>CAMTDV010000010.1:51810884-52410884 GCA_947069175.1 Scalesia atractyloides | reverse complement strand
AAGCAGAAAGTTGATAACTTGTGATTGTATGCATTAAAGTGTTGCATGGAATTGAAATATGTTCATGATAAGTTGTTTGATTACTATGATCACATGAGAATACTTGCATGCATGTTTGAGTGTTAGATATGTTGTTGGTATGTATCACTTTGTGAGTCAATTGCGTGTGGAATTTGTATTGGTGTGATTACACACTGACGTGGAATTAATTGGTTTGTTAGGACGCAACTAGCGGTCCCATCTCTTATAACATCTTTGCTACACTAACCGAGCAAATAAAGGTGAGTTCACGGCCCCTAACTTTATCCGGTTTTTAAACAACAGGGGGAGAAACATGTATACACTCTCAAACTCAATCTCTTTACGTTATACGAATTTAACGTCACATAACTATACGGTAACTAAGTTAATGTTAATGTAATGTTATGGTCACTAAGCAGCTTTATCACTTAAGTCCTCGACAATCTCCTCGGATCGTTAGTATTTGGGTTAAATAGCGGGGGAATTATAAGTAGTACTACTGGGCCCGACAAGCCCCATCCGAGCTAGTTGCGCTAGCCGACCTGGTATGGTCAACGGGTGAATAATTGGCCTAACACCGCCATGGTCATGTGATAGGCCTGGCAAAACGGAGGCACAACAGTCAGCTTCGATCGCGAACTCTTACGTGACATGACTTTAGGCTAGCTACCTATATACATTAATATTGAACTTAATTACGGATCAACTTAATATTCCGGGTTTGGGATATTGGAAACATCAACTTATTATCCCGGGTTGGGGATAATGGAAACAACAACTTAATATTCCGGGTTGGGAATATTGGAAGCAACAACTTATTATTATTCCGGGATTGGAATAATGGAACTGATACGCTATCCCGGGTTGGGGATAACGGAGAGAACAAACTATAACCGAACAAACGAATTTATGAAAACCTGTGAACTCACTCATCTTTAATGTTGACACTTGTTTCTTTACATGTTTCTCAGGACGCTAGGAGCTCTAGGTGCACGCACATGCATTGAACAAGACATCTTTATCGAGTCTCATTTATTAATATTGTTTTGGGATTTTTCAATTGTTTTGGCGTTTGTGTTGGCGCCCGCATCATTACTTATTTATGCTTCCGCTCAAACTTAAAACTAATGCTCTGCTAAATATTGGTAATTGATATAAAATCTAAAATGAACGATTTTGGAAAACGTATTATCAAACCATGTAGAGTCGTTCGACGTACTAGTGTTTCAGATTCTGGTTTGTTCACACGCCTCGCGGTAGAACTCCGCAAGTGGAAATTGAGGGTGTGACAGCATGCAAGGCCCAATTACAAGCAAAGCCCAAGACATCCTATGGATGTAGTAGATTTATTTTTCTATATTTATTTATGAATGTTCATTCCCAAACACGACCCACGATCCCAAAAGCAACCAACTCATACTCTTGGCATGTATACATTCGTGGTCTTCCATCAAAGATTCAAGGCTCTGTAATAAGTACCTCGCCTGCAACTTTGGAAGCAGCAATGGAGCTAGCAACAGCGCTCACCGAGAACCGAATCCGGAACAAAGATTTCAAGGAGGAGAAGAAGAAGGATAAAGCATCAACCGAAACCACAAACTCCACCCGAACCGAATCCTCTACACCACCTATTTCTAAGAGGAAACGAGATGGGCAAATTTTCGCCATCACCCAACGCAACCAACCAGCTTCACAAGTTGTACCTCCTCAAACTATCCCAATCACTCAAGTAGCACCCAACTCAACTTACCCAAATAAGAAGCCTTACATTGGACTTCACCCTCAATGCAACACCTATTTCTATCACCATCCATCTACTTTACCCTGTCGACTATGTGCGAATTGTGGACGCTACGGTCATTTGAGCAAGGTTTGCCGCACCTCACAAAACCAAACCCCACCCCCTACTCAAAACATGGTCCAAACATATCAACAACCTCAATACCCCATGTTCCCATATGTTCGAGCTTGTTTCAATTGTGGCGACCCTACCCATTTTAGAAACACGTGCCCTCGTTTGGTTAACATCATAAACGCCCAAGCTCAAGCAAACCCAGTTAACCAAGCAAATCAAACAAACCCAGCTCCACCGCCAGCAAGAGGAAGAGTTTATAACATCAATGCAAATCCTGTTGAAGATATTAACGGTCCAAACAAACCACTTAACTAGCCTTCTCTCACCAAGAATCAAGATTCAACACCAACCACTTAGTTTTTATGTTTTTCTTTATGTTATCTCAATTTTCACGTATCTCAATTGGAAATTTATCCAAGAATTTTAATGCAAATTACTAGTTCAGTTTGTTTTATACTCATTGATTTAATATTCATATCATCATACCTCACGACGTATCTCAGTTTCATCATTTAAAGAAGTTGAGTTGTGTCTCACTTCTACATAGACTAACCTCTCCATCATATTAAACGAGAGAGGTATTGTCATCATTCAAACATGTATACTATCAGAATTAAGACTCAAGCGCTGGTTGTTGTGTTTGTTTAAGTTGTAGAGTCGCATAGAACTAATCATAACTTGCGGATAAAGTCAATGAGAATTTGACAAGAATATGGTGGATACGTCGCTGGTACTTCCTATATATAAGTATTCTTGTCAAATGATCGGAGGCATTATCAGGCGGTTATGAGAGGTTCCATGCATAGGCTGTTTGTGTGATTGATTTTTAGATTAAGTTATTCATTTTCAGTACATGCAATACGTTCGGCTCCGTTTGATTGAGCCTTGAGCACACAGACAATTTCATTTTCAGTACATGCAATACGATCGGCTCCGTTTGATTGAGCCTTGATCGCACAGATATATTTCATTTCAGTATTTTATGTTTGTTGTATTGGTTGTAGAGTTATATAGGACTAATCATAATTTACTGATAAAACCAATGAAAATTTGACAAGAATATGGTGGATACGCCGCTGCTACTTCCTATATATAAGTATTCTTGCCAAAGGATCAGAGGCGTTATCAGGCGGATATGAGAAGTTCCATGCAGGATTTAGTATTGCCTAGGTTGAAATTTGTGTTACATTTATATCATCTCGCTATTTAAAGAAATTGGATTGTGTTCCATTTCTACATAAACTAACCTCTCCATCATAACAAACGAGAGAGGAACTGTCACCATACAAACATATATACTATCAGAATGTGGATTCAATTATTAGTTGTTGTGTTTATTTGTGTAGATTGTAGTATTAGAAGTTTTGCCTTAGGATATAACCCTAACCTTCTAAGCATATTCAAACTTTTATGCATGAAATCAAAGTTAGCAAATCAATTCTGCTTGTCAATACTTTTACAGTAGGCAACAAAAAGCGATTCCTCTAATAGTGTACTTAACCCTTACAAGGAACGTTACCGCCTCGAACAAAAACTTAAACCCTTATTTCTTCTAAGCATGTAACTGTCAAACTAAACACCATCATTCTTTTAGTCAAATACATCACTATTTAAATTTCGGGACGAAATTCTAAAAAGCAGGGGATACTGTAACATCCGTCAAAAACGGATTTACCAAACCCGCTCCGTTTATCAACCGAACAATCAGTTAAAATTTTCGTTGCGAATTAAATGCCCAAAATAATTTTAAACGATACGTAATCAATTATTATATTGGAATATATAAGTTGTTTTTGAAAAACTGTTAAAAATCGCAAAATAAAAAATGTTTTGGTTCTGCCGGGTTTCGAACCCGGGTCTGTACCGGTTCAACAAACAACTTATCACCCAGCCGATCAACCGCTCCGCCACTTTGATTTTCTGATAATAAAAGGAATCAATTAATTCAAATAATAAAGCGCGGAAGTCAAATTCAGTCAATTTGCGCCCAAATAGCAGTCGTCGGAAATCCCGACGACTTCGCCGATAATTTACGTTTCCGCTCAATTTAACCGAAGAATTAACTCCCACGACGGTTATAACCGACGTCTGAACCCGCGACATCAGTCGTAACCGCCGGAGAACGGCTGACTTCGAATTGAGACCAAATTCAGACCCCATACATCTCGATACTACCCTATAAATTCACCCACAACTCACCAGAAACCTTTCACTCTCAAATCGCACCCTTTCTCGGCGAAAACTCACTCGCCGGAAATTTTCTGTTCGTCACCGGAAAACCGAGTCCTTAATCTCTGAGCTTTACTGAACCCCCTAAACTTATACCGAAGTCACCCACACCCTTTGTAAGCTTTCTGAAGATTCTCTGCTGCAAGACACTCGTCGCCGGAAGAGATTGCTGTCGCCAGAGTTCTGCCGGAAAACAGAGGAAAGCCAGTCGGTACTTTTCACGCCTAATTTCCTTTCTTTTTACTGTTATCTCACCTGTAATTAATCATAAAACGCTAAAGAAACCTGAATCAACACTTCGAACCAGTCAGTCGTCACTTCTGGTTATAACACAACGAAGAAGATGAAGTTCGGTAAACATATAAGTATAATTAAAATCAAGTTATTTACCGGGTTAGACACACAGTCCAGCGGTGGACTGTGTGCACATTAAACGCAAAGGTCTCGAGTTCGAATATTGTTTCCACACACGCTGCCTTAATAAAAATTCATTTTTTTGTTAACTGAACCGGATTGATTTTATGTATATGTTAAGTATATTAATAACCGGAATAACAACCAAGTTAGACACACAGTCCAGCGGTGGACTGTGTGTATGTTTAATCAAAGCACACGAGTTCGAGTCCGGTCTTCTGCATCGACCCGGACAATTATTTTATCTTTTTAAATAAGTCAGAAAAGAAAACAAATAGTTTGTATTTAAGTATAATAAAAATTGGATTATATAACATGTTAAACACACAGTCCAGCGGTGGACTGTGTGTTGCACAACCCACAGGTCCCGGGTTCGAGACCTGTGGAGCGCACCGGTTCCCTGGATTAAAAATCGTTTTTAAAATAAAGGATTTCTGTTTAAATCTAATTAATATATATATATAATTAAAATCAGATATATGACGGGTTAGACACGTAGCTCAGTTGGTAGAGCTGCGTGCACGCGTACGGGAGGTCTCGGGTTCGAGCCTCACTCAGCGCACAACAATATGCATTCGAACCGGTCAACAGTCAGTCAAAGTCAACGGTCAATGGTCAAAAAAGTCAATTTTTTTTATAATTTTTATTTATTTATTTTAATTAAAAATCAATTAAAAATACTTAAAAATGACATTTTTAAGGTTAGAAAATAGCCTTAAACTCACAAAAATACACCCAACAATCCTACTAAAATAGATTAATAAAATCCGTTTACTTACTAAACCATAATGCGATTTATCTAGGTTAATCTCACTCGTGGTTAAAACCACTTCGCATGCATTCAACATCATCAACCGAACGCACCCACTGTGAGTGAATTCTTACAAATTCCCCTTTTTATTCATGTTTTGGGGTGTATCATGTGTCGCTTAAACTAATTCTCTTATGCAAATTCGTGCTATACCATTATATGATTTAAACTAGAATGTAAATATTGTTGGTTGTGATGTAGTACATAGTGTCAAGTTGTATGCAAATTATTTAGGCCCATCAGTTCCTCGTGGGAGACGAGTTGAACAACGCGTGCCTCAAAACTCATTCATTAGGCCCATCAGTTCGTAGAACAACGCGTGCCTCAAAACTCATTCATTAGGCCCATCAGTTCGTAGAACAACGCGTGCCTCAAAACTCATTCATTAGGCCCATCAGTTCCTCGTGGGAGACGAGTTGAACAACGCGTGCCTCAAAACAATCATTTGATGTATGTGTGTGCAATATTTAATATTATGTGTTGTGTGAATAAATTTACATCTACATTTACTCATATGTGGTTATGCACATTATTTATAATCAATTGGATAAACTTGTTCAAATGTTTTCCATAGGATTCACTCGCCAACTTTATGTTGATCCAAAAACCTTTTTACACATGATACAGGTGAACAGGTTGAAGCAAGGAAAACATAGGAAATGCCTTAGAAGAGAACAAAGAAGCTTAGATTGATAGTTAGAACATGTTGTAACATTTATTGTAAATTTCTATTTAATTGTATTAATGAATATGAAACGTATAATAAATGTCATGAGCTTTGATGATAACCCAATCATGCCCCGATCACATTTTCCGCTGCGGGTCGGGTGTGACAACTTGAGCTTGTTTCAATGCCCGATGAATCATATAATTCTAAGTACATATGTTCGACGTTGTCGGACTGCAAGATGTCGAATGTTTGCTAGGTGACGTGCATGAATTGAAAATTAAGAAGATTGAATTCATAAGTCAGAACGGGAAGGTAAGGTACTTGTGGAGATTGAGTGGTTTGCGAGTCACTGGGGGTATCCACTGCAAAAATATCACGTGTAGGTGGGTGTTGCACGGTTTCTTCATCGCTTGAGCTCATTGTGATTAAAATGGAATTGGTGAATTGAAAGTGAGAGATGAGAGTGTTTGTTTGTGTGAGATGTGTAATATATGGTGGATATGTTGGTTTAAAAGTTAATTATTTAATTTTTATTAAAAAGTAGTTGTTTGAATTTTTTTATTCTTTAATGGTTCAAAGGGACCCACCCAACCCTTCACCTTGTTCCCGTTGGAGCCTCAAACCAAACCACCTAGTCATCGCCACACAATGCACTCGTCCGATTTCATTGTGGTCCGGATTTTGAACGCCTCTAACAGACCAAGCGTTGGAGGTGCTCTAAGGCTAGTTTTCGATGGCTAAAAGTTATGACACAAAAAAGATGTGTGACGTAACAAAAAAAATAATGCCGTGATTTACATAGATCAAAAATCATAAAAACAAATATTATGTTGGTCGTGATAATATCGACATTGGTACCAATGTTTGTTTGATCGGTATCGGCTTGGTTCGTCACCATACCGCCATTTCGAATACAACTTCATTTTCAATAAAATTTATATCGAAATGTAAAAAAAATAAACTCAGCCACATATAAAGTTTTTATAAAAAGATTAACGAATAAAAGTTATATGAGAAAAGTAAAACTGTTAGGTTAAAGATGTACATTATTTGTTATTTAAGGGATGAAACAGAAACTTAAAAAAATAAAAAAAAGATGGAAATCTTGCAAATATTATTATACTATACAACTTCTTTTTCAATAAAATTTATATCGGAATATGGAGAAAGATAAAAAAAAACGCAACCACAGATTTAGTTTTAATTTGAAAAATCTAACAAACGAAAGTCTTAGGAGAAAAATAAAACTATGAGGTTAAAGATGTATCTTATTTATAGTATAAGGGTAAAAATGTAACTTGAAAAAATATTGGAATGTTGAGAAAAAAGACAAATTAAACATAGCCAATATTTAGTTTTTATAAAAAAAAGAAACAAGTTACAATAGGAATTAAAATTATCGGGTTAAAGACTATATTATTTACTATATAAGAATGAAATCGAATAAAGCCATTATTCACCAAACTTAAAAATATATGTTTGAATCTAACAAACGAAAGTTATAGGAGAAAAATAAAACAATCAGGTTAAAGATGTATCTTATTTATAGTATAAGGGTGAAATTGTAACTTGAAAAAAATATTGGAATGTTGAGAAAAAAAGACAAATTAAACATAGCCACATATTCAGTTTTTACAAAAAGGAAACGAAGTTACATCATGAATATAAAACCATCGGATTAAAGACGTATATTATTTATTATATGTGAATGAAATCAAAACTAAAAAAAGATAAAAACTAAAAAAGAAGCAAAGCCACTATTCACCAAACTTATAAATATATGTTTGAATCTAACAAAACGAAAGTATTAGAGAAAAGAGTTAATTATTGTTTTCATCCCTGTGGTTTGTCAAAAATTACTATTTCAGTCCATTAGTTTAAAAATTGCGATTTCAGTCCCTGTGGTTTCACTTTCGTAACCATTTTAGTCCACCTCGTAATCATTTCAGTCCCTGTACTTACAGAATAAATGGATTGAAGTGATTACGAAAGTGAAACCACATGGACTGAAATGGTTACGAAAGTGAAACCACAGGGACTGAAATCACAATTTTTAAACTACTGGACTAAAATAGTGAATTTTGACAAACCACAGGGACGAAAACAGTAATTAACTCTAGAGAAAAATAATAGTAATAAGTTAAAGATGTATCTTATTTATAGTATGAGGGTGAAATTGTAACTTGAAAAAATATAGGAATGTTGAGAAGAAAGACAAATCAAACATAACAACATATTTAGTTTTTATAAAAAAAAAAAAGAAACGAAGTTACAACGCGAATATAAAACTATCGGGTTAAAGACATGTATTATTTATTATAGAGTAAAGTGTCAAAATCGCCCCTAAAGTTTGGACATGTTTGTCAGTTTCAACCAAAACAATTTTTTTGTATCATATTGTCATTCACTTTTGAGAATTTTTGTCATTCATCCAAATATCTAATTTACGTTAGATTTTCTGTCAGATATTTGGATGAAAATGACAAAAAATCTCAATTCTCAGGGATGATTTTGGCAAAATAGTTAAACGTTTAGATAAAAATGACAAAAAATCATAAAAGTTAGAAACAATATGGTACAAAAAAGTTGTTTTGAATGAAACTGACAAACATACTCAAACCTCACCTCAGTGACTATTTTGACAATTTACTATTTATTATATATATATATATATATATGAGAAAAGTGAATATAAAGCTGGTATACAATGTGAAACCACCAAAACTACGTCCCTAGTTTTGATTACGATCTAACTAAAATCATCTTTATTCTTTTTTCCCTCCCTGTCGATTCATCTGGTGGCTGGTCTTAGGTCTCCCAATTCGATGTACAGGGAATTCCTTCCTTTCTACCACCATCTTTCCTCTATGTCTCTCGATTCTATTTCGTAATCAAATTTGTGTTCTCCCAAGCACCTTACACGAAATATTGGGCCAATTATTTACAAGAGAACTATAGTCTACAAAAGCATCTATGGCTGATTTAACATCTTAAAGATGAGTAAGTCTCTTAAGTCTAAATGTGTTAGTGAATTTGAAATGCATGATGATTATGTTCATAAAGCTACTGCATATTAGGTTATGATTTTTGATGAGATTTAAAATCACAAACTTTGTAATAGGGATGAGCAAATCAGACCCGGTACCAAATTTACCGAACCGGGTACTTTTTCGATACCGATTCGGTACCGGATTTTACCCTCAAATACAGGTACCGTACCGGTATCGAACCGGGTATTTCGGTACCGGTACCCACTTTTGAGAATTTTCAGTACTGGTTATTTCGGTACCGATACCGGACGATATCGAGCTCATCCCTACTTTGTAATTAAGGGGAAAATGATTTTTTTTAATTGTTTTAGCACATGTAAACATTACTTCGTGATGTGTCTTGAACAAAACTAAAGAACTATATCTTTTACCTGCTTTATAGAAAGCAGAGGTTTACCAAGCCTCATAATCCTATTCAAGCTTACACTATATGGCCATTTTGATATTTGTACTGAAGGTTTGATGAGTTTAAGGGAGGATACATACCTTAAACTTATATTTTTTTGACCCACCAACCAAACTTTATAGAAAGCAGAGGTTTACCAAGCCTCATAATCAGCACTTTTAACCACATACAGACCTGTCGGCAAACTGATTTTTGCCAGTACACACTCTTAAAGTCCAAATCAGCGGGGGCCGGGATATTAAAAATCCAATATTTTACACTACAAAACTATTTTTTTCGAAAATTTTCGGTAAAATTTAACACTTCGAGCGAAAAACCAGCAGGGGCCGGGGGTGCTCCGCCCATGGCGCAACATGACTACGTGGGTTCACGACATCTGGACCTGTCTCCACAGTTTGAGAACTATTAACATAGCATATTAAAAAAAGCCAACTATCAATTTCATTTAGGTGTTAGTCGAAGTTATTAATGTGCATATGATACAAGTGTTCAATTTGTAGATTCATATGACTAGATTAGACATGTTGATTTATATACGCAAATAACACATCATTTTAAGCAGCGTGTTAATTCACTGAAGGAGCTGGATCATTACTCCAGAATTGGAGAGTTGTTGAACATGGCATCTTTGAAAAAAGCATTAGGTGCATGAGGTTGGATATATGGTTCCATTAGATCAACCAAAGGCTTCGCTACACTAAAGCTGAGTACAAACAAAAAATCCAAAAATTTGTATACATCAAGTCTTTTTGCTGCAACACGTGCTACACTGCAGGTGGCTTCAACTCACAGCTCTCAATACAAGAATAAACGCTGTGGAGAGTCGAACGAACCCGCGAGGACGAACAATAGCAAGGTTGCTGACTTTTCATGAACATAATTTTGCATAGTTCACATAGCTTATTTTCTCTTAGTAGTTATTAGTGACTCGTGTAGGCATTTTCTTTGTAATTGTTTGATGGTTTCCATTGTAATCCGATGAAATTATACCCGTTTCATTTTAATGCAATGTATTTCAATAACCATAACCCATTTCAATTAATGCACTATAGTTTTACCAGATTTGACGCGTTCATTTTAATTTAGTATTTTGACCCATTTGAACAGTTTCTTTTGAACTCCTATATTTTTGACCCGTTTCTTTTAAATTACTACATTTTGACTTGTTTCTTTTAAATTCCAACATTTTAAACCCGTTTCTTTTAAATCCTTATATTTTGACAAATTTCATATTTATACGCTATGTTTTGACCCGTTTCAATCTGTTATACAAAACTGAAGTATGCTATGCATATGACAATCAGATTCATTGCAGAATGTATCACATTCCAACATTTTGACCCGTTTCTCTTAAATCCTTATATTTTGACAAATTTCATATTTATACGCTATATTTTGACCCGTTTCAATCTGTTATATAAAACTGAAGTATGCTATACATATGACAAATCAGATTAATTGCAGAATGTATCACAATCGCATATTAAAGTTGTAATATGTAATACATATGACAAAAAAAATCCGTAAAAAAAGCTGCAAAGATATTAACACATACTGAGAAAACAAAATATTAGTATCTACTCGACTTATAATAAAACCATTGACCACGTGATCTTCAAGTCAATTCACGAATCATTCTTCTCTCTCTAGTTCGTGACTCATCCGCCTGAAAAAAAAAAGTAAATATGATAATTATATCAACAAAAAAAAGTGTCATTATTTATTAATAAATATAGATCATACCTTCTTTTTTGAACAACTGGTGATGTAATGACCCACTTTATTACAATAAGAACAACTTCTCTTTTTTGGTGCTTCCAAGGAAGATTTGATTCTAGTTGCACTTTTAGGACGACCTTTAGTGTCGGTCTTAACTAGTGGATCACGAATAGTAATTTGAGGCTTCATATTTACTTGTGAACTTCCTATATTAGAATCTAGTGAAGCAGTACCATTCTGTTTTGACTTTTTCCGAATGCTTTGCTCTTCCAAAAACTTCAACAAGATGGTATTTAGTTTCTTTGTCTCAGATGGTGAGTCTTTTGCTTGTTCGGTTGCTTTTCTAAAATTTGATTGAACACACCATAAAGTTAACGCACTAACTTCAGTCTCACTATGCATTTCTTCGATCCCAATATTGCAATTATCCAACTTATACCTAGCATCAAGTGTCCATCTAGGTAAAATGTAATGATCAGGAAGAGTTTCAACATGTCTCTTCTTCAAGATATATAGTATATGCTTGCATAACATCCCAAATGTTTCAAACTTTGCACATGAACAAGTAACATCTATCTTACTTGAGAGACGGAAGTTAACATTTCTCTAATATACTTTATCAACATCCAATTGTCCAACCTTATACCTGATTTCTTCTGAACTCTTGCTTATTTTCTCATGAGTTAAATTGAATGTAGCTTCTGTCCATTCCTTCTTAAATATATCAAAGAGCTTTCTAGTGTAACGTGAACTTGCTTTTGCCTCTATCAAATTAACAGAAGAAAGGATTGGTTTGGAATTCATGGTTTTGAAGTCTTCATCTTCTTCTGCAGCCCTTCGAGTCTCAACATGTTTATCATATTGTTTTACAAACTCATTCAACATGGTTTTTGAATTTACGTATCCATCAAAAAAAGAATGAATGCTCTCACTTCTTCCGCTTGATGTCATGCCAGCAAAAAAACAATCTTTCAAGAAGGCTTCAGCCCAATATTTCCGCTGGTTATACATCTCCATTATCCAACTGTCAGTTTCAAAATTATATTTTCCACATAATAATTCCCAACGACTTTCAAATTCTTCAATTGTGTTACTCTTTTTCTATTGCTTGTGTAACTCTTCAAAGTCACTATATTGAACTTTAAGAGGTCGAAGATGTTCGATCTCATGTTTCTTAATATGCCATGAACAATAACGATGTCGAGTTTTTAGAAAAACAGTTTTTATTGCATTGCAAATAGCTTTATCTTGATCTGCAATTATTGCTAATGGATACTTGTCGAACATGCACTTTAAGAAATTCTGGAATAACCATTCAAAAGTATCTTGCTTTTCATTCTCCAGTAGTGCCCCACCAAAGAGTATTGACTGGCTATGATGATTCACCCGACAAATGGAGCAAATGGCATCTTAAATTTGTTGGTCATGTATGTGACATCAAACACAACAACGTCCCCGAACTTTATATATGAGTCTCTAGATCTCCCGTCTGCCCAAAAAATAATTCCCGGAGACCCATCATCAAATAAATCCACAACAAAATAAAGGTTACGGTCTTCTAGTAATTTATCTTGAAAATGTTTAATAAGCCCATAAAGCTCCTTACCTTTGTATTGTCTTCATTGATCGGCCAAGATATCATAACACTGTTTTGATGTAACATCATTTTCATATGGACCTTTCATGGTATTTACGACCTTCTTTATTTGACAAGGTTTCAACCCGGATTGGTCAAGTTCTGACATTATAGCTTTACAAGTCAGTGAACGATGAAACTTTCCATGAGATCGGTGTTTCATAACTTTGGTCGGAGTAACAGTTAGCTCATGATTGTGTGAATCATTAAATTTATCCACTGACCATTTCCCATCTATACTTTTAGAAATCCGAAGAAAAGCTTCACTTCCGGTTCTTAATTCCCTGCGACGTTTCTTAACATCTCCTGTAGAACTATTAGACTTCAAATCTTTAAAACCTTGTTTGTTGCATACATATATTCTTCGATAAGGCTCATTTGTTGCCTTGTTTTTAAACTTTGTATGAATCCGAATTCCAAATCCATGTAAAAAAGCATAATGATTGTAGAAATCGTATGCATCATTAGGAGTATCAAAAACCTTTCCCATTATATCCTTAGTTTCTTCTTCCTCAAAATCAAAATCCATGTCAAAGTCATTATTTTGACTTGTTTCAACGTAATTTATATTCTTTGTTTCATGATCATCTTTTTTCTAACATCTGAACCGTTACTGATGACAACAAGCCCATTTGCATCTATATGATTAATTAGATTTGTTTCAGAAGCATGCTCTTGTGACTGAACTTCTAAATCCATCGTGTTGTGTCCTATATCAACAAAGAAGAATTTTCATATTTAATTCATGTATCACATATCTCAAATATGAACAAAATACAAAGAAACAACCAGTTGTCTTATTCCAGAAAACTAAACTGTTAATAAAAAAAACTTGAAGAATGAGCTAATGATCTAAATAACAAAATATCACATGTTTACTACAATTAGGAAAATTACATGGAGAATGGTGAACAACAGAATTGTAGATTGATTGATATATTAAAACATGTAATAAAATTATACGGATAGGACGAACCTGATGAACTCGGATGGAATAGTACGTGCAAGGGTTGAGAAATTGATGATTCTGGAATGGAACAATATGTGCAATTTTTGTGGAGATTAAAAGAGGATTTAATTAGTTTGTTGGTGGTTCCACGTCTAAGTTATATGTATAACAGACTCATATTCATTTTCCTGAAAGAAATTGAAACTAAAAAAAATAAAACTAAAATAAAATAAAGCCACTATTCACAAATATATGTTTGCGACGGGTTTTTTGTGTGCATTGGTTCAGTACGTTAAGATACCGATAAAAATAGACACTCGTTATAGTAACTAAAAGAGATAAAAATGAATAGAAGTGTGAATACAACTTTGTTTTCAATGGAATATACACTAGAATGTCAAGACAACCATAAAAATGAATTCCGGTACCGATGTTGTTCAAACATACGGTTCGTTACGATAATTAACAAAATAAATATACATTAAATTTGACCTATTCAATTTTGGATGAAACTATTATCGAAACATAGATAAAAGCAGGCACGTCGCAACGGTTTATACGAACTTTGTAACCCATTATTAATATGACGAAAATATACATCACATACAACAAAAACTAAACGCTGAGGTAGTTTGATGAAATGTACATTTATGCTTCTATGACTTGTACATTACTATTCACAAGTCGATTTAGAGTAGACATTAAAAGAAATAAGCATGTCAAAAAGGAATATATAAAATTTTATTTAGTACCGAATATTAAAAGTTATGATAGTAAAGAAAAATATAGTAAAATTTGATTATAAAAATAAAATATAATTACAAATTAAAAAAAGTAAGAAAGGCATTTGACCTAGTTAAGGAATTTATATAAGTAAAAATATAGTTTATTGAAAAAAGTAAAACAAACAAAAATCAATTTTTATATATACATTTGTTAATGTTAATGTTAATTGTTAATGTTAGTTAATATATGTTTATTAATTTCTTGGTGTAACAGTTTTTTTTTCTTGTTAAATGTAGTTCCAAATTTTATAATCATTTACAATTTTGAATATATATATATATATATATATATATATATATATATATATATATATAATGTAGGTATATGGAGAAAACCCTTTAAGTGAGAAAACTTACGAAACTCTAAGCTCCCGACTTTTTTTTTGAAAAAAATTACGCATGTAATATACATGTTTTTAAGGGTTTTGAGCAAAAAATCAAAAAAGCGCCGAGTGTATATATTTTTAAATATAAACAAGTTTTCAGCAACGCGACTGTAATATATGTTACACATGAATGTAACATATGTTACACAAAAACTTTTTTATTTTTTTTTAAATCTAATCGGCGCTTTTTTGATTTTTTTTGCTCAAAACCCTTAAAAACATGTATATTACATGTGTGATTTTTTTTCAAAAAAAAAGTCGGGAGCTTAGAGTCTCCTAGGTTTTCTCACCACAAGGGGGTTTCCTATATATCCTTTCCCTATATATATATATATATATATATATGTAGGAACCACCCTTTATTGCGAGAACCGCGAGAACCAATGCGAACACAACAAAAAATACCTAAAAAATCTAAAAACCACCCAAAAAAATTTTAAACATTTTTTATAAAAAAATCGCTACTTTTCGTCACCAAAAAAAGTTGTTGACAAAAAGTAGCGATTTTTTGTTAAAAAATGTTTAATTTTTTTGAGTGGTTTTTAGATTTTTTAAGGTTTTTTTGGGGTGTAGTTATTAACATTTAGCTTTTTTTTTTTTGGGGGGGGGGGGGGGGGGGTGGTTTAGGGTTTTAGGGGGTTGGGGGTTAGGTTTTTTTTTTAGGTTTTTGGGTGGGTTTAACTTTATGGTTTACTTTTTTAGCATTTAGCTTGGGGGGTTAGGTTGTTTTTTAGGTTTTGGGTGGTGATGTAGTAGGTTATTTTAGTGGTTCTCGCGGTTCTCACAATAAAGGTGGTTCTCACATGAACCTTACCCTATATATATATATATATATATTAAGCTTAAAATCAAGGAACATCTTTGAACTTGACATGTAAAAGAAACAAACCTCCCCAAACCAAAATTCATACTTAGTTTACATCTAAACACAACCAAACATCTTTATTTAAGATATAGTATAGGTTGATGTTTATTAGAAGAACACTTGATGAACATATTGCAACTAGAACGTAAATGATTAACACACTTGGCCGCAAGATACACAATCACACACTAGAATTACACCAAACAGTAACACACACTCCTTTTAAAAGTCATCAAAGAGACCACTCTTTCTTAAGCATCGATCTAAGATCCGATATGTGATTCTCCGGAAGGGTGATGCTAACCGTAACCCCATCAGAGTGGTCTTTCCGTGATGGAAAAACCAACACGACACCTTCATCTCCAACGTTATCAATAGAACAGTTTACACAAACGGGCTTATGTCCTCTTATATTCAAATCATAAACCGGGGCTTCATGCAAGTCAACAAAAGTCAAATTCGCTCCATATACTAGAAAGTCTGGTAACTCGATGTCCGATTCCATCGCTTCCTCGATTATCTTCGTCTCATCCACGGCTTGATTCATAATCAACAACCCGAGTTCCATTGGGATCAATTCCTCAACAGAAACGTCTGTTTTCACCACCTTAACCGTTTGGGCTTTGTTTGTAATAAGCCCTTCGAACGAATTTTTCGGGTCCTTTTTGCAAACTGTCACTCTCTTCACATCCGGCCCGTGTTTAATCTTGGCTACACATTGCCAAACCACAGTGCAAATCGACTCGAATGGTGATATCATTTGATTGTCTTTATCTCCACATATCTTCGACCGAAGGCGGGTCAACTCGGCCCAAGAAACATCGAAAGAAAAACTTTCCATTTTCGTGTCGTTCGAAGTGACCCAATGGTCGCCGACCGGCCCAACCCGTTTTACAGCGAGCGGTTCTTTTATTGGGCTTTTGGAGTTTTGGGCTTCATTGTTTGAATGGGCCATACGGAGTGGTTGGGCCGGGTATTGTTTCCTGGTAGCTTGTCCCCACAGGTTCATAAATGCTGCAGCTGTGAAAGCATCTCCTAATACATGGGCCCAACTCACCCCAACAGCTGTCCCTCCGCATTTAAACTTGGTTAACTGCTGTAATAAATAAGGGTTATGTACTTAAAAAAAATCTAATCATGCATAGCTTGTTTTGGATATAAATCTAATCATATCAACTCACACACACATCTGTCCCCCCCCCCCCCCCCCCCCCCCCCCCTCTCTATGTAATATGTAATAAATCTAATCATATTTAGGGATCTTAAGCTGAAATTTGTTATTTTAGGAATTTAGGTACTACTAGATTTATTAGGTAAAAGTGCTAGAAGAAAATCTAGGAAGCAATATTGCTATGCGGATCGGGTTGCACCGGTCGGTCCAAACTAACTGCATAATTGATCTGGGTGGGTCCATTTAAACCTATCCTGGCTAATTGGATCTGGTGGTTACCAGATCTCATTTTTCTTTTCTCTTATTCCTTTTGACGCGAATTTGCAATAGTAACAAAATATGAAGCGCAAAGGAAACAAAATATTATTTAATTCCAGGTTACATATTATATATATATATATATATATATATATTGTGTGTGTGTGTTTATTTTATTCACAGATTATCAGTGACGTTATCTGGTTTTTCTAAAACATTTCAATTGGTCCAACTAGTGGACCAATAAAGCGACAAGTTCTATGACCGGTACAGTTATGAAAACATCGGGTAGCAAAGCAAACCTGCATTAAAACTGGTGGAGAATAAAGCAAGTCCGGACCAAGGACTTGGCTAGGAACAAGAAGCTTATGTCTTGCATCATCTCTTGACTTGAGCCACTCATCTAGACTCATGTGGCAGCTAGCCTCAATTAACCGAACCCCACAATCATTGCACTTGATATAGGGCCTGCCAGAGTCGGACTTCCTAAACCGCCCACAAGGGATATAGGCGTGGTTCATCCAATAGAACATGGTCTCCTTAATGTTGATGATGGTTAACCCTTCAAATGCTTGGCTCTGGAAATAGTAAACGGTCCGGATGTAGTGAAGCTTCATGGCTAGGTCCATGCCGGTTAGCTCTTGAACCGCACCTTGACCAGATACATGTCCTGGTCCAACGGTTGAAATCTTGATGTCGTATATAGGGCTTTGTTCGTTAGACAACACCATTTTGTGTTTGACTATTTTGTTGTGTTGTGCGAAGATAGAATGAGGAATGGGAATATGAAGGAATGTTTAAATAGGCCAAACTTACCATTTACATATTATTTTTAATATGAATTTCATAATTAAAACTCTCATCATGTAGTCAATGCTGAGCGCCCCATACCCCAACTAGTTACTTGAGATAATGTTGTTCATTAAGTGGACACTTTCTACCACAAGTGGTTATCAAAACCCTCCTTTAACTACGTCACGTATTTTTCCTTATTTCACTATGCGTTATTAGGTCATCCGTAGCGGGGCCCCATAACCCGACGAAAGAGAACATAGCGCCACGCCACACCGCTACGGCGGACGCTAGAGAGTTTTGTTGTTAACTCAATCTAATCTCTATTTTTAGTGGTTTTTGGTTTAAAAAATTAGAGTAATTAATTCAATCTCTTAACATTCGGTTAACGTGTTAACACATACTCATTTTTACGCCCCGAGGAAATGGTATGCAATGTAGGTTAACATGTCATGTCACCGTTAACACCTCGAATATTAAGGTACCCTAAGGCCTTATCGATTCATATGCTAAATTTGTGTTAAAAAACTGAATAATGTCATAAATTATATAAAATCACTATACACACACATAAAACTAGGTTAAAACAAATATGAAGCTACTTATTCTTTCTTATTCTTTTGGAATGAATTTGTCAAACTAACAATATATAAATCCTGAAATAAATAAATTATGAAAACTACAATAGAAAATGTCCGGTCTAAGAACTAGATTTAAGAGGGTGTTTGAGATTGCTTATTTAATTTGAAAAGTACTTTTAATTAGAAGTGCTTATTAACTTGTAATTTTTTTAAAATAATTTCTTAAAAAGTATCTAGATAAGCTTTTTTAGTGGATAAAGGTAAAATAACAAAAAAAGATAAAGTAAATTTCCATTTTTGTTTGCTATTTTTGAGGGATAAGGTTATGTTGTTAATTTTATATGTAAAAAGCCAAAGTCATTTTAAAAGTCAGGTTTTTATGGTTTTTCAAAACAATTTTTTACTCCTTTACAAAAAAAAAACCAAAATGAAAAGGACTTTTACAATTGTCAAACACCTTTTTAACTTATTGACTTTTTCAAAAAACTAATAAGAAGTCAATAAGTCATTTCTAAACTTAATCTCAAACACCCTCTAAGTAGAGTAATAACTAATAGATTTAAGTAGAGCCAAATAGGATTATGAAATTAGTGATTACAGTAAAATCTCTGTAAATTAATACTTAATAAATTAATAACATCGATAAAACTAATAATTTGTGCAGTTCCAACTTGGGACCAATACAAAATTGAACCCCAATCGATAAAACAATAATCTTTTTGAAATCTTAGTGTATATATATTGGTCCCAGCGAAACTATAAATTAATAATTAATAAAAGATTCCAAATTTGTGAATATACTTACATTAGACTTGAAAATTTAAAAGTCATATGTGAAACCACTTTAAATTAATAAATTATTAATTTATCGATATAATAATTTCTCGTTAAATTAATAAAACATTTCAATCCCAACATTATTAATTTATAGAGGTTTTACGAATATTTACTTGTGCCAGAGAGAAATAAAATATCTAAATGTTGTATAATAACAATGGGACCAGAGAGTTGTCCTCAATGAAGAAGAGTTGGTTACATGATATTAGGAGGAAACATCAACATCTAATCTTTATACAATGTAATAAATATTAATATTAATGAATGAATTTATTAGACACACACACCAACATACTATCTTTAATTTTTTATTACATATATACATATTATATCTTATTAGAATATAATATATTATACTAAGTAATATTTGATTATAGTATTTTAATTCAATAGCTTTCTGCCTTTCCCGAGTTTAAGGAATGTTCAAAATTATTAAATACCTTACATATATTCTCAGCCTGTGATTAAATGATTTTTTATTGGAAACTTGAAAAATGACAATTGAAATGAGAGTATAAAACTTATATCTAAATTCTAATGTACCAACTTTTGTAAAAAGGATAAACCAAGTCAATTAACCGTGAAGCGGTGAAGACTGACACCGGCGGTGGTTTTGGACGGTGGCATGATAGCCACTAGCGGTGGTTTTATGGTTATGGTAATTTTGATACTTATTTATTTTTTTAAATAATAATATTCGAAGCCAACTAGTTCATTCTAGTCTAGTCCTGCATGGCTGCATACCTAAAATTGGAAAAAATAATTTTAGTATTGATACGTGTTAGAATGCATTAATTCACTCTTTGTTGTAATTTTTAATTTTTATGCTACTGCGATATTTTTTGTCCTCGCATATAAGGTCAACACCATCCTCTAATAGCTATATGACGTGAAAAAAAAAATTTAACTCATATAAAGACTTTGTCAATTTGATCAAACACCGTATTGAAATATGCTTCAAGGATTTTAATTAATCTTGAGTAGTTTTATTTTATTTGATATAAAGTGGAATTATACGATAACCAAGTATATTTTGTATTCCAATTTTCTAAAATCTTAATAAGTATATTTACACACATTTATGGATTTCGTGTGTTAATTTAACTATTTATATATTCAAAGCAATGAGTAAATGTAAATCCAAATAGGAAATCACGAGGTCCAACCAGGATTAACAGCTGGTGACTCAGATCATAGAATAGGAGAGGTCAAGGGGTTTAATCCTTATGGTATGAAAGTTTAGCCATTTAAAAAAAGATTTATATATATATATTTCTCTCTTATTACTTCACAGCTAAAAACATGATACCGAGGCTGAGCAATCGATACAGCCACGAAACAGAAAACAAAAAACAGGAAACGGAACATAACATAATACAAGGCACTATACCCACATCACATTGAAATCCCACCATTCTTGTTGAGAAATATTGTTAAACTTTGATCTTGTTTTCATCCCTTGAAATGAGTTTTCTTTGATTGTTTCTATAGACGTTTGCACTGACCCTTGACTTCCTCGGAATACCTTCTCATTTCTGGTCTTCCAAATGATCCACAACGCATGTATTGCTATTGCGTGAATGGCTTTCCTCTCTTTCCGAGTCCTCTGTAGTTCGTTCAGCCCTTGTAAAAGTTCTTTTATGCTTCCTTCCGTGTTCACCGGTGGTATCTTCATCCACTTTGCTATTTCTATCCACACCCTTTTTGCAAAACTGCACTGCAACAGTACATGACCTGCAGTTTCCTCGGCTGCTCCACAAGTCTGACATATTACGTTTTGGATGTTCACTCCCCTGCTTCTCAATGCCGTTGTAACATTCGTCGTAAAACGAGTTTCAAAACCCGCTCCGTTAAAATTCTAGAATTTATTAAATGTTTCGCTACGCATGTATTCATTTTATAAATTATATTAGTTAATTTTTATAGTTAATAAATAAACTAGAATGTAAATATATTGAATAAATAAAAGAATAAAAATAATACTAATAAATAAAAGTTCAAAAATAAGAAAATAAAGGAAAAGGGGCAACCGGGTTCGAACCCGGGTCCCCATCAAACACACAAACAACTTACACCACTGCGACACCTGCACAATATCTGATATACCCGAGTCAATTAATCCTTTATATTTACGTTTATCTTGATCTGAATTCAAAAGGGAAAACCCGCCCTGTAAACAGCCGCGCATAAATCAAGCAATCATCACTTTGCCGTTTTTCCTTGCAATTACTCGGTGAAAACCGTTTTAATCATGAGTCTTAACTCAATCATGAGTCAAACACAATCAATTTTGATCTGCAAATCATTCGCCCATCATTAGTTTTGACCGAAACTTCCGAAACCGAAAATTCAATCCAAGTTACTGGCCTCATCTATAAATAGTGATCCCTTGAACCCATTTAGAACACACACACTCTCTAAACTCTCTTATAAGTCTCTGTTATCAAGATCTACTTGTCGGAAATACATTCACTCGCCGGAATCCTCATCGGAAAACCAAAAGCATCACCGTTAGGTAAACAATTCATCTATTACCTTTCGTTTTATTAACATCTTATAAATCAGTGGAAATTATGATCACAATTCGGTTAAATCAGATTCAGTTTATGTTTTAATGGTGAAGAAGATGAAGTCGACATAGTGTATAAATCTAATTAAGATTTTATGTTTAACCGGGTTAGACACACAGTCCAGTGGTGGACTGTGTGCAATTTGAACAAGCAAACCCGAGTTCGAGTCTTATTCATGTTCCGATTCGCCCATAATCAAACCTTTTTAAATAAACTCCTATACTAATCGGTTGGTAAGTATATAAGAGTAATAGAAACTTTATATTCTTCGGGTTAGACACACAGCCCAATTGGTCGGGCTGTGTGCACACGAGGCTAACAATGCGGGTTCGAGTCCTGATCCACACTGTCTCTTGTAATTTACCGAATCTTTTTAACTGAATAAAAAATATGTTAACCGTAGTATGTGTATAAGTATAATAAAATAGAGATTATTTCGGGTTAGACACGTAGCTCAGTTGGTAGAGCTGCGTGCACGTATACGGGAGGTCACGAGTTCGAACCTCACACGATGCCTATAATACCAAAGTCAAAGCGGTCCGATCGGTCAACCCTGTAAAAGGGTATATTTTTTTATAATTATTTTCTTTATTATTTTATTTAAAAATCATTTAAAAATACTTCAAAAATATGACTTTTTAAGTTTAAAAATTGTAATAAATACCACAAAAATAGATCTAAAAATCTAATAAAAGGCATTAATTAGAAATATTAATTTCAAATAGAAGATATATATTTATCGAATTATTACGTGATTATTTAGGTTAGTTTTCCCTCGTCGGTTGAATCATAAATTCGTGCGCATTCATCATCATCAAGGAACGCACCCACTGTGAGTGAATTCTTACAAATTCCCCTTTTTATTCATGTTTTGGGGTGTATCATGTGTCATTTATACATTTCGTTTATTCAAACCCGTGTGCTATTGCCATTATATGAATTATCGTGAGATGTAAATGTTGTTTGTTGTATTGCGAGTTTACATTTTTGTCAAGTTGCGTGCAAATCATTCATTAGGCCCATCAGTTCCTCGTTGGAGACGAGTTGAGCATCAGGTGCCTCATTAGATCGGCTCCGTTTGATTGAGCCTTGATCTCATTGTTCATCATTTGGTATGTGTGTGTGTGCATTAATTGATATTATGTGTTTTGTGGTTTAATTTACATATACGTATACTCATATTTGGTTATGCACATTTTTATTCAAATAACCAATATAACTAATTCTTTCAAACATTTAAATAAGATTCACTCGCCAACTTTTGTTGACCCAAAACCCTATTTTTTTACACATGATACAGGTGGACATGTTGAAGAAAGGAACACATAGGAAATTGCCTTAGAAGAAAAATAAAGAAGTCATGAAAAATGTATTTGAACATGTTGTGCTTGTATGTTTATTGTAATTTCTTCTTTAAAAAGAAATAATAAATATGAAACTTTATAGTAAATGTCATGAGCTTTGATAAAAACCCAATCATGCCCCGACTACCATTTCCGCTGCGGGTCAGGGTGTGACAGATTAGTATCAGAGCTTGACTATAGGGATATAGGATAGGTTATTAGACCCTTAGAGCCTATACTATAGTTGATTAGATTTTAATTGTTTGTGTGGTTACATGCAAACTCATGGGGTTTATTTGTTTCGTATTTATTACACACACAAATGCATGCAAACACTTCCACTATCATTTTGTGTGATACTTAATGAGTTATACTTGTTGTCAAATATAACATGCTTACACATACATTCATCACGCATATTTCAATGTTCACATATTCAAATCATCCTCATATTTTCTTTATTCAAGATTTGTGGTATTTTCGTTTTTCAATCTCCTCAAAGTAAGTTCTACGGCGGGCATGTAGTAACTGGAAGGGTACGAGTACCGGTAGTCGAAACGTCCTGTCTAGGTTGGTAATCGTATAAATCCAATATAATGGACTAGCTTGCCTACCTGGGGACCAACGATGAGAGTACGAAGGACCTATTAGGCCAAAGCATGCCACACCAAACGTCGCATGAACTAACCCCACTTTGAGTCATCACTGTGTCTATACCAGGACACCCTCCGACCCTATACTTTGCAGTCATGTTTTACGATTTTCATTCGGGTGGCGCAAGTGTTAACAGGCCAACACCAATGTGAACCCTACTAGAGCCCAGTAGTCATGGGGGCCCACATGACTACCAAGGCCAAGTAAGGGGACATATGGGAGCCCAAACATGAGCAAAGCTTAAGACATCCTATGGATGTAGTAAATTTATTTTCTTTATTTGTTTTGTGAATGTTTTCTAAATACGACACATGACACCTAAAACGTCAAACTCATACTCTCGATACGTACTCCTTGTAGATGTCTTCTAGTCACTCTCGTAGAGGTAGGAGATCAGGAAAATTCCGCGAGCGCATGGCTGCCCAAATCGCTCAACAAATGGCCGCCATAATACCCAACATCGTAGTTCAAGTCCAACAAGCCCTTGTCGCCAATCCTATCACCCCAACCAATCTAGAAGGACAAAATGTCGCCAACCCTCCTCTCAACACCACTAAATGCACCTTCAAGCATTTCAAATCCTGCGATCCTCCAAAATATGAAGGGACTGAAGGTGTCACCGCTCTCCTCCATTGGTTTGAGGAGATGGAAAACACTTTTCTCAATTGCGACTGCCCCGATGATCGCAAGGTGCGATATGCAACCGGTCGTTTGTTCGGAGTAGCACTTACATGGTGGAATACAGAGAAGGGCAAGCGAGGTGCTGAGGATGCTATGACTTTGACTTGGGAAGAGTTGAGGGAGATCATGACAAGACGTTTCTGTCCAAGAAGTGAAATCAAGAAATTAGAAGATGAGTTCTAATCTTTGAAACAAAAGGAGGGCGACCACACCACATACAACAAGAGATTACTTGAGTTGAATCAGATGGTCCCCAACTTGTTCACTCCCTTCTACCGTTTGATCGAGCACTACATTCGAGGTCTTCCTTAAAAAATTCAAGACCCTGTAATCAGTACCACACCTGCAACTTTGGGAGCAGCAATGGAGTTAGCTACAGAGCTCACCGAAAACCACATACGGAATAAAGACTTCAAGGAGGAGAAGAAGAAGGATAAAGCATCAACCGAAACCTCAAACTCAACCCAGAACGAATCCTCTTCTCAACCCACTTCTAAGAGAAAACGAGATGGGCAAAATTTCGCTGTCACCCAAGGCAATCAACCAGCTCCACAAGCCGTACACCTCCAAGCTATCCCAATCACTCAAGTAGCACCCAACACTACTTACCCAAATAAGAAACCTTACATTGGACCTCACCCTCAATGCAACACCTATTTTTATCACCATCCATCTACCGTACCTTGTCGACTGTGTGCTAATTGTGGGCGTTATGGTCATTTGAGCAAAACTTGTCGCACCCCTCAAAACCAAGCTTCACCCCTACCCAAAACATGATCCAATCATATCAACAACCCCAATACCCCATGTTTCCACATGTTCGAGCTTGCTTTAATTGTGGGGACCCTACCCATTTTAGAAACACGTGCCCTCGATTGGTTAACATCATAAACGCCCAAGCTCAAGCAAACCCAGTTAACCAAGCAAATCAAGAAAACCCAGCACTACCACCAGCAAGAGGAAGAGCTTACAACATCAACGCCAATCCTGTTGAAGATAATAACGGCCTAAACGAACAACCCAACTAGCCTTCCCTCACCAAGAATCAAGACTCAACTCCAACCGTCTAGTTCTTAATGTTTTCTCAATCTTTACGTATCCCTGTTATAAATTGGGAATTTATGTATCCAAGAATTTTAATGCAAATTGATATTACAGTTTTGTTTTATATCTTTACTCATTGATTTAACTTTCATATCATCATACATCACGACGTATCTCGATCTCATCATTTAAAGAAGTTGGGTTGTGTCTCACTTTTTCATAGACTGACCCCTTCATCATAACAAACGAGAGAGGTACTGTCGTCATTCAGTCATGTATTCTTTCAGATTTGAGACTCAAGCTTTGGCTGTTGTGTTTGTTTTGTAGATTTTAGAATCACATAGAACTATTCATAGCTTACTGACAAAGCCAATGAAAATTTGACAAGAATTGGTGGATACGCTGCTGGTACTTCCTATATATAAGTATTCTTGTCAAAGGATCAAAAGCATTGTCAGGCGGTTATGATAAGTTCCGTGTAGGTTTTAATATCGTCATGGTTGAAGTTTTTGTTTTATGATATAAGCTTATCTTTTCAAACGTATCAATTCTCTCAAAACTCTTATGCATGAGATCATACCTAGTCAATCAACTATGTTTATCCATGTTTCGCATTTTTTATACTTTAGGCATCAAAAAGCGATTCCTATAGCAGGGTATTCAACCCCTATTAGGAACGTTACCGCCTCATTTAGAACTCAAAATTTCACACTCCTCTGGTTATGTAATCGTCAAATCCAAGCATCACACCTCCGTTTTCTATTAATAGATATTCAAACTTTTGTCAGAATCAAAAGCGAGGACCTGAGTTTACTTGGGAACATGAATATTTAATGCTCGGAAAATGCCCGTATCTTACACTATTACAACTTCTACCTAAATTTCGGGACGAAATTTCTAAAAGTAGGGGATACTGTAACATTCGTCGTCAAACGGGTTCCAAAACCCGCTCCGTTAAAATTCTAGAATTTATTAAATGTTTCGCTACGCATGTATTCATTTTATAATTTATATTAGTTAATTTTTATAGTTAATAAATAAACTAGAATGTAAATATATTGAATAAATAAAAGAATAAAAATAATATTAATAAATAAAAGTTCAAAAATAAGAAAATAAAGGAAAAGGGGCAACCGGGTTCGAACCCGGGTCCCCATCAAACACACAAACAACTTACACCACTGCGACACCTGCACAACATCTGATATACCCGAGTCAATTAATCCTTTATATTTACGTTTATCTTGATCTGAATTCAAAAGGGAAAACCCGCCCTGTAAATAGTTGCGCATAAATCAAGCAATCATCAATTTGCCTTTTTTCCTTGCAATTACTTGGTGAAAACCGTTTTAATCACGAGTCTTAACTCAATCATGAGTCAAACACAATCAATTTTGATCTGCAAATCATTCGCCCATCATTAGTTTTGACCGAAACTTCCGAAACCGAAAATTCAATCCAAGTTACTGGCCTCATCTATAAATAGTGATCCCTTGAACCCATTTAGAACACACACACTCTCGCTAAACTCTCTTACAAGTCTCTGTTATCAAGATCTACTCGTTGGAAATACATTCACTCGCCGGAATCCTCATCGGAAAACCAAAAGCATCACCGTTCGGTAAACAATTCATCTATTACCTTTCGTTTTATTAACATCTTATAAATCAGTTGAAATTATGATCACAATTCGGTTAAATCAGATTCAGTTTTTGTTTTAATGGTGAAGAAGATGAAGTCGATATAGTGTATAAATCTAATTAAGATTTTATGTTTAACCGGGTTAGACACACAGTCCAGTGGTGGACTGTGTGCAATTTGAACAAGCAGACCTGAGTTCGAGTCTTATACATGTTCCGATTCGCCCCATAATCAAACCTTATTAAATAAACTCCTATACGAATCGGGTTGGTAAGTATATAAGAGTAATAGAAACTTTATATTCTTCGGGTTAGACACACAGCCCAATTGGTCGGGCTGTGTGCACACGAGGCTAACAATGCGGGTTCGAGTCCTGATCCACACTGTCTCTTGTAATTTACCGAATCTTTTTAACTGAATAAAAAATATGTTAACCGTAGTATGTGTATAAGTATAATAAAATAGAGATTATTTCGGGTTAGACACGTAGCTCAGTTGGTAGAGCTGCGTGCACGTATACGGGAGGTCACGAGTTCGAACCTCACACGATGCCTATAATACCAAAGTCAAAGCGGTCCGATCGGTCAACCCTGTAAAAGGGTATATTTTTTTTATAATTATTTTCTTTATTATTTTATTTAAAAATCATTTAAAAATACTTCAAAAATATGACTTTTTAAGTTTAAAAATTGTAATAAATACCACAAAAATAGATCTAAAAATCTAATAAAAGGCATTAATTAGAAATATTAATTTCAAATAGAAGATATATATTTATCGAATTATTACGTGATTATTTAGGTTAGTTTTCCCTCGTCGGTTGAATCATAAATTCGTGCGCATTCATCATCATCAAGGAACGCACCCACTGTGAGTGAATTCTTACAAATTCCCCTTTTTATTCATGTTTTGGGGTGTATCATGTGTCATTTATACATTTCGTTTATTCAAACCCGTGTGCTATTGCCATTATATGAATTATCGTGAGATGTAAATGTTGTTTGTTGTATTGCGAGTTTACATTTTTGTCAAGTTGCGTGCAAATCATTCATTAGGCCCATCAGTTCCTCGTTGGAGACGAGTTGAGCATCAGGTGCCTCATTAGATCGGCTCCGTTTGATTGAGCCTTGATCTCATTGTTCATCATTTGGTATGTGTGTGTGTGCATTAATTGATATTATGTGTTTTGTGGTTTAATTTACATATACGTATACTCATATTTGGTTATGCACATTTTTATTCAAATAACCAATATAACTAATTCTTTCAAACATTTAAATAAGATTCACTCGCCAACTTTTGTTGACCCAAAACCCTATTTTTTTACACATGATACAGGTGGACAGGTTGAAGAAAGGAACACATAGGAAATTGCCTTAGAAGAAAAATAAAGAAGTCATGAAAAATGTATTTGAACATGTTGTGCTTGTATGTTTATTGTAATTTCTTCTTTAAAAAGAAATAATAAATATGAAACTTTATAGTAAATGTCATGAGCTTTGATAAAAACCCAATCATGCCCCGACTACCATTTCCGCTGCGGGTCAGGGTGTGACAGATTGGTATCAGAGCTTGACTATAGGGATATAGGATAGGTTATTAGACCCTTAGAGCCTATACTATAGTTGATTAGATTTTAATTGTTTGTGTGGTTACATGCAAACTCATGGTGTTTATTTGTTTCGCATTTATTACACACACAAATGCATGCAAACACTTCCACTATCATTTTGTGTGATACTTAATGAGTTATACTTGTTGTCAAATATAACATGCTTACATATACATTCATCACGCATATTTCAATGTTCACATATTCAAATCATCCTCATATTTTCTTTATTCAAGATTTGTGGTATTTTCGTTTTTCAATCTCCTCAAAGTAAGTTCTGCGGCGGGCATGTAGTAACTGGAAGGGTACGAGTACCGGTAGTCGAAACGTCCTGTCTAGGTTGGTAATCGTATAAATCCAATATAATGGACTAGCTTGCCTACCTGGGGACCAACGATGAGAGTACGAAGGACCTATTAGGCCAAAGCATGCCACACCAAACGTCGCATGAACTAACCCCACTTTGAGTCATCACTGTGTCTATACCAAGACACCCTCCGACCCTATACTTTGCAGTCATGTTTTACGATTTTCATTCGGGTGGCGCAAGTGTTAACAGGCCAACACCAATGTGAACCCTACCAGAGCCCAGTAGTCATGGGGGCCCACATGACTATCAAGGCCAAGTAAGGGGACATATGGGAGCCCAAACATGAGCAAAGCCCAAGACATCCTATGGATGTAGTAAATTTATTTTCTTTATTTGTTTTGTGAATGTTTTCTAAATACGACACATGACACCTAAAACGTCAAACTCATACTCTCGATACGTACTCCTTGTAGATGTCTTCTAGTCACTCTCGTAGAGGTAGGAGATCAGGAAAATTCCGCGAGCGCATGGCTGCCCAAATCGCTCAACAAATGGCCGCCGTAATACCCAACATCGTAGTTCAAGTCCAACAAGCCCTTGTCGCCAATCCTATCACCCCAACCAATCTAGAAGGACAAAATGTCGCCAACCCTCCTCTCAACACCACTAAATGCACCTTCAAGCATTTCAAATCCTGCGATCCTCCAAAACATGAAGGGACTGAAGGTGTCACCGCTCTCCTCCATTGGTTTGAGGAGATGGAAAACACTTTTCTCAATTACGACTGCCCCAATGATCGCAAGGTGCGATATGCTACCGGTCGTTTGTTCGGAGTAGCACTTACATGGTGGAATACAGAGAAGGGCAAGCGAGGTGCTGAGGATGCTATGACTTTGACTTGGGAAGAGTTGAGGGAGATCATGACAAGACGTTTCTGTCCAAGAAGCGAAATCAAGAAATTAGAAGATGAGTTCTAATCTTTGAAACAAAAGGAGGGCGACCACACCACATACAACAAGAGATTACTTGAGTTGAATCAGATGGTCCCCAACTTGTTCACTCCCCTCTACCGTTTGATCGAGCACTACATTCGAGGTCTCCCTTAAAAAATTCAAGACCCTGTAATAAGTACCACACCTGCAACTTTGGGAGCAGCAATGGAGTTAGCTACAGAGCTCACCGAAAACCACATACGGAATAAAGACTTCAAGGAGGAGAAGAAGAAGGATAAAGCATCAACCGAAACCTCAAACTCAACCCAGACCGAATCCTCTTCTCAACCCACTTCTAAGAGAAAACGAGATGGGCAAAATTTCGCTGTCACCCAAGGCAATCAACCAGCTCCACAAGCCGTACCCCTCCAAGCTATCCCAATCACTCAAGTAGCACCCAACACTACTTACCCAAATAAAAAACCTTACATTGGACCTCACCCTCAATGCAACACCTATTTTTATCACCATCCATCTACCGTACCTTGTCGACTGTGTGCTAATTGTGGGCGTTATGGTCATTTGAGCAAAACTTGTCGCACCCCTCAAAACCAAGCTTCACCCCCTACCCAAAACATGATCCAATCATATCAACAACCCCAACACCCCATGTTTCCACATGCTCGAGCTTGCTTTAATTGTGGGGACCCTACCCATTTTAGAAACACGTGCCCTCGATTGGTTAATATCATAAACGCCCAAGCTCAAGCAAACTCAGTTAACCAAGCAAATCAAGAAAACCCAGCACTACCACCAGCAAGAGGAAGAGCTTACAACATCAACGCCAATCCTGTTGAAGATAATAACGGCCTAAACGAACAACCCAACTAGCCTTCCCTCACCAAGAATCAAGACTCAACTCCAACCATCTAGTTCTTAATGTTTTCTCAATCTTTCGTATCCCTGTTATAAATTGGGAATTTATGTATCCAAGAATTTTAATGCAAATTGATATTACAGTGTTGTTTTATATCTTTACTCATTGATTTAACTTTCATATCATCATACATCACGACGTATCTCGATCTCATCATTTAAAGAAGTTGGGTTGTGTCTCACTTTTTCATAGACTGACCCCTCCATCATAACAAACGAGAGAGGTACTGTCGTCATTCAGTCATGTATTCTTTCAGATTTGAGACTCAAGCTTTGGCTGTTGTGTTTGTTTTGTAGATTTTAGAATCACATAGAACTAATCATAACTTACTGACAAAGCCAATGAAAATTTGACAAGAATATGGTGGATACGCCGCTGGTACTTCCTATATATAAGTATTCTTGTCAAAGGATCAAAAGCATTGTCAGGCGGTTATGAGAAGTTCCGTGTAGGTTTTAATATCGTCATGGTTGAAGTTTTTGTTTTATGATATAAGCTTATCTTTTCAAACGTACCAATTCTCTCAAAACTCTTATGCATGAGATCATACCTAGTCAATCAACTATGTTTATCCATGTTTTGCATTATTATACTTTAGGCATCAAAAAGCGATTCCTATAGCAAGGTATTCAACCCCCATTAGGAACGTTACCGCCTCATTTAGAACTCAAAATTTCACACTCCTCTGGTTATGTAATCGTCAAATCCAAGCATCACACCTCCGTTTTCTATTAATAGATATTCAAACTTTTGTCAGAATCAAAAGCGAGGACCTGAGTTTACTTGGGAACGTGAATATTTAATGCTCCGAAAATACCTGTATCTTACCCTATTACAACTTCTACCTAAATTTCGGGACGAAATTTCTAAAAGTAGGGGATACTGTAACATTCGTCGTAAAACGGGTTCAAAAACCCGCTCCGTTAAAATTCTAGAATTTATTAAATGTTTCGCTACGCATGTATTCATTTTATAATTTATATTAGTTAATTTTTATAGTTAATAAATAAACTAGAATGTAATATATTGAATAAATAAAAGAATAAAAATAATATTAATAAATAAAAGTTCAAAAATAAGAAAATAAAGGAAAAGGGGCAACCGGGTTCGAACCCGGGTCCCCATCAAACACACAAACAACTTACACCACTGCGACACCTGCACAACATCTGATATACCCGAGTCAATTAGTCCTTTATATTTACGTTTATCTTGATCTGAATTCAAAAGGGAAAACCCGCCCTGTAAACAGTTGCGCATAAATCAAGCAATCATTAATTTGCCTTTTTTCCTTGCAATTACTCGGTGAAAACCGTTTTAATCATGAGTCTTAACTCAATCATGAGTCAAACACAATCAATTTTGATCTGCAAATCATTCGCCCATCATTAGTTTTGACGAAACTTCCGAAACCGAAAATTCAATCCAAGTTACTGGCCTCATCTATAAATAGTGATCCCTTGAACCCATTTAGAACACACACACTCTCGCTAAACTCTCTTACAATTCGCTGTTATCAAGATCTACTCGTTGGAAATACATTCACTCGCCGGAATCCTCATCGGAAAACCAAAAGCATCACCGTTCGGTAAACAATTCATCTATTACCTTTCGTTTTATTAACATCTTATAAATCAGTGGAAATTATGATCACAATTCGGTTAAATCAGATTCAGTTTATGTTTTAATGGTGAAGAAGATGAAGTCGATATAGTGTATAAATCTAATTAAGATTTTATGTTTAACCGGGTTAGACACACAGTCCAGTGGTGGACTGTGTGCAATTTGAACAAGCAGACCCGAGTTCGTGTCTTATACATGTTCCGATTCGCCCCATAATCTAACCTTTTTAAATAAACTCCTATACGAATCGGGTTGGTAAGTATATAAGAGTAATAGAAATTTTATATTCTTCGGGTTAGACACACAGCCCAATTGGTCGGGCTGTGTGCACACGAGGCTAACAATGCGGGTTCGAGTCCTGATCCACACTGTCTCTTGTAATTTACCAAATCTTTTTAACTGAATAAAAAATATGTTAACCCTAGTATGTGTATAAGTATAATTAAAATAGAGATTATTTCGGGTTAGACACGTAGCTCAGTTGGTAGAGCTGCGTGCACGTATACGGGAGGTCACGAGTTCGAACCTCACACGATGCCTATAATACCAAAGTCAACGCGGTCCGACCGGTCAACCCTGTAGAAGGGTATATTTTTTTTATAATTATTTTCTTCATTATTTTATTTAAATACTTCAAAAATATGACTTTTTAAGTTTAAAAATTGTAATAAATACCACAAAAATAGATCTAAAAATCTAATAAAAGGCATTAATTAGAACTATTAATTTCAAATAGAAGATATATATTTATCGAATTATTACGTTATTATTTAGGTTAGTTTTCCCTCGTCGGTTGAATCATAAATTCGTGCGCATTCATCATCATCAAGGAACGCGTCCACTGTGAGTGAATTCTTACAAATTCCCCTTTTTATTCATGTTTTGGGGTGTATCATGTGTCATTTATACATTTCGTTTATTCAAACCCGTGTGCTATTACCATTATATGAATTATCGTGAGATGTACATGTTGTTTGTTGTATTGCGAGTTTACATTTTTGTCAAGTTGCGTGCAAATCATTCATTAGGCCCATCAGTTCCTCGTTGGAGACGAGTGAGCATCATGTGCCTCATTAGATCGGCTCCGTTTGATTGAGCATTGATCTCATTGTTCATCGTTTGGTATGTGTGTGTGTGCATTAATTGATATTATGTGTTTTGTGGTTTAATTTACATATACGTATACTCATATTTGGTTATGCACATTTTTATTCAAATAACCAATATAACTAATTCTTTCAAACATTTAAATAAGATTCACTCGCCAACTTTTGTTGACCCAAAACCCTATTTTTTTACACATGATACAGGTGGACAGGTTGAAGCAAGGAACACATAGGAAATTGCCTTAGAAGAAAAATAAAGAAGTCATGAAAAATGTATTTGAACATGTTGTGCTTGTATGTTTATTGTAATTTCTTCTTTAAAAAGAAATAATAAATATGAAACTTTATAGTAAATGTCATGAGCTTTGATAAAAACCCAATAATGCCCCGACTACCATTTCCGCTGCGGGTCAGGGTGTGACAGCTGTAGCTGTTGGAATTTTTTCTTCGACAGCCCTCCATACTAACATTTGACATTTCCCCGGGGCCCATTTATTCCATATAAACTCACCCGCTTGTTCATTTAGGTATGGTTGAGGGCATAGCGAACGTCGGACATCTTTTACTGAAAAAGCCTGCTGATCGGAGCTGTACCAGTACCATATGTCGTTGTTGAGAGTTGCTGCATGTTGTTGTAATTTTCTTGTAAGTTCATCCATTTCTTGTCTTTCTGTATCACCGTTTATTGCCCCAACCCATGCCCAATCCCACAACTTACCTCCGTTGACGATACGATAGCAATCTTTTACCAGAGCCTTTTTATGGGTAGCTAGACGATACAGGTTCGGCAATTGGATCTTTAGCGGATCATTTCCTAATCAGGTGTCGATCCAAAATAGCGTTTTATCCTCGGCACCTACTTTACATCTCAAGCTTGAGACAACATCAACATTACTTTTTACGAACTCCTTTCCGATGTCCGCGATGTTATTCCACACCCCGTTAGTGACTTCTTCACCGGAATGGAGATTATTTTTCTTTTGCTGCTATGGATAGATTTTATTATTTTAACCCACATACTTTCAGGCTCCATCTTCAACCTCCACCACCACTTCACCAAAAGTGCTAAATTTAGATCTCTAATGCTACCAATACCAAGACCTCCGAAATCCTTAGTTGCTACCAACCTTTCCCATTTAACCCACCTAATTTTGTTATTTACGCTGCTCCCTCCCTACATAAATTTCCTTCTTATCCCTTCCAATGTCTTCAAAACTGCAATGGGACATTTATATAGAGATAGATAACAATTTGGTAGGCTTCCAAGGACAACTTTTACCAAAATTACCCTTCCTGCAAAAGACAAGTTTCTCACTTTCCAATTCGACAATCTTTTATTGAACATATCAATAATCTATTTCCAATTTGCTACTCTATTCATGTTTGCACCAACTTTTAACCCTAGGTAGTTAAAGTGTAATTTCCCGGCTTTACACTTGAAAGCCGATGCCATGTTCATTACTTCCACTTCGGTTGTTCCGACACCGTATAGTTGACTTTTTTGTGGATTTACCTTTAGTCCTGACACAAGATAGAATATTCTAAGGATCCTCTTTAAATTTTTCACATTGTCTTCCTTCCATTCCCCCATGAATATTGAGTCATCCGCAAATAACATATGGGTTAAGCACAACCCATCTCCAGGCAATTTTACCCCTGAATATTCCTCCATACTTTTCGCCTTCTCCATCATGATGTGTAAAGTTTCCATGGCCATAATGAATAAGAAAGGAGACAAGGGGTCACCTTGTCTTAGACCCCTGTTGTATTGAAATTCACCCGTTGGTGAACCATTAACTAGAATTGATCCCCTTCCCGCAAAAAGAATGCCCATGACCCATTTCCTCCATTTTGAGGGGAACCCCATATGTGTTAGCACAGAGATTAAAAATTTCCAATTAAGGGTATCGTAAGCTTTCGTTTGCTATTAAAAAAAATATATATATTTCTCTCTTCTAAGTTGTCTTATTACGTATTTCCCCAAATAGAAAAACAATTATATAATTACCCTCCCTAACCCATATATATTACATATTTTCCCTTTTTATTAAAAACTCTTATTAAATGACTGTTTTACCTAATAAACTATTAAATAAATATTACATATTTACCATTTTTAATATCATCAATTAATTACATATCTTCCCACTTCATATAGTATTTTACCAATTCAACTTATATTTACTTACTCTTTTGAATATCATCTTAACATAGTTAAGTCAACTACAATTAAAATTATAAATATATATAGAAATATTAATACATATAAAAAATAAGTACTAAAATTTAGATTTTTTTATTACCAGGTTCGATTTGGACATTCTTATAGGCATAACCTGTTAATCCATATGTTAAGTTGTTAACAACATCAATTGATAGAAATAATATAGTTATAACTTATTATATATATATATATATATATATATATATATATATATAAGTTAAAAATAATAGCTAAGCAAGTGATGATTTATGTATTACTGTTATTTGTTTCATTAAGAAGCCTAGTGTATTCACAACTTTATAAGTCTTTATATTTATAATTGTAATTTTAGTTGACTTAACTAGGTTAAAATGATATTTAAAAGAGTAAGTAAACATAAGTTGAATTGGTAAAATACTACATGAATTGGGGAGATATGTAATTGATTGATGATATAGAAATGGAAAATATGTAAATATTCATTCAATAGTTCATTAAGGGTAAAATAGTCACTTAATAAGAGTTTTTAATAAAAATGGAAAATATGTAATATATATGGGTTAGGGAAGGGAATATGTAATTGTTTTTTTCATTTAGGGAAATACGTAATAAGCCAACTTAGAAGGGGGAAATATGTAAAAATCCTTAAAAAAATCTGAATCAACAAAGGGGTAGAGGGACGAGTTAATGACGACATATGATAGCGGTAAGATGTCGCAAAAGGAGGGGTGGTGTCATCGTGGTCGAGGGTCGATCTTGAAAAAGGTTTTAAAACAGTAATTGCTTTATTTTTTTTTTTATTGATATAAGGAAAGTTGTGTTTAAAAATTCTGTGGATAAACTTTGATTTTTCGAAAGGAATTGTTTTGCAAAATGTTCTTACGTGCTTGTGAAGAAAAGTTTTCGTTGGTACCCTGCTGGGAACAAAATGTCTTTAGAATGATAGTATAATGTGAGTGTGTTCTAGTGTTTGGAAGAATTATGAAAATTGAGAGCAAGAGGTTCATTAGACTGACTAAGTTGAAAGCATTTCATAAGATTTTGAAAATTGGGGACAAAAACTTTTAAAGTATAATTAGGAATTTCGTGTATGTGATTTACGTAAATAGGTCGTAGGGTAAGAAATGCGTTTTGATAAAACAAAGAGAATTAAGATTCATGCATAAGTGGGAAAATTGACATAATGGTAAAAGGTTTAAGTATAAGCTTTAAATCAAGTGGTTGTCATGAAAATGGTCGAGTTGTGATTCAATCTATCATTGAGGTGTGGACATCACTTCTATATCAAGGGTAAGATTTCTTCGAGAAATGTGCTGAGTCAATCGTCAATGTAAGGGAATCATTCCTATCTTGTTGATAAAACTTCCGTTTTTGGGATTATGAGTAGCGTCTATTTTATGGATGACGTTTTGAAATCGTATATATAAAGTGTGTGTGATATGTGGAAAGTATAAGTATGATATGTGAGTAATCATTGTGAAAATAATTTTGAATTTTGAAAAGAGAGATGTTTGATTTATGTTATGCATAAAATCGACAATAGCATAACGATGGTTTTGACTAAAACTTGGATTGTTTCAAAACGAAACTTGGACTAAACCGAAGTGGTTAAAAGTTCTCTTGAGTTTGGGAAGCATGCTTTGGCCTAATAGGTAAAATACTTTCACAGAAATTTTGGTTAACGGTATTCACTCTTCCGGTTACTACATGTCCTTTATCAATTGAAAGTTCGAGACTTTAACGGGATTCGAAAATCGAGGAGTGGGACTAGTTACCAAGGTGCGGGTTTCACCCTAAGTTGATAACATCGTACCCTAAGTATGGTTGACACTTGCTAAAAGAGGAGCAAATTCCGACTCATTAGTATAATCCATCATAGGGTGAAATGGAAGCTTTCCATCAAGATGTGGATATCACTCCTAACTTGGTGGCGTAACTTCGTGTAAAGTCGAGGATGTGGATTGAGAGTCTTTCACCAAAGTGAGGGTTTCACTCCTATTTTAGTGAAATCGCCTCGTTTGTATAATGCAAGTGTTTTCACGTCTCACGTGTGTATGGTAAATCATCTTAGGAAAGACATACGTATTTTTAAGACAAAAGGTGAGATAGAAGCAAGTAGGAAGAGTGTGAGTATTTGAAGCATGAAGTCAAGAATGGTCAAGTATGGGTACTTAGACTATAGACTAGGTCAAATCATGGAAATTTTTCTTATTCCCTATAGTTATGCTCTGATACCAATCTGTCACATCCCAACCGATGGAGGAATCATGGGGCAGACGTAAATAGATTGCTCGAGACTTTATAACACTAAATGTGACAAGTATTTAATAAATAATACTTCATTTCATTGCTAATGGTTCAAGTACATGAATTGGAAAACAAAATACAACAAGTATGTATGACTAATCTATAAGCATGAATTTAAAGTTTGGTGCGTTTCTAGTCCATCCTATCAAGTTTCATTCGTCATCATCATCCTTGAATTCATGCAATACGTATTAAAGTATAGTTCAATACAAAAAGTATTGGCGAGCATACAAGTTTGAGTACTAGCATAAGTATAAAAGTTTAAACGAATCCGCATGACATAATAGTTAACTTAAATTATCATATAATATTAGCGTGCAACTTTACGTGTCAACCCAAAGTTTACCGCTAGCGTAATTTTATCGTCGCAACGATAAGACCGTTATGAATGACTTAACATGACCTCAAGAATACAGATGGTGCGTTACTCCTATAGCGCTATACATGTTAAGGGAGGCTTGAAACAAGGTAATGACAAAGCATAGCACATGTGACAATTCTAGCATATATGAATTCTAGCATTACATATTAATCATGTATGAAAGATTGTTTGTTTGTAAGCATGTTTGTAAATGTATGTGTGCGTTTTTAATAAGGAATAAGTATTGAACCCAAAAAGTGTCGAAAAGTAAAAGGGTCATTATACTCACAATTTTGCAAAGCTTTCCAATTATCCGTGTTTTGACGAGTTGATAAGAATAGGGGAAACGAAAGTGTACGGGTGTTTGGAGTTTATTGAAATGTATGGATTAAAAATCAAGTATAAAAGTATATGTATGAAAAAAGTAATTATCTAGTCTTAAAAACTCGTTTTGACACTAAGAATCCCGTATGGGTTGACGTGATTTCATGGGTCGAATTGCCAATTAGAATCGTAATGAGAGGTTCAAGGCTTAGATAATATAACCTGTCGTCCTGACAAGTAACATCAAGGGTTCAGTTATGTATATATTATATATTATCAAGGGTTCGGTTATGTATATATTATATATTATATTGTATATTTTATGAGATTATGTCCATCATATAGTATCATATAGTTCATGGAAGTCAAGCATGGAGGTATGACACCTCATTGTATGATTCACTAATGCACAAATCACCACAAGGATGATTCGGATGGTCATGAATGAAAAAGGAAATATACAACTAATTACTATATCAAGTAGCCAAGTAAGCTTTAACTCGGGTGAGCCATTCCCGACATGGAAATAGTTAACTAAGTGTTGGAGGTTAGACAAGGTTAAGTTACTTTAAATCTAGAAACTAATCGAGATAGCAAGGTAAAACATCAAGTGAGGTAGTGGAAAGAAGTTAGGATAGCCAAGGCTTCCAAGTATTCACACCTATACCAAAACACAAGTCTTGCCATTAGAAGTATGGCAAGCTCGGATGGTTTCATCACTTGTGGGTTGTGGAAACCCAAGTAAAATAGAAAGTTTAGAGGTGTTTGCACCTCTTAAACTTATAAAAATCTTTTCCTAACAAGTCTCATAACCTTAGATAGGCTTAAGAACAAGTAGGCACAAGATTGAATAAAGAAAAACATAGTTTATAAAGTTTTAACAAAACATTCTTCCAAAATAGAAAGTTTGGACTTCAAATGGTGATGTTACCTTGGTTTACCATGGTAAACCCGTGGAAACAATCCTAGAGGTGTTCCAAGCTTTGTAGAGGAAGAAGAAGTGAAGAAAAGATGAAGAAAAGTAAGATTACCTCACTTTAGGACATAGAATGATTATGTCCAAACATGTAAATGTAACTTATTTGGAAGTGTTTTTGAGAGTAGACGAGTTGGAAAAATGAAAATGAGGTGATGAAGGCTTGGTTTTATAATAGTGAAGTAGGGTTTTGTGTTTAATGGAGGGTTAAAGATGATTGGGTGAGAGGAGAGGTGGGAAATATGACCAGTCTGCTGAAAGGAAACAACTTTCTGCGGATTCATACCCTACGCGTTACGTGACGGCTGAAGGAGGAGGGCGTCTCGGGACGCGGCGCCCCATCTGATCCGTCCAAGTTTGTTTTGTTACACATTGGCCCCTGAACTTTGATTTGCTTGACATTTTATGATAAAACTTAGAATTTTAACATGTTTTTCAGTATGGAAGTGTATATTCGCGTATTGAGAATGTATGGATGTGTATTTGTACGTATAATAAGTATTGGTTTGTGAGAAAACGCGTATTTAATGATTGATTGTATGTAAAACACGCATGTATAAAAAAGGAGGTTTGCTAAGATCAAAGTCTTGGACTACGAGTTTGGGAAAGATTATGGGTGTAAGTTTCTAAAAATAGAAGTACGGAATACGTTTTCTAAATAAGGAAAGTATGAAAATGTGAAACGTTACATATAGCACATTCAATAATGAGAACTTAATTGTTTATGCTTTATTACGTGATTAAATCTGTAATAACAACATTACATTGCTATATAGGTTGATTGGTTAATGTTTTGTGCGTTTTATACTTAATTCGTGATTAGACCTAATATTAGCCTATATATATTATATGTTTTGTTTTTTATTACACTTTTGGTTACTACGTAATTACGTAATCACTTAGTGAATTTTCATATAAATACTATAATGAAATCACGTAATAAGTATTAAAATCATGTAATCACATAGTAATAATACATAGTCAACTATTGTTGCGTTATTACGTATTGACACATAATCACGTAACGTTACACTTATTTCATGAATAAAATACATATTACGTAATTAGGTACTAGAACATAATCATGTAACGTTATAGTTTGTAAAATTAACATTACACTGGGTTACGGCTAAAGGACATAGCATGTAACATTTGGAAACATTAAGCACAAAACTCATCAATTTTAAAGACAAATAAAAGCATCTGAAATTTGATATAAAAATATAGGACAAAACTTTCAATTCATTCTTTTAAAAATTAAGAAAACTATAACAGTAGCCTACTCAAATTAAAGAGGATGAAATTCTCGTTAATATAGTGTAATTTAAAGAAAATATATTAACGTATGAAAAATTTATAGTCATTTAAAAATAGTGAGGGAAGTGGGTTTATGAGTCACCAATATTGAATCTTCCTATTTTACCCTTCCACATTTATTTCACTTGTTTTCTCTTACATGATTTAGACTCTGGGGAGTGGTTCTCATTTCTCCAAGTCCACATAGACGTCACATCACCTCCCTTCCACCGCTTCAATTTCACCCAAGAGTGGGGTGTTATTCCCCTTTTCCCCTGCTTTTTTTTTTATTTTTTATATAATGTGTTTTAGTTATAAATAACATTTTACTCCTTAAATTTGTTAAAATAAAAAATACTAAACATATTTTTAATTTAAATTAAACTATAACATTAAAATATGAGTAAACTGTCAAAATGGTCCCTGAGATTTGATCATTTTTGCGACTTTAGCCCAAAACAACAATCTTTTGAATCTGGGTCTCTGTGGTTTCAATTTTATTGCCATTTTCATCCAAAAGCAAAATCATGTCAGATTTTTAAGTTAATATCCAGTTTTTTTTGTCTTTTTCCTCCTTTTTAATGAAGGGCAAAATTGTCAGATTTTAATTTGTTATAATAAAACGTTAAAAGACAATTTCCCCTTCATTAAAAGGGAGGAAAAAAACAAAAAAGGTGGATGTTAACTGAAAAATCTAACTAGATTTTGATTTTGGATTAAAATGACAATAATATTGAAACCACATAGACCCAGATTCAAAAGGTTTGAGTTTGAATTAAAGTGGAAAAAAGTGACCAAACCTCAGGGACCATTTTGGTAGTTTACTCAACAAATAACTAAATTATAAGGTGTATTATTTAAAACTAAAACAAATTTGAGGGGTCTTTCTAAAAGTAAAACCAACTTCTAAGGTGTATTATATACACTGAACCAAATTTGAGGGGTCTTTTTGAACTAATACCAAATTCTAAGGATACTAAAGCAAAGTTAGAGAGTTTGAAAGTTAAAAAATAACATTTTTTTTGAACGGCAAATTTGGATCACTGACGGAACGCTAGAGTATCATCGTGCCACCAGCGAAACCACCCGATCATATCCATCTCCACTAAAAGAAATTACACTTCACCTCCTTTATCTTCCATATCTGCAACAAGAAACAGAAACAAAGTGATAAAAAACCAAAAAAAAAAAAACTATTAAAATACACATAAAACTTAATATTTTTTGATCGGGGAGATCTGGGTAAACCCCCGTGCTCACCGAAGACCCCTCGGAAGGGGCGGTGTTCCCCGACGAGAAAGTGTGCCACCTCACCACCCCGTTTTCCTCCCGTTGCCCACACCTCACGGTAGATTTGGGAATCACTTAATCTCAACCATTGGATTTGCTTGATTAAAGGTCTATGTTCTCTCCTACACTTCGCACAGTAATAATTGTTGTACATGATCTCCCACCATAATTAAATAATTTATTCTTGGAATTTTTGAAGTACTTAAATTAAAAAATAAAAGTTAAAAACCCTAATTAACTATCAAACACAAACAATATTAAACGAACAAGTTACCGAACGTTCATATATGTAAATGGACGAACGCAACTTCTGTCCATGTTCGTTTATTTAACTAAACAAGCGAAATTTCTAGTTCGTGTTTGTTCATTATTAAACGAACGAATAAAAACGAACTTTTCGCCGAACGATTCACGAACTGTTTACCGAACGTTTGATTCATTTATAGTCTGGGTTTTGAACGCTAGATAACTTCTCGTATTAACTTCTTTCAATGCTATCTAACATCTAACAACTCTTAAATTTGATGGACGCTAGATAACTTCTCGAATTAACTTCTTTCAATGATATCAACATCTAACAACTCTTAAATTTGATGGAAACAAATGCAACAGTTATGAGGCTTACGAGACTTCGTCATCGCACTGAACGCCCCATGTACCAACATAATGGGGTTTTTGTTTTTGTAATTATTCTTAAAAATATATTCTTGTAAGTCATACCTACTAAATTAACGTTGTTTTCAATTTAATCGTTTTACTTATTAAATTTATTTTCTGCATCTCATATTAACATTTATCTATATAAATTAATCTCATAGAAAAAAGTGTCTGGATAGTCTCTGTGGTTTGTTCAGATTTCACATTTAGTTCCTACATTTTCAAAATTACTTCTATAGTCCCTAACTTTGGAAAATTCGTTCTCGGAGGGTCCCTGACGTGGATAGGGGTTAGTTTTCTCAGTTAAGTGGGTCTGAAATGTGAAAAAAAATGTTATTTTAGTAGGTGTGACGTACGAGTATGTATATTATAAAAAGAAAACCCCCATTATGTTGGTACGTGGGGCATTCAATGCGATCATAACATCACCATAGCCTTTTAGACATGGTCCTAACTCTTGCATTTGTTTCCATCAAATCAAACAGTTGTTAGATGTTAGATAGCATTTTCAAAATTACTTCTATAGTCCCTAACTTTGGAAAATTCGTTCTCGGATGGTCCCTGACATGGATAGGGGTTAGTTTTCTCAGTTAAGTGGGTGTGAAATGTGAAAAAAATGTTAGTTTAGTAGGTGTGACGTACGAGTATGTATATTATAAAAAGAAAACCCCCATTAGGTTGGTACGTGGGGCATTCAATGCGATCATAACATGACCAAAGCCTTTTAGACATGGTCCTAACTCTTGCATTTGTTTCCATCAAATCAAACAGTTGTTAGATGTTAGATAGCATTGAAAGAAGTTGTTAATTCGAGAAGTTGTTTCCGTCAAAATTAACAATCCGATGGTAATTTTGTATGTCTTTTTTAACGGCAAATTTTATCTTAATCTTTATGGTCTATGACACTTCAACTCAAGACCCTAATTCTTCTATTCTCTCAAACTTAGGTGTTAAAAACTATTTCTTTGCTAATAGACCATCACTTAATTGGTTATAATTATGTATGTTTATATTTGCATTCTAACCTATTATCAACATGAGGTTTATCTCACGTGATACATCAGGAAACTTGTATAATACACATTTACACATAAATATATACAAATGGAAAAAGAGTTAATAAATGTAAAATATGCAAAAATAAATAAATAAATAATGTCTATTATTTATTGTCTATTATATATCATCGTTGGGTGGTCGAAATACGTAATTATATTCCGTCGACGTTACTATCCAAGTATGTGCAAAAATCGTTTTACAAAAAAAATATCCCCTCTTTATTTTCATCGGGTAGTCGAATTGTGTAATTATATCGGCTATTTACGATACCAATAAATACTATATTTTATCACAGAAAATAAAATTAAATAAAAAAAGAAGTATTACTAAAGAAGAAAAGAAAAAAACCTATTGGTTTGATTACTATTCATGGAAGTTGCATGTAAATATTTACACGGTGGATTCCTCATACGGTGCATCGGACATTTTGTCAGTATCAGTTTGGTTCTTTATAGTACCAATACTATGCCGACACTCGATAGAGTAACCAAAAGAGGTGTCAAAAGGATATCGACACATGTTTTGCATCTATTGAAGACTGTAAAAACAAACAAGGGTACCAATTCAAATAATAACCATACTAATGTTATTTGGTTGGAATCAGTTCAGATCATCACGACACCGATAAGGACGCCCAAAAAGCCATAAAAATGAATATTGGTACCTTTACCGATGTTCTTCGGATGGTATCCGTTTTGTACGTTACGGTCAAGAATAAATAGTTATATTTGACGCGTTTTATCTTAACTAAAACTTTTATTAAATCATAGATAAAAAATAACGTTGGAAACGATATATTCGGAATTTTGAAAAGCAGTGTATTACATTATTAATTTAACTAAAAGTGTAAACGACGTCACTTTGTATTAAAGAAAACAATGACTAAATGTGTGATACCTTTGATGACATGTATGTTTGTGTTTGGATAGCTCGTACTTTACTATTCACAACACGATATTGAATAAAATTTACATTGAGATGTAGACAAAAATACGCACATCCCAACGACACACTCGAAATATTATAAGTTACAACAGTAAAACAAAATATACCTGGAGTTATTTATAATTATAAAATTATTAATGGATACTTGTGTTGTGAACCTGGAAAGGAGCAAAAAAAAATAGCGATGAATTTGGAATAAAAGAAAATATTTATGGTTAATTTAAATATATATATTTTTTTTAATAGCAAACGGAACTTTATACCACTCCAAAAAATCCAAAGCTCCCGGCCAGAAATTGGGAGCCAAAAGATTATAGTTACGTCGAAAAAGAAAAAACATTACATCGTAACTATTACATAATAAAATTGAAATCCCACCATTGTTGCCTTAAAATTGAGTTGAATTTTGATCTTTGTTTTGAATGACTCCCGGCTTGCCTCTAAATATCTTCTCATTCCTGGTTTTCCATAAACTCCATATTGTTTTTAAAACGATAGCATGTATAACCTTTCTCTTTTTTCGGCTCCTTTGTAAATCGATCACTTCCTGTAACAGTTATTTTAGGGATCCTTCTACGCTTATTGTTCGGCACTTGACCCAATCCAGAATTGTCTTCCACACCTGCTTCGCGAAAGTGCATTGTAATAAAACATGATTTGCCGATTCCTCCGTTGCACCGCACATACTGCAAGTATAATCTGCTAACGTCAAACCCCTTTCCCTTAATGCTATTGTCGTTGGTATCTTGTTATCTATCGCTCGCCACACGAACATGTTGCTTTTTCCGGATGCCCATTTATTCCAGACAAACTCTCCGCTCTGTGAATTCAAGTCAATTTGCTGTGCTAATGATTGTCTTACCATTTTTACTGTGAAGCTCGGTTGGACGCTGTCTTTCCAATACCAAATATCACTGTTAGGAGAGATCGGATGCTGCATTAGTCGTGCGTTCAACCCCTCCATCTGCTGTCTTTCTCCTCCTGTTTCGGGTGCTTTTGACCATGACCAATCCCATATACGGCCCCCACTATTTAACTTATAACAGTCCATCACTAACGCACTTTTATCCACTGCCATTTGAAACAACTCCTGATATCGAGTCTTCAACGGCTCGTTTCCAAGCCAGGTATCTTCCCAAAACATAGTTTTATCCCCAACTCCGACTTTGCTTTTTAGACACGTGTTTACATTGATGTTATTTTTTGCGAACTCAACGTCAATTTCACCTATATTTTTCCACACCCCGTTCGTGTTTTTTTCACCGGTACTGTCTTGATCTATCTTTTATTACAATGAATAGCCTTTACAACTTTAACCCATATTTGGTGTGGTTCCATCTTTAGACGCCACCACCACTTTAATAATAATGCCAAGTTTAGATCTCTAATATTACCGATTCCAAGTCCCCCAAAATCTTTTGATGCCACAACTCGTTCCCATCTTACCCATCTAATTTTGTTATTAACATTGCACCCTCCCCATAAAAACTTCCTTCTAATCCCTTCGAGAACTTTAATCACAGCTTTCGGGCATTTGTACAACGATAAATAGTAGTTTGGTAAGCTACCCAGGACCGTCTTAACTAGAATTACCCTTCCCGCAAAAGATAGATTTTTTGCTTTCCAGTTTGTTAATCTTTTGTTAAATGTATCTATCACTTCTTTCCAGTTTGCTATCCTATTCATATTTGCTCCAACTTTCAATCCAAGGTAGGTAAACGGGAACTTACCTGCTCTACATTTGAATATTGAGGCCATGTTATTTACTTCTGTTTCTGATCTGCACACGCCAAATAGTTGGCTTTTCCGCGGATTAACTTTCAAGCCTGAAACGAGGTAAAAAATTCTTAGTATTCGTTTGAGGTTCTTGATTATCCAACAAAAATCGAGTCATCTGCGAATAGCATATGTGATATATGCGGACCGTCAGCTGGTAATTTGACCCCTGAAAACAGATTTGCATTCCTAGCCTTTTTCATCATATTATGTAATGCCTCCATTGCCACAATGAATAAAAAGGGTGACAGCGGATCCCCTTGTCGTAAGCCTCTTTTGTATTGGAATTCCCCCGTTGGGGATCCGTTTACAAGTACCGAGCCTCGACCTGCAAAAAGTATCCCCATTACCCAATTCCTCCATTTCGGTGGAAAGCCCATGTGTGTTAGTACGGTTATAAGAAACTTCCAATTAAGTGTATCGTATGCCTTTTTGATGTCAACTTTAAGCACGAAAATGCTTCTTTTTGTCCTTTTCGCCCACCCAACTAATTCATTTATAACCAATGGTCCATCGACAATGTTTCTATCTGAGATAAATGCAGACAGTTCGTTTGATACGACCCTTTTTATGACACCTTTAATTCTGTTTGCTAGTACCTTAGAAATAATTTTATTTACCACTCCTATTAATGAAATGGGTCTGAAATCAGAGAGTGTCATAGGATCTATTACCTTTGGGATGAGGGCAATGAAGGAAGCACTACATGTATGATGGAGAGACCCGTGGGTGTGGAACTGTGTCATGACATCCATAATCGCCCCTTTGAATTCTTCCCAATATGTCTTGATAAGTTTAAAAGTGATACCATCTGGCCCTGGTGCTTTTGGAATGCCACAATCCCATACTGCTAAATGTACTTCTTCGAGTGAGAATGGTATGCCACAATCCCAGACTGCTAAATGTACTTCTTCGAGTGAGAATGGTACCACTAACCCTTCAGCTTGGCTTTGACTAAGTTTTGAAAAACCTTCCGCTCCAATTCGTGGTCTCGATGTTACCGGTTCATTAAACTTTTCTTTAAAAGCTTTCTGAAATTGATTTTTAATCTCCATAGGATCCGATATCAACTGCCCCTCAATCCATAACCCATTAACCTTATTTCTTGATATATGGTTATTTACCACTGAATGGAAATAACTAGTGTTTTCATCGCCTAATTCAATCCATCTCACTCTTGCTTTTTGTTGTAGATCAAGTAACTGTGCCTGATGCCATTCTCTTAAAGTTGCGTTACATACTTGCCAAAGACTAATCTCCTCCTCCGTAAGTCTCCTATTTTTGGCTAGGTCATCAAGGACTAGCAATTTATTTCGTGCCTCTGTAAGCTCTTTCTCCTCTTCCTCCTTCTTACTTTTTCGCTATAGTTTTAGCTCCTCTCTAATCGCTTTCATTTTGATTGCCATTACTTCGTCTTTGAAGGATGATTCACTCGTTTTTTCGATACCTTTTTTGAATGCCTCCTCGAATCCCAGCTTCCCAAACCAACTGTTGAAAATTCTGAATGGAGTCGGACCACGGTTATTATTTATCGTGATAAGGATGAGCGGGCTGTGGTCAGATATGTCTCTGTTTAGGGCCAGTAACGTTGCAGTGGACCATTTTGACATAAATTCATCACACACTAACACTCTATCAATCTTACTAAGGTTCGTGCCATCACCCGACATGAACGTGTATTTCTTCCCACTCATGTTATATTCTTGAAATGCCCCACTACTTATGAAGTTATTAAAACACATTGCCCCGTTTACGTCAAAATGTGAATTATATCGATCTTCCGTTACACGTACCTCATTAGAATCCCCAAGTAATATCCACTGCCCTTCGATGCTGTTTCTTACTGCTAGAAGTTCGTCCCATAGCCGTCTTCTATTTGTTTGAATTGTTGACCTATAGACATTCACAATAACTACCTCCTCTTCATAACCCATGACTTGTCCCTTTATCAACAGAAAATTTTGATTTTTAATTTCGAAATTCTTTTTGAACACACATGTATTCCAGATAGATAGTAAGCCCCCTGATCTTCCTTCCGCGTCCACCTTCGAGTACTCGAAATCTGAGCTAGTCCAAAACCTTTTGATTATGTTGTCTGGAATGTCCCTAAATTGTGTTTACTGTAATGCAAGAAAAGACAAGTTGTATTTTGTTATTAACTCTCTGGTTCTTGCACCCTTACTTGCTCCCCCGGCTCCTTTTATATTTAGGGATCCATAATTCATGGTAGACCGACTTCCACCTGCTCTTCGGCTACTGCTTCCTTGACCATTGATACTTTTTGTGCTAAATCCACTCCCACTTCCTGCCCTACCTTTACCGTTTCATTAATTTCTTTTTGGATCTCTGTTACATTAATATTGTTTTCTAATCCCTATATTTCTGGAACAGTTCCTTCCGTATTTACCTCCGAGCCTTCCCAATCGGATTCATACTCATCTTCAATCCCAGTTCCTATTTGGTCGAGACTGTTAGTCTCTTCTTCCGGCACTCTTACTGTAACCGTATTCCTCCTCTTGTTGATCTTTTTCTTCCTGCCAAAAGCCCTCCTTTTGGGACGCAATCTAGATTCATCTGATAAGTCCATGTTCAGGTCAGGAATTTTCCTTTTAAGTATGGTTTGGTTGGGCTTTAAACTTCCTAAGCAATTTTCTGCTAGGCAAGGCCTTTTCCTTTTATTATGGACTTTATTTGTCGGCCCAACATAATTATCTTCATTTAGCCCACTTAGTCCGAATGTTGGGGTGTCCTGGGCCCTACCGCCTCCAAATTCCACTACATTTGACTATGTCTCTTGATCTCCTAATGTAGCAGACACATCTGTGTGTGCTACCTCGTTAACTACCCCATTTACTTCCTTCTCTCTCACTTCATTAACTACCGGTTGTTCCAATGTCTCGTTCACATCATCGTTTACTCTATTCAATGTATCTCCCCGTCTTTTGGATTACCTCCATCGTCCACATTCATCAGAGTTTCTTTTTCCGGCACTGAATCTTTCTTCTCCGGCGGTAATTGAATTGGTATCGTCTGTTTAAGCTTCGTCTTATCCGGTATGAGCTTCGGTTGCCACATGTAATCTACCTCAGACACCCAGACGTCAAACATCATCCTTTTCCATTGTATTTTTAGCTTTTCATTAATGAAAGAACCATCGTTCACGATTACTCCGACCACATCGTAGTTTAGATTTAAATCTCTAGCATCGGCCTCTGACGGTTCTATGATCTTCCCGAACCTTTCCGCTATGCAGTTGAAGACGTCTTCACCCCACATCTGAATTGGGACCCCACTGATTACTAGCCACGCTAATCTTTGAAATGGTATATGTTCAGCATTCCATTGCTGAATGTTTTTCAGCCATTGATTCCAATCGTTTGTATCTCTGTTAAGCAGTTCCATCGCACTCTCTTTGTTCTTGAAAGTGATTAGGACTTTCAAACCTCCCCCATACCTTACTTCAGCTTCCCGGAGTCCATGTTCTTCCTTCATCATCCACATCTTTCAGAGATGATTGATGCTTTTAAGCTCTCCTACAACTGCATTTTCTTTCCACTATTGCCACGCTTTTGATTCGTGAGCAAAGTTTAACGCATTATCTTTTGGCTGTTGTGGCTTTTTTCCTTTTGCTATGTCAACCCATGATACCTTATTTCCATAGTGCATCGGCCTTTGGGGTTCCTGTTGTGCGTCGATATTTGTTTTTCTGACCCATTCCTTTCTCGGCTCTTGAACAGGTTTTTTCTTAATCTTCACAAATTTCGCCACATTTGCCCTGATCTTCCAACCGGATAAGCACAGTTGGTTTAACGCCTTGACCATTTTTGTCTCGTCTTAACCTTTGCAAATCTTAGAAAGCCAAACCGTAGTCCACGTTTATCTAGTTTTTTGGCAATGTATGCATCAACAATATGCCCATAATTCCTACATTCCAGCCACAGTTCTCCATCAGTTAGCCTTGGGTAAATGTTGGATACGTAAAAGGTTGTTGCTTGTTCGGCTTTCAGCTCCTCTTCTTCCACATTGCCTGGTCGGTTTTCGTAATGGTACCCATCTCTATTGCCGGAATTTCGTCCTTCCTTTTCGAATATCTCTCCCTCTTCTCTCGCCATATCTCGGCTCTTTAAAAGGTTAATCGGATTCGAACCGATCTAGCTAAACTATCACTGATAGCCGCGATCGGTACCAGACCAACTAAGCAATTAAGAAACCAGATATACTCTAAGAGGGAACTCACCAGATACTGGGTCTCAGCAGCCTAATTCTCACCGTTAACAGCTCCAGAGGCGAATGGAATCGGAATCAGATCAGAATAGGGAGAAAGGTAAACCTAGACGGCCAGTCCAGAACCTCGCACACTATACCGATGAGAACCTCCTCGTCGAGCGCTCCGCTAATGTGTGTTTAAATCTTGGATCTAGTGAATTTTCGATTCAGATAACCCTAAATCGACTGCAATCGATTGCAATTGTATGAAAACAAACGATAGAAATTGGATGAAAACTTACGTGCGAAAGGAAGAACTCCGGCGGCAAAAACTTTAGAGGAACGGGAAACCTACAAAGTTGATGCCGTTCCCGGAATTCGTCTGAGACCGTCCACCTGCCCCCTTACAGGATTCCCTGGCACTATTCTAATTTAAATATATATGACTAGGATTATATAAGAACTACTTGGGTAACTAAGAATAGTAAAAATCAACGTAGATCATAAATCTTTAAGCACCCCATTTTAGAAATAATAAAATATATTTAGTAAATTGGACAGATTCCTGGTTTGCGATTCGGTTATGAATTCATGGCCTAATGCTAGAGTGGAAGTTCACAAGAGGGGTTTTTCGGACCACTACTCGATTTCGCTGTCTTGTTCGGCTGTTGACTCCGGGCCCATCCCGCTTAAATATTTTAATTCCTGGATCGGTGATAAAAAGCTAACGGATGATGTTGCCTTAAACCCCACAACTGGGGGGGTTGTTGTAAGCAGCGTGGGGGATGCCTTGGACTCGGCTCTTGCCGACATCTTTAAACGTATAAAGCAAGAGATAAAAAAATGGAGAAAGGCAGAAAATAAGGAGTTAAAGGCTATGGAAGATTCGATCGAGCAATTAGAAAATAAAGCCTTAACTTGTCCGCTAACTGAAGAAGAGAAAAGGTCCAGAGTTGAGCTCCGTGTTAAAGTAGATAAATTAGAGATGCAAAAAGCCAAAGATATCCAACAAAAGGCTCGCGTTAACTGGTTAAAATTCGGGGATGAAAATAGCTCCTCCTTCCATAATATTATTTCAGTGAATTTGGCTAGAAACTGGATCAACGGTCTAATGTTTAACGATAGATTTATCTCGGACCCAATGGAGTTGAAAGATGAAATAACGTCCTGGTTCAAAAAACAGTTTTCTGAGCCTATTAGGCGTCGTCCGGACTTTATTGGGAATGGGATCTCGAGCCTATCAGCTCAAAGCAGAACTCTCCTATGCGAAAGGTTCTCGGATACTGAAGTTTTACAAGCTCTGAAAAGCTGTGATGGCGGAAAGGCCCCGGGACCGGACGAGTTCACGCTAAAATTTTTTAAAGTCTTCTGGTTAAAATTCAAACCGCTGATTATGGGTTTTATGACCGAGTTCCACCTTAGAGGCACTTTAAGTCCTGGCTATAACTCTTTGTTTATTGCCTTAATCCCCAAATTAGACGATCCTCAAGTGATTGCAAATTTCCCTCCTATCTCCCTCGTGGGCTCGATGTATAAAATTGTAGCAAAGGTGTTGGCTAATAGGCTCAAGGTCGTCATAAATAATATCTCTTCTCCTACCCAATCGGCCTTCGTGGGGGGTCGAAACATCTTGGATAGCCCCCTCATCATGAGTGAAGTTGTTGCATGGGCAAAAAAATCTAAAACGAAGTTGTTAGTCTTTAAAGTGGACTTTGAAAAGGCGTACGATTCGATAAATTGGAAATTTCTTTTTCGGATGATGGAGAAAATGTCCTTTCCGGAAAAATGGATCTCTTGGATGAAGAGCTGCCTTGGATCGGGTATGGGTTCAGTCTTGGTTAACGGCTCGCCGACGAAAGAATTCAAGTTCAAAAGAGGCTTAAGGCAAGGCGATCCACTGTCGCCTTTTCTCTTCGTTATTGCTATGGAGATAATTAATATTTTCATGGAAAGGGCTTTGTAATTCGGGTCTTTTCCAGGGATGTCAACTCCCTAACGATGGCCCGATCATATCCCACCTTTGTTATACGGATGATGTGTTATTCATCGGAACTTGGAAGGAAAAGAATATCATGGGTCTGAATATTTTGAGGTGGCTAAATCTTGTCTCTGGGCTCGAAGTTAATCGTCAGAAGAACAAAATTTTTGGGATTGGAGTCCTGGATAGCGAGGTGGATAGGGCCGCAAGTTTGGTAAAATGCGAGGTCGGTTCTTTTCCTTTCTTGCATCTGGGTGTCCCTATCGGGGTCAACATGAAAAGAGCGAAGTTCTGGAAACCGATCCTTGATAAATTCTCCGCTAAATTATCCAAATGGAAAGCTAGACATCTCTCGTTTGCGGGCCGCATGACCCTTGCCAAATCGGTTTTAGGGAGTCTCCCTTCGTATTATCTATCCTTATTCGCTGCTCCTTTATGTATTATAAAGAAACTAGAAAAAATAAGAAGGGATTTTATTTGGGGTAAATCCAATGCGGGACACAAGCTAAGATGGTTACGTTGGGAGTTCTTATTAAAGTCGAAAAAAGGGGTGGAATGGGACTTGGGAGTATTCATGGCTTTAACCAAGCTATGCTAACCAAGTGGTGGTGGAGATACAAAGCGGATCCAAATCAGCTTTGGGCAAAAGTGGTTAAGGCTATCCATGATGGTAACGGTTATGGCAAATCTCAATCTTTTATCCCGCTTAAAAAATCTTTTCCGGGAGTTTGGAAGGGTATCTCTTCGGTGGAGTCGGATTTGGCGAAAATCAGCATAATTATTAAAGATAAGCTGGTTAAGGAGGGGACTGTCTGGAAGTGGCAAGATGATCCGAATGGATCTTTTTTCCGTCAAACATATCAGGAAGGTCATCGAAGCGGCCGGTCCCGTTAAGGTTTACAGTTCCCTGTCTTTCGATTGGAATAAGTGGGCTCATCCGCAAGTCAATTACTTGTTATGGAGGTCAATGTTAGGAACGATTCCGTCAAAGATGGGGTTGATCCATAGGGGTATTCATCTTGGAGATAACTTATGCCCTCGGTGCGGGTTAGCTGACGAAGACCCCGACCATATCTTCGTCTCCTGCCTGTGGGCTAAGTGTATTTGGTGGAACATCATGACCTGGGTTCGCATTAGCTATCCGGTTGATATCAACAGCCTTTAGGATCTTATTTCCTTCATAAAAAATCGGTCGGGTGGTGCTACGTGGAAGAGGATTGTATACACCATTGCTTCAGCGACAGTGTGGAACATCTGGCATGCTAGAAACTTGAAGGCTTTTGAAGACAGATTTATTCCGATTGCTAAGTCGGTGGATCAGATAAAAGAGGATGCCTTCCGGTGGATTAACAACAGATCAAAGCTTAAGGTGCCTGAGTGGAAGAACTGGTTAATTTTTTATATTGTAGGTCTGTTGTAATAGACGTCTGTTTCTGTTGCTTCTTGTTTTCTTTGTCTTGTTCCCCAGTCTCTTGCTGGCTCTTTATATATATATATATATATATATATATATATATATATATATATATATATATATATATATATATATATACACATATAAAGTGAGTTGCCGTTCAAAAAAATATACATGCATTTAACATCATCATTTGGGCGGTCAACTTTTCAATCCAAAAATTTGAATCGTAGCTCTGGCCCAATTCCCCATACATCCATTTCTTTTCTTCTGAGAGAGAGTTTAAGAGAAACAGTGAGAGAACAAGAAAAGAGAGAGTTCAAGTGAAATAGAGAGTGAGAAGGATCGAGGTCTCCGGCGGTGGTACTTGTGTTATGTTTTATGGTAGTTGCAGTAAACGTTAAAATGGTCAAACCACATAAAGCAAAAATGAAGGGATACTTCAAACAAAAAAGTATCTTTACTAGTGCAGGTCCGGAGTAGCTATCCAACTCGTCAAGGTCGAAGATTTCGGGGATCTTGGCTGGTTCTGCGCAAACAAGGGAGTAATCTTAAACCTAGTTAATCAATATCTTGACTAACAAAACTTATGCAGGAATTTTAAACAAAAAAAGGCCTTACCAGACATGCTAGAGCTGGAGTGATGACTTGAGGCTGCATGATTTGGCACAAAGCTTCTCTCGATTTCTGGTAGCTTGTAGATGGCTTCAATCCTTTCTGTTGAGTCGATGAGAGGGGGGTGCTAATTTCCTGAAATCCGCTGCATAAAAGAAAATGAGGATGTCAGAACAGGATATTGAATAGGATATGTTTGGGGATAACCCTAAAACCCTAATTGCTACCCTATCTCAACCATTTCACGGGAAAATCCTTCCCATCGGGGATGGAACTCCTTTTCACAAAAAAAGAATTTTATTTTTCATTCATCCTCATTCTTGGTGGCTTGAAGAACGAGAGGATTGTTGGTGGTGGAGTAAAACTGGAACCTACTAGAACCATGGGATCTTAGCCGGTAAGCAATGGGGAGATCGTTAACATAGAAGTCAGGAACGTGATCATTCTTGATGCGATCAAGAACTACTAAAACCCTCTAGAGCATGGGCATAGTTTGGATGAAACTCAGACCGGTAGTGCGAAAGAATTCCATGATGAAGTCGGAGAAAGGAAACTTAAGACCTAAGGTAAAAGGAAAGGCAAGAAAACAGAGCCATTCGGTTGACGACACATCTGATCGGAGATCCCGATCAAACGGCCGGAAAATCGTTCTGTTCGGGAAGATGCCGGATGTATGAAGAGCAGATAGGTGAGCATTGTCAAACGAGCATACCTCTCGCTCCGGATACTGGAGCAAGTTCTGAGCAATGAACGTCGGAGAAGAATCGCCGGTAGAAGACCTGGTTCCCTTCGCCATGATCGATCAAGAAGAAGAAATGAAAAGATAAGGAAAAGAAGGAAGAAATAAGAGATATTACCTTGATTCTCTGAAGATATTGTGATAAGTACGTAGAGAAAAAGTAGAAGATATAGGCAAGCAAATAAGTGAATTTCACTTGGGATAGAAAAATGTAACCGTTGGTTCAGGATCCCCAACCGCAACATTTTTGGGGACAATTGTTATGGGTGAAATTCTGAACCCATATCCTGACACTTTATCTTGAATATATAGTTATGTTCAGGATACCACACTAGGATATTGGTAACATCCTGAGGAAGTATCCTGATAGTTACTAACAAATTTGTTCGTAGTTTATGACTGCATGACCATAACGTTCACAAAGACTCCTTCCCCTGAAGACTCGCTCCATTCTGTTGGGAAATGAACGTTGAAGCCGGAAGAATAGGTCTTCAACTGTCAAGAGGGAATATCCGGAAGTATCCCTAGTTTATAGGATAATTTGTTTGCTGTTGTAACTATATATACGGATAGCCAGATCATAGGAGACAACACTAAAACACATTTCACTTCGAGCTTTCTAACTCACACACATTTCTTTCTAGCAATCGCACATTTACACTCACAACTAGCAATCATTGGAACACTTAGTAGCGATCTGGGCATTATCTTGCACTGTATCCAGGATATTCAAGCAATAAGAAGAACAAGGCAGCCGGCGATTGTTAACTCCCAAGGTTTTATGCCGGAGATCTAGATTGATCAAGGGCTTTCCTCGTATATCCTGTGTCAACATTTACTTTTATTGCATTTACTTGTTATTTTGATATAGTTCATTATCCTGGAACTATATCCTGAAACTACTTTCATAATCAATCAACTTAACATATTTTACAAATCACTATAGCACACTACCTCACAAACTAAGTTTGATCACTTAATTGCTTCGGTAACTTTTGACCAAAACAGTCATCATCATCAATTTCCTGCAATGCGTATTAAAGTATAGTTCAATACAAAAGTATTGCGAGAATACAAGTTTGAGTACTAGCATAAGTATAAAAGTTTAAACGAATCCACATGGCATAATAGTTAACTAGAACTAACATAAGATTATAGCATGCAACGATAAATGTCAACCCAAAGATTCCCGCTAGTGTAATCTTATCGTAGCAATGATATGTCTGTTCTGTTTAACTTAACATGACCTCAAGAATACGGGCGATGCGTTACTCCAATAGTGCTATGCATGTTAAGGGAGGCTTGTACGAAGTTAATGACAAGTATAAAGCATAAGAATAGTCTAGCATATATGAATTCAAGTATAACGTATCAAGCATGTATATTTGATTATTTGTTTGTGTTTTAATCATTAAGTATGTGATAGTGTGAGTTTGATTATGTATACGTATTACACCCAAAAGTGTTAAAAGAAAAAGGGTCATGTACACTTACGGTTTGCGAAGAAATTTCCACTTAGTGGGTTTAACGAGTCTTGAGTTAATGGAACACCGAAGTTACCAATTTTGGTTCTTGAAATTTTTGCCCAAAGTTGAAACTCCTGGAGATTTGAGAGAGTTTGAAAGTGATTTGGAGGTGTTGCAAGTTCTTAGAAGGTGTTAGGGTTAGTATTTATAAGAGGGTTAAGTGGTTAGGGTTTAAATAAAGGTGGAAGGTGATTGGAGGAGAAAGGAGATGGAAAATGGTGAAATATGACTAGCAAAAGAAAGGTGGAAGGTGATTGGAGAAGAAATGAGGTGGAAAAAGGTGAAATCTAATATGCTAAAGAAGGGTGGAAGGTGATTGGAGGAGAAAAGAGGAGGAAAAGCTTTTGGTTTAGCTCACTTTTAGTCCCTGCACTTTGTAACTAGGTTATTTTATGTCATTTTCTTGTATGTTAACTTGTTTTTAGGTATCCAAATTGTATTTCAAGTCCCGGTTTGGCGTATAAACACGTATTTAAAGATTTATTGCGTATATATCACAAATATGAAAGGTAACATGTATATGTATAAAAATGAATTCCATTATGATTAACGCCTCGAATTGTGATATTGAAATTGAAATACGAATGCAAGGTTTCTAAAGTGTTACCCAAAGTGTAATCATCAGTTATTTTACCAGACTCTTGTAGCTTCTTTTTCTGGTTTAATTCTCTCTCATAAGTGAGGAGTATGCCATGAAGCTGTGTGAGTGACATCTCTTTGAAACCAACAGATGTTCGTGTAACGTAAGCTACAGTGTCCCATTTTTCTGGTAACGATCGAAGGAAACGACAATTGACAGTCGAATTTGAGAATACAACATTCACCAGTTTGAGTTCACTGATTAGACAGTTAAAACGTTCGAACTATTGTGTTAACGACTCATCTTTGACGTGACAAAAGGTTTCATACTGTTGATTCAGAATTTCTCTATTGTTTTCGATAACCTATTCAGTACCACCGAATTACTCTTTTAGTGCGTCCCACAACTCCTTTGAACTATTGTAGTGGAGCAGTCCAACATAGATCTCATTGGGTAAGGTAGAAGCAACAATGTTAAACGCCTTAGCATCCAATTCTATTTTCTGATAATCCTGCTAATAGTAGTTTTCAGGACTTTTTGGCACTTGAGTATTGAGATTTTCTGTACTTGGAGCCATTGGAATGTGAGGTCCAAATACAAGAGATCACCAACAACCGGTGTTCTGTTAAGCTAAAATGTGTCCCATCTGACGCTGCCAGATGAAATATTCATTTCTCTTCAGCATCGGTGGTTTAAACATCGATCCAATGTTGGAATCAGGTGTGTTTTGAGACATTTCTGATGGTTTTCAACATATTTAGTTTTAAAAGCTTTTAAATGTAGTAAAACTCTGTTTCCCACAAACTATCAAACGAATTAGCAGGGAGAGCTGATCTTTCAAATCAAATTGATAGTTAAATCAAAATTTGATTGACCAAGCTCCGGTATCAATTGTTAGGATCTAAGTTTGAATTAGTTGTGATTTTGTTTCAAAAATGGAAATGGAACATAGAAATCAAAGTATAAAGCAACGGAAATATATGGAAAACTTTTATCACAACTAATGGTCGTTTGTTTTGCTCATCATGCTCTCAAACTTATAGTTTTTGCATGTGAAGCACAAACTCCCCCTTAGCCCAATAGGAATGTTTGAATAGTACAGAAATACAGAGAAGATGATAGGTGAATGATCTTTTAGATAGATAAATAAAACAGTACAAGCGACCACATATTTATACAACACTTCTAACCTCTGAGCATCTTTGATGACGTCAGGGTTGATGGTGACAGGTAACAAATAAAACTAACTCTAAGGACTGCTAAGCCTAAACTCTGATCATTGCCAAGCACTGTTACATTGAATATAAAACTATTAAAGCTAAACACTGATCTGTATCCTCTGGTTTATCTTCTGGCAGACCTTTGATCTTGTCGTTTAGTGTTAGCAGATGATAGAAGGCAGAGCTTTAGGCTAAGTAGATTTTATTGAATCGAGCTTGTAAACTCTGTTATCAGGACCAAACATCTGATGTGATTTTGGCTTTATATCATTTGTTCCTTTTTGTAGGGTTCAATCCCAACAATAAGATAGGTTTGTAAGATCAACTTGTTTAACTAAGCAGATTGGGACATCAACCAAAAGTAAGTGTAAAAATAAGTAAAAATTGTATGTGTGTATATAGGCAATGCGAGTTTAACTGAGTTTTGACAACTCGTTGAAAGGAGTGTTTTAAAAAGAATGTGTCCTAAGGAGAAAAAGATTTAGTATAAATAAGGATGTAATTTGATGTAATGTGTGGCCTGCACCGTAGATTGTAAGAAAAGTCTTATTGGTTCCAAGGCGTATTAGTAAAGTCACAAGTTATAAAAAATGTTTATTGGTGAGAAAATAGGAAGGTAGATATTTTTGGTTTTTAAAAGGTTTTGACGGTAAATCGGCCGACTAGTTGGAGTTTGCGTGTAATAAACAATAATAATAAAAAATAGCTTAGAAATCTTTGATTGAACTGAGCTGGTGAGGATGATTGCTAAAATGGATTGAATTTTTAGGCTGATTCACTGTAAATAAGGTTTGGACGAAATGTTAAGGAAATAGTTGGGAATAATCATGGCATGAGAATGAATGAACGATTTGGTAGATGTACACGAGGGGAAAAATGGTATGGATATCAGATAGAATGCGAACATGAAGCGTTGAGGGACGCTAGTGATAGTGTAGTCATTGCGTAATAATTTTGGGAATGAGATTTTGTTATAGACGAACCAAGTATCAAGTGTTTTAAAGCGAGTTTGGGTATATTGAGGAAAGGATTGTGAGGCATCATAGTTTGTTGTTACGAGAACATACTTAGTAAGGTCTGAATAACACCGAATTTCACATGGCACGTTTTATGAAAGTTTGGTAACATGGTAGGAACACTTATATATAGGAAGTACCAGCGATGTATCCAGCGTGTTCTAACATGTTACGTCCGTCTCGCTATTCGGTGCCATGTTACGTTTCGTGTTACGACACACAATAGGACCTAGTATGGTTTTTATTCGCCTACCAGTATAATCTCGTGTGCACCTGCGATTATCCTGGTCATTGCATGATCCGCATAGTCTGTACTAGTAGTGTGTGGGTTAATGGTACATTTTAGAATTATAAGTGAGGATGTGCGTGTGTTAGCGTATAAAAAATAAGAAAGTATTCATGATTGTATTTGAGTATACGCGTATCTAACGTAGGCAAAACCACTCGGGTTGTGCCAATGTATGGATTTCAAGTATGACTACCATGTAGTATGAATGTATGAATGTGAGTATGATTGATGACTAACACGTATCGGATTTGCATGTAATATGGAGCGTATAAGTTGAAATTTACATGAGGTTAAGCACACATAAGTCTAGTATATAATTTTGAGTGTATAAATCAAAGGGTAAACAATGATATGTGTAAGATTGTTACAAAAAACAGAAAGAATAGATTGTATAAGTTGGAACGTGTATGACGATATGCATGTATATAGTTGTTTAAGCAAATCGTTGAGTTTGTCGAACCGAATAGATCGGATCCATCGGGAATGGAGAATCAAGCCTGTGAATGTCGAGACGATATTGAGAAATATTAATTTGCGATGAAAGATGTGGTTTATAAAAAGAAAATGCTACTTTCTTTTTCAAATTTGGATTCTCGTATGTGTAGATTGTCCGACCTCATGAATCTTCCATGCCCACGGGTTTAGATTTAGAATTACGTATTAGCGGTTTTGAGAAAGGTCTTAAACAATGAGCTTGCTTCATTGAATGTACCTTATATCAAAATAAGAAAAGTTGTGTTTGAAAATTTTCGTCGAAAAACTTCGGTTTTGAAAAGAATTTTAGCAAAATGAACTTGTAGATAGTCGAACTTCATTGGTATAGGCGTGTAGGTTTAGGGTTACTATGTCTAGTGTATGTATTGGGAGTTGGTTTGACCGATGAGATGGTTATGGTAGGTTTATTGAATGTAGTTTGATGGTGAGGTGTCGAGTTTTGACTAAGCGCATATAGGTTCGGCTCTTGGTGCACACGGCACGGTGTACGATTGAGTTACCGGTCATGGGTATTGGGAGATTCCCTAGGTATGGTTCGTATCAGGTTTCTTAGGTTGTGAGTATAAGCGAGGGTTCTAAGGTGTTGATGGATTTACCGGTAGGAGAACTAGTTCTAAGTTAGGACCTATTGTTGTGAATCGAAGTCTCGAGGGTGTGTGGTTGGCTATTTGCGTTTTGCTGGTTAGGTTGACTATGGATTGATTATGTTTGACCAACTAGGTTAGGTTAACGAAGCGACTTCTATAAGAATTATACGAATGTGAGAGAACGTTTTTTTTTGGCTTCCTATTGGGAACAAAGTGTCTTTAGGTTCATAGTATAATGTGAGTTTGCTTTAATGATTGGGTGAATGTGAAAATCGTGAGCAAGAGGTTCATTAGGCCAACTAGGTTTATAGGTAGCATTTCATAAGACTTTGAAAACCGGGTAAGAAAACATTTAAAGCATGAATGGGATTTTCACGCATGTGATTTATGTAAATGGATCGTAGGGTAAAACCACATTTGATAAAACAATGAGATTTGAGATTCATGCATAAGCGGAAAAAATTGACATAATGATAAAAGGTTTAGGTATAAGACTTAATCGAGTAGTTGTCATGAAAGTGGTCGAGTTGCGATCCAGTCTCTCACAAAGATGTGGACATCACTCCTAATTCAAGGATAAGATCTCTTCGAGGAATGGGAGTTGGTAACGATCATCGAGGTAAGTAATTCATCCCTAGCTCGTTGGTGAAGTCACTGTAAGAAGGAGAGGAGTGGAGCCAATCGTCAAGGTAAGGGAATCACTCCTATCTTGATGGTAATGCTTCCATTTTTAGGAATACGAGTAGTGTCTTCCTTGTCGGTGATGTTTTGAAATCGTACATATAAATAGCGTGTAAGGTATGTGAAAAGGATTAGTATGATATGTATGTAACCATTGTGAAAATAATTTGAATTTTGAAAAGGTGAAGTTTGAATAATGTTATGCATAAAATTGATATTAGCATAACAGTGGTTTGACTAAAACTTGGATTGTTCCGAAACAGAACTTTGACTAAACCAAAGTGATTGAAAGTTATTTTGAGTTTGGGAAGCATGCTTTGGCCTAATAGGTAGAATACTCTCACTGAAATTTCCGTTAACAGTATTCACCCTTCCGGTTACTACATGTCCTTAGTCAATCGAAAGATCGAGACATGGCGAGATTGAAAATCGAGGAGTGGGACTGGTTACCAAGATGTAGGTATCACCCTTAACTTGATAACGTTGTTCCTAAGTGTGATTGGTACTTACCAAACTAGACAAGGAACTAAATCCGATTCCTTGGTATGGGTCCACTAGAATGGGCATAGTGAAATTTACATCAAGGTAAGGATGTCATTCCAAACTTGATGTGTAATTCTGTGAAAATCGAGAATAGGGATTGGGAGTCTTTCACCAAAGTGTGGGTTTCACGCCCATTTGGTAAAATCGCCTCGTTTGTATAGTACGAGTGTTTTCGCGCCTTCACATGGTCGTGTAAATCTGCCTTAGAAAAGGCATACGTTTTGAAATAAGGAAGTAGATATGAGCACGTAGGAAGACTATAAAATTTTAGCATGAATAATCAAGAATGATCAAATCAGGTACTTAACTATAGACTAGGTCAAAAGCATGGCAATTTTCCTAATTCCCTACAGTTATGGCTCTGATACTAATCTATCATACCCCAACCAATGGCGGAAACATTGGGGCGGGACGAAATAGATTGCAATGATCGTCATAACACTAATTGTGACAACATTTAGTGAACATAAATTTCATTTTATTTCTAAGAAACAATACAATCATTTTGAAGCAAATTACTACATGTTGAACAAAAACAAAATATAACAAACTACTAAAATTTACAAGTGCATTTCTAGTCATCCTACTAGATTCCGTTCATCGTCATCATCACCAATTTCTGTAATGCATGTTAATGTATAGTTCAATACAAAAGTATTGGCGAGCATACAAGTTTGAGTACTAGCATAAGTATAATAGGTTAAACAAATTTACATGGCATAATAGTTAACCAGTACTAACATACGATACTAGCATACAACTATAAATGTCAACCCAAAGATTCCCGCTAGCGTAATCTTATCGTAGCAACGATAAGACTGTTTTGTTTAACTTTTTATGATCTCAAGAATACGGGCGGTGCATTACTCCTATAGCGTTGTACATGTAAGGGAGGTTTGTACGAAGTTAATGACAAGTATAAAGCATAACAATAGTCTAGCATATATGAATTTAAGTATAACGTATCAAGCATGTATATTGGATGGTTTGTTTGTGTTTTAAGTATAAAGTATGTGATAGTGTGAGTCTGATAATGTATACGTATTACACCCAAAAGTGTTAAAAGAAAAAAGGGTCATGTAGGCTCACGTTTTGTGAAGAAATTTACACTTAGTGGGTTTGACGAGTGTTGAGTTGATGGAACACCGAAGTTACCAATTTTGGTTCTTGAAATTTTTGCCCAAAGTTGAAACTCCTTGAGATTTGAGAGAGTTTGGAAGTGATTTGGAGGTGTTGTAAGTGCTTCAAAGGGATTAGGGTGATTGGAGGAGAAAGAAGGTAGAAAAGGGTGAAATATGATTGACTAAAGAAAAGCGGTGATCGGAGGAGAAAGGAGGTGAAAATGGTGAAATATGACTAGCTACAGAAAGGTGGAAGGTGATTGGAGGAGAAAGGAGGTGGAGAAGGTTGAAATCTAATTGGCTAAAGAAGGGTGGAAGGTGATTGGAGGAGAAAGAAGGTGGAAAATCTTTTGGTTTTGCTCACTTTTAGTCCCTGCACTTTGTAACTAGGTTCTTTTATGCCGTTTTCTTGTTTTTTAACTTGTGTTTAGGTATCCAAAGTGTAGGTAAGTCTCGGTTTTGGGTATAAACACGTATTTAAAAATTGAATGCGTATATAACACAAATATGAAAGGTAACATGTATATGTATAAAAATGAATTCCATTATGATTAACGCCTCGAATTGTGAGATATAAATTGAAATACGAATGTAAGGTTTCTATAAATAGAATGCAAATACGAACTTTCTAAGAATAAGAATACGGAAATATGAGGCATTACACGTGGTAGATATATGTTTTTGGCGCTAAAAAATAATAGTAATTATATTTTTTTGATGTGTATTTTTTGTATCTTTTGTCGTGTAATGTAGTATGCAGACCTATAATGTGACATGTAATTATGGCGTTTCGAAAATATAAAAAAGTTGAATTGACATGGTGTGATTTTTAATATCATAAATGTTAGTAATAAAGTTTCCGTCGTTTCAGTTATTGTTTGTAGTTACCGTTTGTTCAGCTTTATCTTTTAAGGTTGTAAGGTGTCCCATTATTAAGTTTGGCGTTTTATATTAATGGCGTTTTAGATAAATATGGCAAAATAAAACATTATGTAAGGCATCCTTTTGTTCTATTCTCTTGTACCTTGTTTTATACATTTCAGTAATTATTTGGAGTTTTTTAATAATATGTGATTAAAGAAATTTTATTATAGCTTTGGTGTTGGGCGTTTGTGGTATTTTGACATTTTATAAGTAATTAGAGAAATAATGTATTTTATTAGCGGAAAATTAGATAACAAACCACATAAAATGACAAAAAAAATAGAAAAGAAAAAAAAATAAAAATACTAATCCAATTTGTCATCCAAATCTTCATTTTCATCAGTCTCCTTACATAGGTGCCGATTTCCTACACAGCTGAAACACCCTGTTCTAGACGAAGCTGATCATTCAGTAAAATATGGCGTTTTGGTTTTGGTGTCATCTAATGTTAATGATTGTGTAAGTGGTTTTGGGGATTTTGGAGACATATCGATGACGTATGTGTGGATGCTACTATTGGGGTGTGATTGTGAGTGGGTTCCTCGCTTGGATGGTATTTGGCCATCTTGTTCATGGTCACCCACTCTTCACCATTTAATAATGGAGTCCAAAATAGCACACTGGCATAGGTCTCTTCTTCTCATCCAAACCTTCTTCAAGAACAAAAAGCACACAAAATGAATATCCTTGTCATCGGTCTCTTTTTCTTGAAGATTTTCTCATCTCATTCAGCAAAATCTTATTGAGTTATCCCCCTTACCTAAGAATCCATTTAGCGAAACTTCATGGAGAACAATACGAATCTCTGACGTTTTCCATCTGTGGTTGTTTTAACCTTTTTAGCGTTTTAAAGTGGATGGTATTAAGAAAAACATGGTGTTTGTTTTTGGGTGTGAAAAATGGAAGTTCTTGAGATGTTTGTTTATATAAGATATTTTTAACGCGTAGTTTAGGCGGGATTTAATTTTAATAAATGTTAGTAATAAAGCATCCGTCGTTTCAGTTACTGTTTGTTCAGCTTTATCTCTTAAGGTTGTAACACGTCTCCCTTTTAAGTTTGTCGTTTTGTATTTAATGGCGTTTTATAATTAAAGATAATAAAATACACTAATTAACTTTTGGTGTTTTGCGTTTGTGACATTTTGGCGTTTTATAACTAATTGTAGAAATATAGTATTTTATTATTTGAAAAGTAAATAACAATCACTAGAGAAATTACACAAAAGAAAAAAAACTAAAACTCCTTGTCATAAGGGATTTTTTCTGAGAAGTATCCATCATTCCCCTCGTCTTCTTCTTCCGATTCTTCTTCCAGTTTCTCATCCAAGTCATCACTTTCACTTTCATTGGCCTCTTGTTCTTGAAGATTTTGAAGCCTCCATTTGAACATGTCATACAACAACGCCAATTTTACGTTCATGTTTATGTTCAAACATGTTGCGTTGTGTAACTCCTCCACGAACCCAAGACCCTTCTTGGTCATGATGTTTTCAAGCATGTAGTCTTCCTGCTCCCGTTGTCACATATAACGCGACTAGGTCAGTGTCTTCATCAAAACGCCATGATCTGATGACTGGGTCCATTTTTGCATATGCCTTGTTTGGTCCAAATTTTCTTGTTAATCTTCTTATAACCATATGTGTTTTATCACATTGGTTATCAATAGGGACGCCAAGTGCTAGGATCGCCCTTTGTACTTCTTCTTCCAAGTTCAATATGGCTTTGATTGTTTTAATAAACACTCTTCTTCTGTTGTCAAACGGGATTACGAATCTTCTGATTTCGGGGGTGTATCTCCATGAAACGATGGTTGCCATTTTTCTTCCTCTCAGAGTTTTTTGTTTTTGAAATTTGATGTTTTGGTTAAAGATGGTGTTCTTAGTAGGATCAATTGAAGTGATGATGGAAGTCATGGTAACGTCGTTTATATAATGATATTTTTGACGCGTCGTGTAGGAGGGATTTTTTTGTAATAAATGTTAATAATTAACTTTCAGTTACTGTTTGTTCATATCTATTTGTTAAATCTGCAACGCGTTATATTATTAAGTTTTGGCGTTTTGTATAAATGGCGTTTTAGATAAATATGTCGTTTCATCTGGAAGGGAGTGATGTGTATGGGATGTAGAATTAACGCGGGAATGTAGAATGGCATTTTGCTCGTTAGTGTGGCGTTTTGTATTAGAGCAGTAAAAGACCCTTTTACCCTTAATGAAGCACGTCCAAGTAATAAAATTGATGTTATTTACGAAAATGCCACAGTGCCATTCTAATCCGTAGATTTTTTTTGATACAACAGATGAGGGGCGTTCTCACCGTTTTCACAGTTTTAGGCGTAATCTTGTGGAAGATCTACCCTACCTTGAGAAGTCAGGACTCGGAATAGTTTATTTATGTTTTTAATATTTTTATGTATAACCAACGACATATATTAATTTATTAAGTAAAATGAAACAATAATATACTTACATAAAACAAAATAATATAGCGACGTCGAATTATTATTTTTTAAATCAAGAAAGAACTTTTTTTAGTTACAATTAATGATAGCATTAATTTACCTTAAGTAGTAAACTATCTACGAAATATACATTTACTATATTAACAAAATTCACTCGCAATTTTTGTAAAATAATAAATGTAGCCAAAATTATTGGAATTTGAAATCTGGATGTTAACAAACATTAATCACAAATTTGAAGTTTAACAAACATGTAATTGGATTTAAGGTTTAAAAAAAGATTGAAAGGAAACGGATCAGTAATTTAGGAAACTCGAATTTGAATGAGAGAATTATTGATATAGGATTGAATAGCAGGGGGGAGAAAAAATCTTGAATACCCTTGTTTTCGTTTCCTGCTCTCAGTCAATGTCTCTCAGTACATTATCACGTGTTGATTAGATGTTTAAGAGAACGTAATGTGGTCTAAGATGATTTTGATTTGTGATAATTTATAGACTTGTAATGAGAATGTGTGGTTGAGTGGTTAAGAATAAAGATGTTGTGATGATATGGCATGTTTTTTTTTTATTGTGTGAGTTTATAGTGTTTTTTTTAGAATGAATGTTTTTATGATGTAGGAATGGGTAGCCACGTTTTAAGTGTTTTTAAGTTTTAATATTGTGGATGGTCTAAGTACATAACATATATTTCGAATAAGCCAATTCATTTGGGACCCTGCAAATCCACTCTTTTTCCTATTCAAAGCTCAGTCCTTTGTCTCTGTGTTTTCACATCGAGAATTATTTGTAGATGAAGAGATGTCAAAGGGGCTTCTTACTCCCAAACAAATCCTCTTACATCTCTATATAAACGTTGGTTTATCAAGAAGACGCAAGAAAAACACTTTGAATCGTTGATTAATCACCAGAGATGGCTTAGAACCAATCATTCATTATCTAATGGATCTTTCCGTTCTAATACTCTATCCGAGAGTTATCAGTATTTATCAAATCTGTCCCTATCTAATCGAACACTATTGGATCAAATAACAAAGGCATTGTTGAGAAAAAGATGCTTTTCCCGGATGAAATGCAAATTGGATTCATGGACAAGGAGAAGGATTTTCCATTCCTTAGCCAGAAAGATATGTGGCCATGAAAGGTAAAGGAAGGTTGGAATGCCAACAGGCGTCTATTATTGAATTCACCCGACCCGACAATACTCGTTTGGGGAACGTCCAGTGCCAAATTCACTGAATGGGTAAGTCGCCAATCCCTAAAAAAAACTATGTAATGCTATGTAATGTACTTTGTTACGGGCGGTCATTTTACTAGAGGTTTATAATCTACCCTTGTGTGATTCCTGTTGAAGCATATACTCGAGGGGTGGATGCAGGCGAGCGATTTTAATAAAATTTCATATGCTGCATATTTATATTATGTTTATATAATTAATATTAAAAATCTTATATAAGATACTTTACGTAGAAAAAAAGAGTACAAATGGTATATGCATTATTTGATAGATGTAACAAGCCAAAATCGAAATGCTTCACGCTATTGTAGAATATTAAAAAGTATGAGGTTTAGGGGTTCTTTGTTTAGTTCTTAATGTTGCTCTTAATGGTTTAAACCTCTTACTGATTCAGCACTTAATGGCTTAAACTGTTTGTTTGGCGAGCAAATGTTTGAATGGTTCAGGCATTTTTCTCTGAATGGTTAAGCATTATACTAAGTCTGAATGGTTAAGACCTCTAATCTGAATTAGTCAGACATTTGCCTCTAAACGGTTTAGTATTATACTGGCTTTTAATGGTTCAGACCTCTTACTGGTTCAACACTTAATTGTTCAAACCTGTTACTGTTTCAACACTTAACTATTCAGAAGTTGTCAAACAGCCCCTTAGTATTTGAAAATACGGTGAAGGCACCAGGTTTTATCTACGTTTACAAGACAAACTCAATTTTATTTTTTGGTTATACCGAGACGCTCTTCTGCATCATCATGTGGGAAACTAGACGGTGTTGGTTTCGGGAAGTGGTGGTGTATTTTTTATGGACATGGACTAGAGTTTTGTCATAGTAAACCATAATTCAATTCAAGAACTTGGCAAGTATAGAAGTTTGATACATAGCATAAATAGAATAAAATGTTTAAACATGCTCACATCCAACATGAATAACATTATACAAGTTACTAATATGCTGAAACGGTGTAAATTATATGTCAATCCAAAGTTTTCAATGCAATCTTGACTTTCCCTAAGAGTCAAGGGAGTTTAACATGTTTTACTTAACAATACCCCAAGACTCAAGGGCGGTGCGTTAATCCTATAGCGCTATAATTGTTAAGGTAGGCTTGATCAAAGTTAATGAACATACAGACACAAAATGTATACATAGCATATGAGACTAACAAGTATCAAAATGTCTTCATGTTTAATTGTGGATAGAGTGTGACTATAAATAAGTTTCAAGTGTTGCGTGTTTTTGTATAGAATACATGTTTCACCCAAAGTGTTTAAAACTAAAATGGGATCGAGTATACGCACTGTTTGAAGTGATTTCCACATACGTGAGATGATCGTCTTAAGCGGTTGAAGCACCAATTTATTCTAACAAGAATGAACAAGGTGTGTAAGTAGAAAGATTTAGAAGTTAGAATGTAAGTGGGATTTGAATAAGAGATAAATAGAAAAAACAATAACAATAATAATAATAATTATAATAAAATGTCATACAAGATTCAAACATGAGGAAAATTGTATCAAACATAATCAAGACATTTCTTATTTCAAAGATGGGTTTCTAAGTTCACCCTAGCTTGTTTTCTTAATCACTTCGTCTATCAACCTGCAACATGTATTAAAAAAATGATCAACAATAATGTTGGCGAGTATACAAGTTTGATACATAGCATAAATAGAATAAAATGTTTAAACATGCTCACATCCAACATGAATAACATAATACAAGTTACTAATATGCTGAAACAGTGTAAACTATATGTCATTCCAAAGTTTCCAACACAATCTTGACTTTCCCCAAGAGTCAAGAGAGTTTAATATGTTTTACTTAACAATACCCCAAGACTCAAAGGCGGTGCATTAATCCTATAGCACTATAATAGTAAAGGTAGGCTTGATCGAAGTTAATGAACATATAGACACAAAATGTATACATAGCATATGAGATTAACAAGAATCAAAATGTCTTCATGTTTAATTGTGGATAGAGTGTGACTATAAATAAGTTTCAAGTGTTGCGTGTTTTTGTATAGAATACATGTTGCACCCAAAGTGTTTAGAACTAAAATGGGATCGAGTATACTCACTATTTGCAAGTGATTTCCAAACACGTGAGACAATCGTCTTGAGCGGTTGAAGCACCAATTTATTCTAACAAGGATGAACAAGGTGTGAAGGATTTAGAAGTTAAAATGTAAATGGGATTTGAATAAGAGATAAATAATAATAATAATAATAATAATATGAATAAAAATAATAATAATATTTATATAATAATAAATAATGAATTGACAATGATAATTAAATTTGCAAGTCTAAAAAGTAAATAACAAAAATTAAAGGAGTTAGTACTTATATATACTTTTAGTATGTAATAATAATTAATGAATTAGTAGTAATGATCTAACTAGAAGACTAAATAGGAAAATGACAAAATTAAAAGAGTTAGTTTTATGCATTTTTAGTATGTAATAATAACTAATGAATTGGTAATAATGATGTAATTGTAAGACTAAATAAGTAAATTGCAAAAGTAAAAAAGTTAGTAGTTAGTAGCATGATTAAAATGTTAGTGATTGTTAGCATGGTTAAATAAGTTAGAATGGTTAGTAATGTTAGACATATAATAAATGGTTAGGCATTATAATAATTGATCATGGTTGGTAATGTAAGATGAAAACGACATAATTAAAGGCAAAAAAATGTAAAAGAAAACCCAAGATTGGTCCTTATATTTATGATGCACCATATTTGTTTGGCATGGCAAACAATTGTGACATTCCATAAGGATTTCTCCAAAATGGGAAAGTATGAAAACACAAAGAAGAAGAGAAGCAGGTGAAAGAAGAAGGAACTCATTTTCAAGAGGGGATTGAGAAATGGCAAAGAACAGTGGTGGAATGAGTGTGATATTTATAGGTGATGGTTTAGGGTTTAAGGTGGTGAAAGAAATATGGAAAGTTGAAAATTGGCCCATTAATATATTTTTGTGTTTTATTTGGGCCTAATGTCATGGGCTTATTTGTTTTATACATTTCTTTTTTTATTATTTGTATAAAGTTGAGTTTCCAACATAATTTATAAACATAGTATGACACAATAGTTGATTCGTTAGGTCTTGAATATCGATTTACAAAACATAAGTCGGTTTTTGAATGATTTAATCATGTCTTGATGATTATATGAATAACACCACTGTTTAATTGAACACTTATTGAAAAAAAAATTACATTAGATAAATTCCATTATGATCATAAGTCTCGGATTATAATTGAAACGAAAGTGGGATACAACAAGAGTACAAGTGTCTAAAAATGGAAAGTACAACAAGACTTGCTAAAACAGGAAAGTTACAAAAAAAAAAGAAGCGTCACAGTCTTCCCTACTTTAGGAAATTTCGTCCCGAAATTTATTCAAAAGGAAGACGCGGGGACGTAGAATGTTGGTTTTGGGCTTGCGGTTGAACTTGGCTTGGTTGTCTTGTGGCACTAAGCCACTTCGGCATGAGTGGGTTAAATCCCCATACCGATTGCACGTAGTACTTTGGCATCAGGTAGAGTTGGCAGGGTGATGATAGTTGCAAGTGGTAAACTTGGGATGAACCCTAGTGTATGGCTTTTTGGGGTTTTCTGGTGCAGCAGGGTTTGGGTTTACAGCAGGCACAATCGCATTGCAGCCAGGGTTTGGGTTTGCAGCAGGCACAATCGCATTGCAGCCAGGGTTTGGGTTTGCAGCAGGCACAATCGCATTGCAGCCAGGGTTTTGAAACTTTCGCTTCTTACCCTTGCTACCACTTGATTGTTGGGTGATTTGGTTGGCTGGTATTGAGGAAACAGGAATTACAACTTGTTTATCGCGAATGCGATTGTTGTTTAGGCTAGCTGCTAGGCGGTAGACTGCCTCGATGTTGTCAAGTTTGGCAGCTTCGATAATGTCACGCATGCCAGAGGGTAAACCATGAATATACTTTCTGATCAACAACACGCGGGAGGCAGAGGCTTTAGCCGAACGTCAAGCTGGTACGACACTTACAACAAGATGATTCTAGTTCTTTATTCATGCATTCGAACTCATATTCATGCGTCGTACATTCCTGTCCTTACCACAACGTCAACCAGTCTTCTTTTACTAATCAGAATCAAGACTTTAATCAGAATCAGGGCTTGTACGTTAGTTAAACTACTGAAGTGTAACAAGTGTAACTACCATCACCATGGACAGTGCGCTAGAACAAGTCAAAGATGCAAGAAGTTAGGCCATGTAGCGAAACACTGCAGAGCTCCGTTCCCAAAGCAACAACAACAACGGAAACAACAACGTCGGAGACTATTATAACAATAACAACAACGGTGGAAATGGTGCTCGTGAAAGAGCATTCCCGATTAGCGCGGGTGACGCCAGGAACGATAGCAATGTAGTGATTTGTACGTTATCTGTGAACAACCTTTTCGCTTTTGTTTTATTCAATTCTGTTACCGATTAGAGTTTCGTGTCCTTGAAATTCAGTAGACTGTTGGTATCGACATCAACCCTCCTGAAAACAAGCATATTATAGTATTGGTTGACGGTTAACCGATTGAAGCATTCTATATATTCGACGGCTGCGAACTCGATATTCTAGGTCAAGTGTTTGACATGGACCTCCTTCCCATTGCTCTTGGCAGCTTCGACGTACTCATCAGTACGGACTGGTTGTCCAAACACCAAGCTGAGATTTTTCTGTAAAGAAGAATCGTGTGCGTTCCGCTCCATAGTAACGATTCACGATATGTTCAAGGTCACCAGAGTGGTGCTACGATTGGCATCATTTCGGCTATGAAAGACATGAAGTGCTTACGAAAGGTCCATCCAGCTCTTCGAACCCTTATTATCAACAGTCAACCCGAGGAAAAAAAGATTAAAGACATTCTAGTCGTTTGTGACTCTTTCCTATGTGCTTCTTTCAAGTTACCTCCGCATCAATAGATGGAACTCTAAACCGAACTTATCACTGGAGAAACTCCGATTGTGTATCGACTTTTGCGAACTCAACAAGGTGATGGTCAAGAATCACTAATCTCTTTCTCGTATTGACAACCTATTTGACCAGCTCCAAGAGTCAAGCTTCTACTCAAAATCTATCTAAGAGCTGCTATCATCAGATGAGAGTCCTAGAGGAGATAATCCCAAGACAGCCTTCTGAATGCGGTACGTTCATTACGAGTTTATAGTCGTGCTATTCGGGTTAACCAACACACCAGCGGTCTTCATGGACCCTATGAACTGTGTGTGCAAAGCATGTCTCGATGATTTCGTCATTATGTTTACCAATGACAAGTCATAGCCGAAATACTCATTGTAAGAGTTCGTTGGAACTCAAAGCGTGGGCCGGAGTTCACGTGGAAATGCGAGGATCAGACGATGCTCGAATATCCTCATCTATTGAAACTGCTTTACCTAACACTGATACGACTAGCGAATTTCGGGACGAAATTCCCTTTCAAGTTGGGGGTGATGTAGTACCCGAGGAAAACCCATAGTCATCTTAACTTATCCTTGCACTTATCCGTGACTACTTATCAAATTTCGGGATGAAATTTCTTTCAAGTTGGGGATGATGTGACAACCCGCAACTTCAGGTTAATACTTTAACCTAACCACAGTTAATTTAGACATACATTCATAGCACTGCATTTAACTAAGGTTAGTTAAATGAGTCTACTTTGGTAATTCAGGGAATTACCGGAACTCACACATGATAACTCTCAAACGTTGCTGTTTAACACGGATAATAATTATAAACGGACGGTTTGTATGAAACTTATGTGCTGCATGAAAAATACGTGAACTACATGCTTTAAATGCAAATTAAATGTTATTTTGTCCTTTATGCGAAAGTTATATAGTTAGGGGGTGTTTAGAGCATTTGTGCAACCTTAATAAAACTCCTATAACCCTAATCACCTCTCACAATTCACTGTACGACCGTTCATTTTTGTCTCTCAAATCCTTTTCTAGTCATTTGGCTTTGCAACAATCCTCCATCCTCAATCTTGATCATTCCAATCCTCTTAGAACAAACTCTAGATTGAAACAAAGGTATGTGTTCATGTTTATGTTATTTCTTGCTCTTTTGATTTCATGTAAACCCTAGTGATCGAAACAATTGTTCTGTGATTGAGTTGATCATGTCCGATAAATGAGAAACCATGCCTGATGAATGTGTGTTTGCAAATGATTGTATAAATATTTGTCAATACTAGAGATGTTATTGCTATGATACAAATGCTAGTTCACTGTAGTTTTGGGTTCGTGGAACTGTTGATTGATTGAGATTAGGGTTTATGCATGGAACTGTTACATTGCGTGTTTGATATCAAAAAACTTGTTAGTCCGAATTTATTAATAAACAAGTTGTCCGAGTTTCAAATGCTTTTTCCGAGTTTAATCGTCTAAATAATCTGGGTTTAAACATGTTTCTTTGATGTCCGAGTTTAATATGACATACAGGATCCGAGTTTATAAGTAAAAGTGGGGTCCGGGTTTTAAAATTTATAGAAGTCAGGCTTAATACATGATCAACCTGATCCGAGTTTACTCCCTTGTAGAGTCCAGGTTTAAATACTATTATAGAATCCCAGTTTACCATGTAAATATGAAGTGATCCGAATTTATGAGTCCGTGTATGCAAAGCCGATGACATCATATCCGACTTTATGATGAGTCCGAACATCCATATGTGTTTCCGAGTTCAACACATACTAGTCCGAGTTTAGTGGTCCGGATTTAATGGGCTTACACCTATTCGAGTTTAATAGGTTGATATATAGCCCGAACTTATGTGTGTAGGATGAATGTTTGTCCGAGTTTATGTGTTTATGTATACTCCTCTGAGTTTATATGTTTAAATGAATCCAAGTTACTTAATGTAGTCCGACTTTATGTGTATGATGGGTTTTTCCGAATTTATATGTATAATGAAACTATCTCTGAGTTTCGGAGAATTATATGTTCTGAATTTAAGGTATTCATACGTTCCGAGTTTGATGCACTCACACGTCTCTGGATTTGTGTACATGCGTATATGTGATGTCCGTGTTTGCTAATAGCCTGTACATCTGAGTTCCTGAGCCATAATACCTGTCACCAAGTAAAGGACCCACTGTGTGTTACTTGATAACCTGATTTCTTAAACACGAAGTTGTTTGGACCCTAGGGGTATTGCAAACATTTTTACTTGGATATATACTTACATTTGAACATACGATAGGTTGCATGTGATGGACCTAACACTTATGTAACGCGTAAAGACACGTTAATAGTTATCGAGCAAACTAAGGTGAGTTCACTGCTCTTTTACAAGCATGCGTCCAGTGGGGACAAACAAACAAATTAATATCCCTGGAGGGGATACTTGCAAGCTTTTATCCCTAAAGGGGATGAATACTATTCCTTTGAGGAATACTTTGTATAATTATTGTTTAATTTTGATGTTGGATGATACACTCAAATCTATCACTTTAAGTCCCATCTTACTATCAAACTAGTTGCTTGGAGGGCAACGGGGTATCAATGGATAGCGCTATTAGGCTTGACAACCTCACACCGTACCTGGGAGGACGGGCGTGAACTAATGAGCTTAACCACATGACCAATGTTGATAGGCATTGGGGAAGGGCAAACAAACTGATGTCAGTGTGGTATCGAGTTATTATCAACATGTCTTTAAACTAAACACCAACTGGTTTTTGTTAAACAAAACTGTGAACTCGCCGACTTAATTGCTGATGCACTTTTTCTGCATGCTTGCAGGTTGTTAGATGATTCATGCATGGAAACTTGCAGTCTGGGAGCTTGAAGTGTCATGGGGCATGTTACGTGATGGCAAACAATAAAACTTTATGCATTAAAACATTTTGATTTCAATTGTTTGAGATACTTACATTTGCTTCCGCTGAACATATACTATATTGAATCGTTTAAATTAGAAGTCACTTTTCATGTTGGTTAGGAAGACTTGTTTCTATATTACTTATTGTTAGGTCGACATGATTAGTGGCTAGATCCTGGTACGTCACACGCCTCGCGGTAAAACTCCGCAAGTGGGAATTTGGGGGTGTGACAGAAAGGCTTAGGTTGCAGGCAACAAAGTGTTTGTAGTTAAAAGTTACAGGCTTGGGTTGGACAACTTTCGAATCAACAGAGGAGTTTGGGGTAGAGGAGTTTTGGATTTCACGGACGATTTTGGGAACAACGCGTGCTATCTGGGTAGCCATGAATGCCATCATCTTCTTTTGGGAGCTAGTCTTGGACTTCTTTTGGGAGACATGATCATAATGTTTTTGTTTAAGGAAATTGTTTTCATGAATGCATCACATAGCACATAAAGTTTTAAATAATTTCACATAGCCTAACAAGAAATTCACATAGTGTAACAAGAATAATGAAAACATCGTAAATTTAATTTTATATACGAGAGATTTATATTGTTTTAGATTGCGGGAATAATGTGATTCGTGTCTCCAAGGTTGAAATGATATAACGTACAAATGTAAAACACATAAAAATTGAGGTAGCATAAAAGTGATTTGACATAAAAATTGGATTGTCACGGAACGTAACATAAGACTATTCCAAAGTAAATCGAAGTCCTTTTCGAATTAAGGAGATGTGCTTTGGCCTAATAGGTAAATACTCTCATCGAGGAGCGACTAACGATATATATCCTTCCAGTTACTACACGTCCTTCATCGATTGGGAAAATCGAAACTTTGGCGAGATTGAAAATCGAAGTGTGGGACTAGTTATCAAGATGTGAGTTTCACCTCTAGCTTGATAACCTCGTACCTAGTGTGGTTGGTTCTTATCAAATGATAAGGGTCCACTAGAATATGAAATGGAAATTTCCTTCATGATATGGATTTCAATCCTAACTTGAGGGTAAATTTCGTGCAAAATAACAAGTATAGCTGAAGTAAAGTCATCACCAAATGTGGGAATCACCCCTATTTTGGTGAGTCGTTTCGATTGTGTTATAAGAGTGTCTTCAAAGCCCACAAGTGTGTATGCTGTTAGCCTTAGGAAAGGCATGTATATGAAAAGACCAAAGAGAATAGAGAGAAGCAAATAAGATAGAAGGCAAATAGTTTTAAAGAACACACAATGAGAAGGCTCCTAAACTATAGACTAGGTAAAAGCATTCCTACTTTTCCTAATTCCCTATAGTTATGGCTCTGATACCAATCTATCACACCCCAACCGATGGCGGAAACATCAGGGTAAGACGAACAAATCGCTCAAAGCATCATAACACTATTGTGACAATATAATTTAAATCAAATTTCATAAGAAATACTAAAATGTCATACAAGATTCAAACATGATGAAAATTGTATCAAACATAATCAAGACATTTCTTATTTCAAAGATGGGTTTCTAAGTTCACCCTAGCTTGTTTTCTTAATCACTTCGTCTATCAACCTGCAACATGTATTAAAATAATGATCAACAATAATGTTGGCGAGTATACAAGTTTGATACATAGCATAAATAGAATAAAATGTTTAAACATGCTCACATCCAACATGAATAACATAATACAAGTTACTAATATGCTGAAACAGTGTAAACTATATGTCATTCCAAAGTTTCCAACACAATCTTGACTTTCCCCATGAGTCAAGAGAGTTTAATATGTTTTACTTAACAATACCCCAAGACTCAAAGGCGGTGCATTAATCCTATAGCACTATAATAGTAAAGGTAGGCTTGATCGAAGTTAATGAACATATAGACACAAAATGTATACATAGCATATGAGATTAACAAGAATCAAAATGTCTTCATGTTTAATTGTGGATAGAGTGTGACTATAAATAAGTTTCAAGTGTTGCGTGTTTTTGTATAGAATACATGTTGCACCCAAAGTGTTTAGAACTAAAATGGGATCGAGTATACTCACTATTTGCAAGTGATTTCCAAACACGTGAGACAATCGTCTTGAGCGGCTGAAGCACCAATTTATTCTAACAAGGATGAACAAGGTGTGAAGGATTTAGAAGTTAAAATGTAAATGGGATTTGAATAAGAGATAAATAAAAATAATAATAATAATAATAATAATAATAATAATAATATGAATAAAATAATAATAATATTTATATAATAATAAATAATGAATTGACAATGATAATTAAATTTGCAAGTCTAAATAAGTAAATAACAAAAATTAAAGGAGTTAGTACTTATATATATTTTCAGTATGTAATAATAATTAATGAATTAGTATTAATGATCTAATTAGAAGACTAAATAGGAAAATGACAAAATTAAAAGAGTTAGTATTATGCATGTTTAGTATGTAATAATAACTAATGAATTGGTAATAATGATGTAATTGTAAGACTGAGTAAGTAAATTGCAAAAGTAAAAGAGTTAGCAGTTAGTAGCATGATTAAAATGTTAGTGATTGTTAGCATGGTTAAATAAGTTAGAATGATTAGTAATGTTAGACATATAATAAATGGTTAGGCATTATAATAATTGATTATGGTTAGTAATGTAAGATGAAAACGACATAATTAAAGGTAAAAAAAATGTAAAAGAAAATCCAAAATTGGCCCTTATTTTGGTGATGCACCATCTTTGTTTGTGATGGCAAACATTGGTGACATTCCATAAGGATTTCGTCAAAATGGGGAAGTATGAAAACAAAAAGAAAAACAAGAAGAAGAGAAGAAGCTGAAAGGAGAAGGAACTCAATTTCAAGAGGGGAGAATAATTCTTTGAGAAATGGCAAAGAACAGTGGTGGAATAGTGTGGTATTTATAGGTGATGGTTTAGGGTTTAAGGTGGTGAAAGAAATATGGAAAGTTAAAAATTTGCTCATTAATATATTTTTGTGTTTTATTTGGGCCTAATGTCATGGGCTTATTTATTTTATGCATTTCTTTTTTTGTTATTTGTATAAATTTGAGTTTCCAACATAATTTATAAACTTAGTATGACACAATAGTTGATTCGTTGGGTCTCGAATATCAAATTTACACAACACAAGTCGGTTTGTGAATGATTTAATCGTGTCTTAATGATTATATGAATAACACCAATGTTTAGTTGAACACTTATTGAATAAAAAAATAACATAAGATAAATTCTATTATGATCATAAGTCTCGGATATAATTGAAACGAAAGTAGGATACAACAAGAGTACAAGTGTCTAAAAATGGAAAGTACAACAACACTTGCTAAAACAGGAAAGTTACAAAAAATGAAGCGTTACATTCTCTCTCCTAGTTATGTTTTTTTTTGAAAGGCAAAGTTCATTAACACACACCAAAGCGAACTATCTCCAAGGCGGAGATATGCGCAACCACAAAAGTTACATTACATCAAAATTCAAAGATTTCCAACCTTTCCACTCTAAACCATCACTTTTGCCCCTGCTTCTATACCAGAGAAAACCCAATGACTTAACATCTGAAACAATATCGATGATCTTCACATTTGTCTTAGCAAACGCCTTCTCGTTTCTCGCCTTCCAAATCCTCCAACAAGTTAACACTAAGATGCCATATATGATCTCCTTTCTTTTGTCCGAACATCCCAACTGAGAAACAATTAGCTGCACTTCATAAACGTAAAAAAGGAAAATAGGAGGTAATTTGCACCATCGGGCGATCCCACTCCAAACACCGTATGCGACTCTACAAACCATGAACAAATGATCCACTATCTCTTCGGAATCTTCACATAAAACACACTTGCAGTCTCCCACGTTTATGTTCCTTCTTCGGGGGGCTACCTTTGTCGGAATTCGATCTAATGACATTCGTCACAAAAATATATTACACTTGGCCGAGAGCCATTTACACCATCTACTTAACTGGGTTGGATCCTCTGCACGAGAGCTTCGGATCCAAGATTTTGTATCCTGAACAGTCAGTTGCTGCAACCTGCTTCGGTTCCACTCCCATCTATCCTGACTCGACTGTAACGTAATACCTGCAACCATACGAAAACACTCTACCAGCTCAGTGATTTCTTGGACAGAACCTGGGTATTTTTTCCAATCCCAAGACATGACCCCAGGCACTCCATCATAGCAAACTCGCTCCGCAACTGTGCACCACTTATCCCTTACTAGCCGAAACAAAGCTGGAAATAAAGACTTTAAAGGCAAGTGATTTATCCACGGATCAATCCAGAACATTAAACTCAACCCATTCCCCACCTTACCTTGGAACAAGTCATTGAAACTTGACCCATTAACCACAACCCGAAAACCACTGATAACGATCTTAGACCAAACGCCCGAAATATTCTTATTACTTGGAACAGATTGCCACCGCCTCTTAGAACCATGTAACGAGTCTACGACTTTCCTCGACATAGCGTCACCTTCCATTCGATATCTCCATATCCACTTAAGAAGTAACTCGTTATTACAAATATCCAACTTACTTAACCCGAGGCCGCCATGTTTTTTAGAACGCGTTACAATATCCAGTCCGACCCAATGGATTTTATTAACATCCACGTTTCCTCCCCACAAAAACTTCTTAACCATCGATTCAAGTTTATTGACAACCCCTACCGGAGCTTTAAACAAAGAGAAATAGTAATACGGAAGGCTCTCCAATACGGATTTAATTAAGACTACCCATCCACAGATTGAGAGAACCCTCGATTTCGAATTCGAGAGCCTATTCCTAAACACTTGCACCACCGGCTCCCAATTAATAACTCTACTCATATTGGCGCCCACTTGGATCCCTAAATATTTGAAAGGAGTAATCCCCGAACAACACCCCAATTCATCCGCTTTCACACTAACTACTTCCATATGCTTCCCAATACCAAATAGAGTCGATTTGGTAATGTTGATTTTTAGACCCGAACACAAATGAAAATACGAAGAATTCTCTTCAGCGTCTTGAAATTGGAGTCCGACCATTCGCCCATAATCATTGTATCGTCCGCATACAAAAATGAGAGATACTAGGGCCATCATTAGGAAGATCAATACCCTTGAAAACCCAACATCGCACGCCTTTTTAACCAGACCCGAAAGAGCCTCCATAACAATAATAAACAAAAAAAGGCGAAATAGGGTCACCTTGTCGCATCCCTTTCCCGCAAGAAAACTCGAACATAGGCGAACCGTTAACAAGGACAGACGACCTCGCCGAGGATAACACCCCGTGAATCCACTTACACCAAATTTCGGGAAACTTCATTTGTCGCATAACCATCAACAAAAAACCCCAATTAACATTATCATAGGCTTTCTCGAAATCGATTTTAACATAAAGAACTCTTTGCCACTTCTTCTCGCCCAAGACAGGACTTCACTAACAACTAGAGGCCCATCAAGGATATACCGGCCCGCAATAAATGCCGATTGCGTCTCGTTAATCAACGAACCCATAACCTTTTTTAGTCTATTGGCTAAAACTTTAGAAATAACTTTACTAACAATGCTAAGTTAATTGGTCGATATTCCCCCAACTTCACCGGATCAGAAATTTTAGGAATTAAAGTAATAAACGAAGACCCCACCCCACGGCTGATCGACCCATTATAAAAAAATACTGAAGAATGCTATTAAAATCTTGAACGAAATAATACCAAAATTTCTTTACAAACCGAAAGTTGAAGCCGTCCGGACCCGGAGCTTTATCACACCCACATTCAAGCACCGCGTCTTTAGTCTCCTTTTCAGAAAACACCGTCACTAACTCGGCAATTTCAAACTCGTTCAATGATTTAAGGCCATAGCCCTCGAGAAATGGTCGTTCACCATTCTCCTCCACAAACTTATCTCTAAAAAATGCGAACACCTCTTTCTTAACTGCACTCGGTTTCATCTCCCATTTCCCATTAATCACCAGGCCAGGAATCACATTTCGCACCTTTCGACTATTGATCGATCCATGAAAAAAGCTAGTGTTTTCGTCTCCTTCCTTCGCCCACTTAACACGAGCCTTTTGACGAAGATCCTTGATTTTGAACTCTTCAATTTCTTTCAATCGTTTCTTACCCTCAAAAAAGTCCACTGTTCTTCCACAGCTAAATCCCTACTATCCAAAATAAACTCAAGCTCCCTAACTTCGTTTTTCAAACATGATTCCTCCTCCTGTTCCTTGGTCGAGATATCTTTGAGCCACACTTGAATATCAACTTTAATTTTCTTCAATTTAGCCATAAAAACTTCATCCGGATTCCCATGAGCATCTTCGAATCCCAATATCGCCCAAGTGATGACATCTTCAAACCCACTCCTATACAACCAAGAATTAAAAAAATAGAACGCTTTTGCGCCAAAATTCCGATACACTATCTTGATAAGAAGAGGACAATGGTCGGATTCCTCCCGAGACAACGCTCGATACTCCGCATTGGGCCATTCGTTTAAAAAATTCCACGACACAAATATCCGGTCAATGCGACTTAACTTGTCACCTGCACAAAACGTATATTTCCGGTCTCTCAAACTGATTCCACAAGACCTGTTTCATCTATGAAGGCGTTAAACTCCGAAGATGCCACCGAGTTAAACTTAGAATTTCTCCTCTCCACTCGGGATCGCACACAATTAAAATCACCTCCCACTATCCAATACCTTTCATCCGATTGAATCATTCTCTTCAACTCGTTCCAAACCACCCGTTTTTCAGGCAGTTTGTGAGGAACATACAAATTGATAAAAACAATACCCTTCCCACTCTCTTTAATCTCACCATACACCATAACGCAATTCGAATGTTTAACCACCATAGTACTGACCAACAATTTTGGATCCCAAACTGATAATAAACCGCCTGAACGCCCCATCGACCTAACCCAATCAAACTAAAACTCCGACCGCCCCCAGAATTTACCGATATCCACACCATCCATGGACACGAATTGCGTCTCCTGTAACATAAGAAACCCCACTTCGTTATCACAACGAAGCTTCCTAACCCAAGTGCTCTTACCATCGGACCCCATCCCACATATATTTAATGAAAGAACATTCATTGGCGAACGGATTGATAACCTTCATCCATAACTACCTTAACCTTCATCGGACCCCATCCCACATATATTTAATGAAAGAACATCCAAGACTTTGAGAGATGAAACTGGTTCATTAACGTAGGTTACCAGAAAAAGCAAGGCAATCGTTCCACCATCCGAGTCAGGTTAGAGTTCAGGTGTGCAATAGGCAAAGTGTTCTTAGTTTCGTGGTCAATCATTCTCTCGAAGAATATCAACCAAAGATGTAGAATCGTGGATCGGGAAAATGATGACATCTCGATGTCAATGGTTTCTGTAATAACGTGTGCAACGAACTGCCCTAACGCAGGGTGCCTCACGCCAGGGCCACCTGCTCAGGTTGAAAGAAAGTAGAACTAGTGGGGCCGGAGTAATGTCGTTGGTAGGTAAAGAAAGGACTCGTTTTCGATAACTTAACTCCAAGAGATATGCATCGATGTTGTATGTCGTCCCAATCATGGACTTGAGAAAGCTCACCATACCCGATAGTACCATCGGTAGGCTCAAGCTAGTGTTTTGCTCATCCGTGTGGTGTAGGAAGAAGTACAGATGACTGTGATGGGAACGCTCCTCTAGAGGCTCCGTCTCACGGCCCTCAGATAGGAGTAGATTCACGTTGTTGGAGATTCCAGAGACATCACCGCTAGGGATGAATATACAAAGAGTTTGGTGTGCTCCTCGTCAGTAGAGGGTTTAATGGATGTTGTTGACCTACCCGTAATTTCAATGTAAGTTTTGATGCCATGTTCATAGGCATATCATGTATGAGTGTTCTTGTATGTCAGGTATGAGTGTTTGTGTTGGTGTGTGACTAATGCATTGTCTAAGGCTATAGCCTAAGTCTACTCTCTAATGCAAACCTAGTTCACTATAACCATTAGCTCTGATACCAATCTGCCACACCCTCAAAAATCCACATGCGGGGTTTTACCGCAAGGCGCGTGACGAACCAGGATCACAGTCATTAGTCATATTGAACGACCACTATATGAGTTTAAAATTTTTCCTGTTTGCTCATTCATGAGAAAATACTGTTTATACAATTGAGTAGCGGAAGCGTAATCAGTTACATAACAAAAATAGCTAATGTAATTTTAAAGTTGTGTCTAAATATTTGATGAAATCAATGCGACACCATAATGCATCCTAGTCCTGATGTGTGCTACCTTAGCAACCAGAGAAAACATGTAAAATCAAGTGTCAACAATAATGATGAGTGAGTTCACAGGTTTTAGTTCACAAGTTTAAACATAAGTGTTTCTCCACTCGTTCAACCTTGAACCAGTGTCTCATAAGTCACCCTGATCCAACCCGAATCAGATTAATATTATGTAGTTTAGCAGTTCATGTTATATGTTTAGGTAGCTAGCCTAGGTCATATCAACAAAGTGTTCGATCCGAAGCTGACGTTGCTGCCTCTGTTGTGTCAGGCCTATCACCAACCATGGCTAAAAAGTTAGGCAAATTCTACACTCGTGACCATCAACGTTCGGTCTAACTGGCACGACCAGTTCGAGTGGGGCTTGTCGGGCCCAGTAGTACCACTAAAAATTCCCTCGCTATAATCCAATACTAACGGCATCGTAGGTGTTAAGGGGACTGACATGTGATATATGCTCCCTTGTGACCATAACCGTATAACATAACTTTAAATAGAAAGACATTACTGTACCGTAATATAATCAACCCATATATCACTGTAACGTGTACATGTTTTCTCCCCATGTGTTTAGTAAACGTTTAAAGAAATAGGGGCCGTGAACTCACCTTAAGTTGCTCGGTTAGATAAATGCAAAAGAAGTAAAGGATGGAACCGCTAATCACGTCGTATCATGTCAACCGGTTCAAAGTTAGTGTGTGAACGCACACTGACACAAAACCCTACGCGTAACTAGCACACCGTACAAAACACGTAATGATAAGTTCAAAACCATAATCATGCATGCAAGGTGTCACTATACGAAATAACGACCAACAACTTGTCACAAACACAGGATAGCACATACATCACTTAGATACACACAAATGTAAGTTGTCATGTTTCAGCTTGTACATTCATAACTGGGCTGTTTTCGGGAATTTTTATAAAATAGTTCCCACGTTCCAAAAATTCTGATCTTTTTTCAGAAGATGTCAATTAGACTGTAGAATTTGTATAAAATTTTCAAGCCTTGGTTACTTAACAATTATTTATAAGAATTTATTTACTAGGCTGCAGTCAGATTCGTCGCTTTCTGACTACAGTCCACGAGGAAAATCATTTAAAAATACTCGTTTGTCTGATTGATGAAATTCTAGTTGGCGATTTCTATGAAAACCTAGGAGTATCTACTGTATAAATTTCGTGACTTATCTCTTTTCGGTTTACAGGTTATGACAGAAAACATTACGTGAATTTTCTGCAGAAAAACGCAGCTTCAGCTGCTGCACGAAATCACTAATTTAAAATAGCAAACGACTTCAGAAAAATGTGATTCCGGTGCCATTAGAAGCGTTTTTGAAAAAGTATGTTTTAGGCTTAGAAAATCGATATTTCGAGTTATAACGGTTTGTTTACAGCCAACTGAAGTTGGCTGTCTTCGTGCATCAGCTTCCTGTTTTACCCTAAAACTCCACCCGAAACCCTCCTAACGATCACCACGACTTATTATAACGATTTGCAGCAGGTTATACTTTAATTATCATGCATCTATAATCATAATATCAAAACCCTAAACATATATCATGATTTTATAGAGAAAAACGCAGCCTATGATTCTAATACCCAACCATATCATCACAAACCCTAAGAACCGCATATTCACCCGAAAAAAATCATACATAACAACACTTTTCATAATATTATCATACATAACATGATCATGATCGATATCACACAAAATCAATACGTGAAATCATAACACGATTAAAACCCTAATATTGAAACGATGATAACTAGCGAACCGGAACTTGCAATCGATCAAGGGAGAGGAGAGTGGGGTTTGTTTGCGCGACCGAGAGAGGGGGGTATGGCTGCCGTCGCACACCAAGGGAGGGGGTTAGGGTTTGGTTATTATTATTTTTTTTTTTAAACTCCATGCACACACATATATGCATTTTTATAAATAAGAGGAAGGGTGGGGGCGGTTTGGGCTTGCTTGGGCCGCAAGGGAGTGGGTTGGCGGGTTGGGTTTTGCTTGGTCACGAAGTCGTAAAGTTTCGCAAGCTCGGTTCGGTTCTCGGTTTGGCTAATTTTTAATTCGTTTATTAACTACGTATATTATAACTCAACAATTTATTCGCAACACGGAATTTATAAAATATGAAATCACGTAATTGGAGCGTGACGCGATAAATAACCAAACGTCTAATAACACGTAGCACGTAATTCAGATACGATCCGATAAAATTCCCAAACATCGTGCATTCCCAAAATACTAAAGTTAGCGTAATTATAGCGTGCGCGTAATTAATTCTCCGAATCTAATTAGCATAGGAACGAATGACGATAAAGTTGCGCGTTTAAAATACCTGAAAAACCGGGATGTCACATTATCCCCATGTTGAAAGAATTTTCGTCCTGAAAATTGAATAAGCACGAGTTTGAAAAGTGTTAGAGTGAGGGAATATTTTTGAGTTGCGACATTCTTCCCCAGTTAAAAGAATTTCGCCTCGAAATTCAGTTTGGGCTATTTGGATTTTGTGATTCGGTTGCAAAAAGGTGAGGATATTTGTCTTTCGTATGATCCTCTCTTTCCCAAGTGTACTCTTGTCCACGCTTAGAGTTCCAACGAACCTTGACAATAGGTATTTTACTATGTCTTCGTGTTTTGACCTCTCGGTCCATAATTTTGATTGGTTCTTCAGTGAACCGCAGTTGTTCATCCACATGGATCTCATCCAGTGGAACGGCTAAAGTTTCATCTGATAGACACTTCTTCAGATTTGAGACGTGAACTCGAGAGGTTTCCTACGCTTATCAGCGTAGCTTTTCTGACGATCACGAGTTGCCGTAATTCATTGTCGGATTTGGGCAATCCTTTCCGTTGTGTCGATAACGAGTTCTGGGCCAGTGATTTGGCTGTCGCGCCCTTCTGTCCAGCATAGAGGTGATCGGCATTTTCGCCCGTACAAAGCCTCGAACGGAACAACCTTGGTGCTGGCGTGGTAATTATTGTTGTATAAAAACTCCACTAAAGGTAGATGCCTTTCCCAGCCGTTACCAAAGTCAATAACACATGCTCGAAGCATGTCTTCTAGAGTCTGGATGGGGCATTCAGTCTGCCCATCTGTCTGAGGGTGATAAGCTGTACTCATGTCTGGGCGTGAGCCAAAGGATTTTGTGCATCGCCTGCCACATATAAGATGCAAAGCACGGGTCAGGATTGGAAACAATAGGAGTTGGCACTCCGTGCCTAGCGACTATTTCCTTCAAATTGATGTCTGCGAGTGTAGGAGACTTGTTAGTTTCCTTGATTGCCAGAAAGTGTGCAGACTTTGTCAGCGATCGACAATCACCCAGATGGTGTCGTTTCCTCGCTGGGATCTGGGTAAGCCAGTGACGAAATCCCTGAAATTTGCTCCCATTTCCATGTTGGGATCTCTGGTTGTTGAAAGTCCTGACGGCTTTTGGTATTCAACCTTAACCCTAGCACAGGTCAAGCATTTACTAACATAAGTCGCTATGTTAGCTTTCGTGTGGGGCCACCAGTGCAAAGTCTTGAGGTCCTGATACATCTTGTCAGAACCAGGATGCACCGAGTAACGACACTTGTGTGCTTCATCCATCACAAACTCTCGTAAGTTTCCATAGAATGGGGCCCGTACACGTTCCATGAAGTAATAAATGTCGTCTTCCTTGCATTCAAGTTTCTTCTCCATGCCCAGTAGGGATTCTGCTTTGAGGTTCTCTTCCTTCAATGCTTCAATCTAAGCGTCACGAATCTGGGTAGGAAGACTGGAGTGGATAGAAAGCTATAACGCACGTACACGCTTAGGTTTGGTATCCTTATGATTGAGGGTATCGGCCACCACGTTGGCCTTTCCTGGATGACACTAGATCACGCACTCATAGTGGTTGAGGAGTTCGACCCATCAACGTTGTCGCGTGTTCAACTCCTTCTGAACGAAGATATGCTGGAGACTCTTGTGATCAGTGTAGACGATGCACTTGGTACCATATATGCAATGTCTCTCTATCTTGAGTGCAAAAGCTACTACTCTCCAACCCCCAAACTGTGGGTAGTGTAGTTCTTTTTTGTGAACCTTGAGTTGGCGCGATTGTGTAAGCGATGACTTTCTCATGTTGCACCAACACGTATCTTAGTCCTTGGATAGACCCGTCACAGTAAACAACGAAATCATCTGCGTCTTCTGGTAACGAAATAATGGGTGTACTACAGAGTTTCACCTTTAACTGTTGAAACGCGGATTACTAAGTAGTCTTTCGAGTTAGAGTTGCGAGGGTTTGTGCCTATGATCAAGAAAAGCGGGCTTCGCAACGTTAAAAGTCCTTCGTTAGAAGCTAAACATAAGGTTGTTTGTGTGGTAGGGGCTCCATGGTAAGGTGTAGGTATCGTTTGAATTCCTACTAGTTCTTGGAGTAGATTCGGATGTCGTCAAAGAAAACAAGTGGCATATTCGTCATGGTAGGCTAAATTCGAATGTCGTTACTGGGAACCTGCCTCGTTCATAACGAGTTCTAAAGATAGTCCTCGTGATACCTCCATATCTCTGATATGCATGGCCCATTGCTCCTCGAGTAAAGTTCGTAGAGAGTAACCCCTCCAAGCGAGAGTTCGCGAAGAATGTGGTTAGGATGAGGATCATAGAATCCGGGAAGTATACCCCGAATGGATGTGGAAACATGTAAAAAGGTAGTCGCAATCGATGCGTAAGCGTGTCAGGATCCGTAACAGAGGTTTACTTGATGTCAGGGGTATAGCTGGTCGTATACAAGTTGCATAAAAAAATTGAAGAACGCCATTTGTCAAAAAGGGGTGTCATGTGGATATATCAATCATAACAAGAATTTACCATCCAAGAATGGTCGCCGAACGAGTTCGTAGTGTTAAGATTCACTGAAACCTCTGTCTAAGTTGTCGGGCTCGCCCACACGCGAAGGAGGAATAATTCACCTTGATCCATGAACTTAGATGAGTGTGCGATTTATCATGTCAGTAAGCAACCGAATTCGGAGGAAGGTCATGTGAATGAATCTAAAATATGCCTGTGGAGTCAAGAGGTTTCAAAGAAAGGACGCGAAAACATGTTTAAGGGGCTATGATCGTATCAACAACTCGTCACCATCCTCAAGGTTTCAAGAAGTGATCACCAAGGATCAAAAAGACGAGTTCACCGAGTTCTTAAAAAAAATGAACACATATTTTATGGGAGATTATGCGTAAGGTTTCGAAGATGTAGTGTGACCACGACAATGGAGTGAGAGATTTGTCTATGTCGTCAACAGTAATTATTGTCGCATTAAACAGTAAGCATCGATCAGTGCAATGGCTAGGAGATAGACTAGCTCAGAAGGGAAAACTATTATGGAATAACTATCCTAGCAATACGAGGAGTAAGCTTATTGTTTATGTCATCGTGTTTATCTGGGTGTTGAATAACTTACATCTTGTCTTCTGATGTCCATAAGATGATTGGACCATTTGTGGAAATCCGTTTGTAGGGTTGGATATGTTGCAATGTTCATTAGGCTAGACTTAATATTAGCAACAGGACCGAGTATAAGGGGTCAAAGGAGATTTATAGCTAAGGCAAGGGATAAGGTGTGAGCGTACGAGAGATTCTTCATAATTCGTTTATATGCTGATGTTGATGGGTTTACCCTACGATTTCTGATAGGGTTTCAATCGAGATAACAAGTTCTGATGAGAATCTTAGTTTCACTAAGACTCGTACATGAGAAAAAATAAATAAATAATAACGAGGGATTCCGTTGACGATAGCTCAATGTGTCTACAAGATCTTGAATCTAATTGTTGCGTCCATCAACTGCTGGACAAGTTTAACGACACCAGTAAGTCGTTGAATGAGTTACGAGATAGTCTATTGACGGTGGAAGTTTTAAATATGAGATTCATAGGTTAGGACAATTTATCCACACACAGGGTTTCACAAGGACTTACATGCATCGCAAATTACTACTACGTGTGCACCCGCAATGATAATTTGGTTTACATGTTCACCCTAGTTCCATCTATCTTGTGTCAAAATGCCCCTCAGATTTAACTTTTCGAGTACAAAGTGTTGTCAAAATGATAGGGTTATCAAAAGCTTAGTCAATAATCCAAATGTTGATAAACTCATAGTATATCAGAAAGAGTAATGTGGGATCAATTGATCTGAGGATCTACTCAAGTTGAAACACACCATGAGAATCCAATCCAGTGGATCGTAGAGGTAAGAGTGCGCATGGAACAAACATCCACATGATATATGACTTTGAGAGATGAAACTGGTTCATTAACGTAGGTTACCAGAAAAAGCAAGGCAATCGTTCCACCATCCGAGTCAGGTTAGAGTTCAGGTGTGCAATAGGCAAAGTGTTCTTAGTTTTGTGGTCAATCATTCTCTCGAAGAATATCAACCAAAGATGTAGAATCGTGGATCGGGAAAAATGATGACATCTCGATGTCAATGGTTTCTGTAATAACGTGTGCAACGAACTGCCCTAACGCAGGGTGCCTCACGCCAGGGCCACCTGCTCAGGTTGAAAGAAAGTAGAACTAGTGGGGCCGGAGTAATGTCGTTGGTAGGTAAAGAAAGGACTCGTTTTCGATAACTTAACTCCAAGAGATATGCATCGATGTTGTATGTCGTCCCAATCATGGACTTGAGAAAGCTCACCATACCCGATAGTACCATCGGTAGGCTCAAGCTAGTGTTTTGCTCATCCGTGTGGTGTAGGAAGAAGTACAGATGACTGTGATGGGAAACGCTCCTCTAGAGGCTCCGTCTCACGGCCCTCAGATAGGAGTAGATTCACGTTGTTGGAGATTCCAGAGACATCACCGCTAGGGATGAATATACAAAGAGTTTGGTGTGCTCCTCGTCAGTAGAGGGTTTAATGGATGTTGTTGACCTACCCGTAATTTCAATGTAAGTTTTGATGCCATGTTCGTAGGCATATCATGTATGAGTGTTCTTGTATGTCAGGTATGAGTGTTTGTGTTGGTGTGTGACTAATGCATTGTCTAAGGCTATAGCCTAAGTCTACTCTCTAATGCAAACCTAGTTCACTATAACCATTAGCTCTGATACCAATCTGCCACACCCTCAAAAATCCACATGCGGGGTTTTACCGCAAGGCGCGTGACGAACCAGGATCACAGTCATTAGTCATACTGAACGACCACTATATGTGTTTAAAATTTTTCCTGTTTGCTCATTCATGAGAAAATACTGTTTATACAATTGAGTAGCGGAAGCGTAATCAGTTACATAACAAAAATAGCTAATGTAATTTTAAAGTTGTGTCTAAATATTTGATGAAATCAATGCGACACCATAATGCATCCTAGTCCTGATGTGTGCTACCTTAGCAACCTGATAAAACATGTAAAATCAAGTGTCAACAATAATGATGAGTGAGTTCACAGGTTTTAGTTCACAAGTTTAAACATAAGTGTTTCCCCACTCGTTCAACCTTGAACCAGTGTCTCATAAGTCACCCTGATCCAACCCGAATCAGATTAATATTATGTAGTTTAGCAGTTCATGTTATATGTTTAGGTAGCTAGCCTAGATCATATCAACAAAGTGTTCGATCCGATGCTGACGTTGCTGCCTCTGTTGTGTCAGGCCTATCACCAACCATGGCTAAAAAGTTAGGCAAATTCTACACTCGTGACCATCAACGTTCGGTCTAACTGGCACGACCAGTTCGAGTGGGGCTTGTCGGGCCCAGTAGTACCACTAAAAATTCCCACGCTATAATCCAATACTAACGGCATCGTAGGTGTTAAGGGGACTGACATGTGATATATGCTCCCTTGTGACCATAACCGTATAACATAACTTTAAATAGAAAGACGTTACTGTACCGTAATATAATCAACCCATATATCACTGTAACGTGTACATGTTTTCTCCCCATGTGTTTAGTAAACGTTTAAAGAAATAGGGGCCGTGAACTCACCTTAAGTTGCTCGGTTAGATAAATGCAAAAGAAGTAAAGGATGGAACCGCTAATCACGTCGTATCATGTCAACCGGTTCAAAGTTAGTGTGTGAACGCACACTGACACAAAACCCTACGCGTAACTAGCACACCGTACGAAACACGTAATGATAAGTTCAAAACCATAATCATGCATGCAAGGTGTCACTATACGAAATAACGACCAACAACTTGTCACAAACACAGGATAGCACATACATCACTTAGATACACACAAATGTAAGTTGTCATGTTTCAGCTTGTACATTCATAACTGGGCTGTTTTCGGGAATTTTTATAAAATAGTTCCCACGTTCCAAAAATTCTGATCTTTTTTCAGAAGATGTCAATTAGACTGTAGAATTTGTACAAAATTTTCAAGCCTTGGTTACTTAACAATTATTTATAAGAATTTATTTACTAGGCTGCAGTCAGATTCGTCGCTTTCTGACTACAGTCCACGAGGAAAATCATTTAAAAATACTCGTTTGTCTGATTGATGAAATTCTAGTTGGCGATTTCTATGAAAACCTAGGAGTATCTACTGTATAAATTTCATGACTTATCTCTTTTCGGTTTACAGGTTATGACAGAAAACATTACGTGAATTTTCTGCAGAAAAAACGCAGCTTCAGCTGCTGCGCGAAATCACTAATTTAAAATAGCAAACGACTTCAGAAAAATGTGATTCCGGTGCCATTAGAAGCGTTTTTTGAAAAAGTATGTTTTAGGCTTAGAAAATCGATATTTCGAGTTATAACGGTTTGTTTACAGCCAACTGAAGTTGGCTGTCTTCGTGCATCAGCTTCCTGTTTTACCCTAAAACTCCACCCGAAACCCTCCTAACGATCACCACGACTTATTATAACGATTTGCAGCAGGTTATACTTTAATTATCATGCATCTATAATCATAATATCAAAACCCTAAACATATATCATGATTTTATAGAGAAAAACGCAGCCTATGATTCTAATACCCAACCATATCATCACAAACCCTAAGAACCGCATATTCACCCGAAAAAAATCAGACATAACAACACTTTTCATAATATTATCATACATAACATGATCATGATCGATATCACACAAAATCAATACGTAAAATCATAACACGATTAAAACCCTAATATTGAAACGATGATAACTAGCGAACCGGAACTTGCAATCGATCAAGGGAGAGGAGAGTGGGGTTTGTTTGCGCGACCGAGAGAGGGGGGTATGGCTGCCGTCGCACACCAAGGGAGGGGGTTAGGGTTTGGTTATTATTATTATTATTTTTAAACTCCATGCACACACATATATGCCTTTTTATAAATAAGAGGAAGGGTGGAGGCGGTTTGGGCTTGCTTGGGCCGCAAGGGAGTGGGTTGGCGGGTTGGGTTTTGCTTGGTCACGAAGTCGTAAAGTTTCGCAAGCTCGGTTCGGTTCTCGGTTTGGCTAATTTTTAATTCGTTTATTAACTACGTATATTATAACTCAACAATTTATTCGCAACACGGAATTTATAAAATATGAAATCACGTAATTGGAGCGTGACGCGATAAATAACCAAACGTCTAATAACACGTAGCACGTAATTCAGATACGATCCGATAAAATTCCCAAACATCGTGCATTCCCAAAATACTAAAGTTAGCGTAATTATAGCGTGCGCGTAATTAATTCTCCGAATCTAATTAGCATAGGAACGAATGACGATAAAGTTGCGCGTTTAAAATTCCTGAAAAACCGGGATGTCACATTATCCCATGTTGAAAGAATTTTCGTCCTGAAAATTGAATAAGCACGAGTTTGAAAAGTGTTAGAGTGAGGGAATATTTTTGAGTTGCGACATTCTTCCCCAGTTAAAAGAATTTCGCCCCGAAATTCAGTTTGGGCTATTTGGATTTTGTGATTCGGTTGCAAAAAGGTGAGGATATTTGTCTTTCGTATGATCCTCTCTTTCCCAAGTGTACTCTTGTCCACGCTTAGAGTTCCAACGAACCTTGACAATAGGTATTTTACTATGTCTTCGTGTTTTGACCTCTCGGTCCATAATTTTGATTGGTTCTTCAGTGAACCGCAGTTGTTCATCCACATGGATCTCATCCAGTGGAACGGCTAAAGTTTCATCTGATAGACACTTCTTCAGATTTGAGACGTGAACTCGAGAGGTTTCCTACGCTTATCAGCGTAGCTTTTCTGACGATCACGAGTTGCCGTAATTCATTGTCGGATTTGGGCAATCCTTTCCGTTGTGTCGATAACGAGTTCTGGGCCAGTGATTTGGCTGTCGCGCCCTTCTGTCCAGCATAGAGGTGATCGGCATTTTCGCCCGTACAAAGCCTCGAACGGAACAACCTTGGTGCTGGCGTGGTAATTATTGTTGTATAAAAACTCCACTAAAGGTAGATGCCTTTCCCAGCCGTTACCAAAGTCAATAACACATGCTCGAAGCATGTCTTCTAGAGTCTGGATGGGGCATTCAGTCTGCCCATCTGTCTGAGGGTGATAAGCTGTACTCATGTCTGGGCGTGAGCCAAAGGATTTTGTGCATCGCCTGCCACATATAAGATGCAAAGCATGGGTCAGGATTGGAAACAATAGGAGTTGGCACTCCGTGCCTAGCGACTATTTCCTTCAAATTGATGTCTGCGAGTGTAGGAGACTTGTTAGTTTCCTTGATTGCCAGAAAGTGTGCAGACTTTGTCAGCGATCGACAATCACCCAGATGGTGTCGTTTCCTCGCTGGGATCTGGGTAAGCCAGTGACGAAATCCCTGAAATTTGCTCCCATTTCCATGTTGGGATCTCTGGTTGTTGAAAGTCCTGACGGCTTTTGGTATTCAACCTTAACCCTAGCACAGGTCAAGCATTTACTAACATAAGTCGCTATGTTAGCTTTCGTGTGGGGCCACCAGTGCAAAGTCTTGAGGTCCTGATACATCTTGTCAGAACCAGGATGCACCGAGTAACGACACTTGTGTGCTTCATCCATCACAAACTCTCGTAAGTTTCCATAGTATGGGGCCCGTACACGTTCCATGAAGTATAAAATGTCGTCTTCCTTGCATTCAAGTTTCTTCTCCATGCCCAGTAGGGATTCTGCTTTGAGGTTCTCTTCCTTCAATGCTTCAATCTAAGCGTCACGAATCTGGGTAGGAAGACTGGAGTGGATAGAAAGCTATAACGCACGTACACGCTTAGGTTTGGTATCCTTATGATTGAGGGCATCGGCCACCACATTGGCCTTTCCTGGATGACACTAGATCACGCACTCATAGTGGTTGAGGAGTTCGACCCATCAACGTTGTCGCGTGTTCAACTCCTTCTGAACGAAGATATGCTGGAGACTCTTGTGATCAGAGTAGACGATGCACTTGGTACCATATATGCAATGTCTCTCTATCTTGAGTGCAAAAGCTACTACTCTCCAACCCCCAAACCGTGGGTAGTGTAGTTCTTTTTTGTGAACCTTGAGTTGGCGCGATTGCGTAAGCGATGACTTTCTCATGTTGCACCAACACGTATCTTAGTCCTTGGATAGACCCGTCACAGTAAACAACGAAATCATCTGCGCCTTCTGGTAACGAAATAATGGGTGTACTACAGAGTTTCACCTTTAACTGTTGAAACGCGGATTACTAAGTAGTCTTTCGAGTTAGAGTTGCGAGGGTTTGTGCCTATGATCAAGAAAAGCGGGCTTCGCAACGTTAAAAGTCCTTCGTTAGAAGCTAAACATAAGGTTGTTTGTGTGGTAGGGGCTCCATGGTAAGGTGTAGGTATCGTTTGAATTCCTACTAGTTCTTGGAGTAGATTCGGATGTCGTCAAAGAAAACAAGTGGCATATTCGTCATGGTAGGCTAAATTCGAATGTCGTTACTGGGAACCTGCCTCGTTCATAACGAGTTCTAAAGATAGTCCTCGTGATACCTCCATATCTCTGATATGCATGGCCCATTGCTCCTCGAGTAAAGTTCGTAGAGAGTAACCCCTCCAAGCGAGAGTTCGCGAAGAATGTGGTTAGGATGAGGATCATAGAATCCGGGAAGTATACCCCGAATGGATGTGGAAACATGTAAAAAGGTAGTCGCAATCGATGCGTAAGCGTGTCAGGATCCGTAACAGAGGTTTACTTGATGTCAGGGGTATAGCTGGTCGTATACAAGTTGCATAAAAAAATTGAAGAACGCCATTTGTCAAAAAGGGGTGTCATGTGGATATATCAATCATAACAAGAATTTACCATCCAAGAATGGTCGCCGAACGAGTTCGTAGTGTTAAGATTCACTGAAACCTCTGTCTAAGTTGTCGGGCTCGCCCACACGCGAAGGAGGAATAATTCACCTTGATCCATGAACTTAGATGAGTGTGCGATTTATCATGTCAGTAAGCAACCGAATTCGGAGGAAGGTCATGTGAATGAATCTAAAATATGCCTGTGGAGTCAAGAGGTTTCAAAGAAAGGACGCGAAAACATGTTTAAGGGGCTATGATCGTATCAACAACTCGTCACCATCCTCAAGGTTTCAAGAAGTGATCACCAAGGATCAAAAAGACGAGTTCACCGAGTTCTTAAAAAAAATGAACACATATTTTATGGGAGATTATGCGTAAGGTTTCGAAGATGTAGTGTGACCACGACAATGGAGTGAGAGATTTGTCTATGTCGTCAACAGTAATTATTGTCGCATTAAACAGTAAGCATCGATCAGTGCAATGGCTAGGAGATAGACTAGCTCAGAAGGGAAAACTATTATGGAATAACTATCCTAGCAATACGAGGAGTAAGCTTATTGTTTATGTCATCGTGTTTATCTGGGTGTTGAATAACTTACATCTTGTCTTCTGATGTCCATAAGATGATTGGACCATTTGTGGAAATCCGTTTGTAGGGTTGGATATGTTGCAATGTTCATTAGGCTAGACTTAATATTAGCAACAGGACCGAGTATAAGGGGTCAAAGGAGATTTATAGCTAAGGCAAGGGATAAGGTGTGAGCGTACGAGAGATTCTTCATAATTCGTTTATATGCTGATGTTGATGGGTTTACCCTACGATTTCTGATAGGGTTTCAATCGAGATAACAAGTTCTGATGAGAATCTTAGTTTCACTAAGACTCGTACATGAGAAAAAATAAATAAATAATAACGAGGGATTCCGTTGACGATAGCTCAATGTGTCTACAAGATCTTGAATCTAATTGTTGCGTCCATCAACTGCTGGACAAGTTTAACGACACCAGTAAGTCGTTGAATGAGTTACGAGATAGTCTATTGACGGCGGAAGTTTTAAATATGAGATTCATAGGTTAGGACAATTTATCCACACACAGGGTTTCACAAGGACTTACATGCATCGCAAATTACTACTACGTGTGCACCCGCAATGATAATTTGGTTTACATGTTCACCCTAGTTCCATCTATCTTGTGTCAAAATGCCCCTCAGATTTAACTTTTCGAGTACAAAGTGTTGTCAAAATGATAGGGTTATCAAAAGCTTAGTCAATAATCCAAATGTTGATAAACTCATAGTATATCAGAAAGAGTAATGTGGGATCAATTGATCTGAGGATCTACTCAAGTTGAAACACACCATGAGAATCCAATCCAGTGGATCGTAGAGGTAAGAGTGCGCATGGAACAAACATCCACATGATATATGACTTTGAGAGATGAAACTGGTTCATTAACGTAGGTTACCAGAAAAAGCAAGGCAATCGTTCCACCATCCGAGTCAGGTTAGAGTTCAGGTGTGCAATAGGCAAAGTGTTCTTAGTTTTGTGGTCAATCATTCTCTCGAAGAATATCAACCAAAGATGTAGAATCGTGGATCGGGAAAAATGATGACATCTCGATGTCAATGGTTTCTGTAATAACGTGTGCAACGAACTGCCCTAACGCAGGGTGCCTCACGCCAGGGCCACCTGCTCAGGTTGAAAGAAAGTAGAACTAGTGGGGCCGGAGTAATGTCGTTGGTAGGTAAAGAAAGGACTCGTTTTCGATAACTTAACTCCAAGAGATATGCATCGATGTTGTATGTCGTCCCAATCATGGACTTGAGAAAGCTCACCATACCCGATAGTACCATCGGTAGGCTCAAGCTAGTGTTTTGCTCATCCGTGTGGTGTAGGAAGAAGTACAGATGACTGTGATGGGAAACGCTCCTCTAGAGGCTCCGTCTCACGGCCCTCAGATAGGAGTAGATTCACGTTGTTGGAGATTCCAGAGACATCACCGCTAGGGATGAATATACAAAGAGTTTGGTGTGCTCCTCGTCAGTAGAGGGTTTAATGGATGTTGTTGACCTACCCGTAATTTCAATGTAAGTTTTGATGCCATGTTCGTAGGCATATCATGTATGAGTGTTCTTGTATGTCAGGTATGAGTGTTTGTGTTGGTGTGTGACTAATGCATTGTCTAAGGCTATAGCCTAAGTCTACTCTCTAATGCAAACCTAGTTCACTATAACCATTAGCTCTGATACCAATCTGCCACACCCTCAAAAATCCACATGCGGGGTTTTACCGCAAGGCGCGTGACGAACCAGGATCACAGTCATTAGTCATATTGAACGACCACTATATGAGTTTAAAATTTTTCCTGTTTGCTCATTCATGAGAAAATACTGTTTTATACAATTGAGTAGCGGAAGCGTAATCAGTTACATAACAAAAATAGCTAATGTAATTTTAAAGTTGTGTCTAAATATTTGATGAAATCAATGCGACACCATAATGCATCCTAGTCCTGATGTGTGCTACCTTAGCAACCAGAGAAAACATGTAAAATCAAGTGTCAACAATAATGATGAGTGAGTTCACAGGTTTTAGTTCACAAGTTTAAACATAAGTGTTTCCCCACTCGTTCAACCTTGAACCAGTGTCTCATAAGTCACCCTGATCCAACCCGAATCAGATTAATATTATGTAGTTTAGCAGTTCATGTTATATGTTTAGGTAGCTAGCCTAGGTCATATCAACAAAGTGTTCGATCCGAAGCTGACGTTGCTGCCTCTGTTGTGTCAGGCCTATCACCAACCATGGCTAAAAAGTTAGGCAAATTCTACACTCGTGACCATCAACGTTCGGTCTAACTGGCACGACCAGTTCGAGTGGGGCTTGTCGGGCCCAGTAGTACCACTAAAAATTCCCTCGCTATAATCCAATACTAACGGCATCGTAGGTGTTAAGGGGACTGACATGTGATATATGCTCCCTTGTGACCATAACCGTATAACATAACTTTAAATAGATAGACGTTACTGTAACGTATTATAATCAACCCATATATCACTGTAACGTGTACATGTTTTCTCCCATGTGTTTAGTAAACGTTTAAAGAAATAGGGGCCGTGAACTCACCTTAAGTTGCTCGGTTAGATAAATGCAAAAGAAGTAAAGGATGGAACCGCTAATCACGTCGTATCATGTCAACCGGTTCAAAGTTAGTGTGTGAACGCACACTGACACAAAACCCTACGCGTAACTAGCACACCGTACAAAACACGTAATGATAAGTTCAAAACCATAATCATGCATGCAAGGTGTCACTATACGAAATAACGACCAACAACTTGTCACAAACACAGGATAGCACATACATCACTTAGATACACACAAATGTAAGTTGTCATGTTTCAGCTTGTACATTCATAACTGGGTTGTTTTCGGGAATTTTTATAAAATAGTTCCCACGTTCCAAAAATTCTGATATTTTTTCAGAAGATGTCAATTAGACTGTAGAATTTGTATAAAATTTTCAAGCCTTGGTTACTTAACAATTATTTATAAGAATTTATTTACTAGGCTGCAGTCAGATTCGTCGCTTTCTGACTACAGTCCACGAGGAAAATTATTTAAAAATACTCGTTTGTCTGATTGATGAAATTCTAGTTGGCGATTTCTATGAAAACCTAAGAGTATCTACTGTATAAATTTCGTGACTTATCTCTTTTCGGTTTACAGGTTATGACAGAAAACATTACGTGAATTTTCTGCAGAAAAAACGCAGCTTCAGCTGCTGCACGAAATCACTAATTTAAAATAGCAAACGACTTCAGAAAAATGTGATTCCGGTGCCATTAGAAGCGTTTTTTGAAAAAGTATGTTTTAGGCTTAGAAAATCGATATTTCGAGTTATAACGGTTTGTTTACAGCCAACTGAAGTTGGCTGTCTTCGTGCATCAGCTTCCTGTTTTACCCTAAAACTCCACCCGAAACCCTCCTAACGATCACCACGACTTATTATAACGATTTGCAGCAGGTTATACTTTAATTATCATGCATCTATAATCATAATATCAAAACCCTAAACATATATCATGATTTTATAGAGAAAAACGCAGCCTATGATTCTAATACCCAACCATATCATCACAAACCCTAAGAACCGCATATTCACCCGAAAAAAATCATACATAACAACACTTTTCATAATATTATCATACATAACATGTTCATGATCGATATCACACAAAATCAATACGTGAAATCATAACACGATTAAAACCCTAATATTGAAACGATGATAACTAGCGAACCGGAACTTGCAATCGATCAAGGGAGAGGAGAGTGGGGTTTGTTTGCGCGACCGAGAGGGGGGTATGGCTGCCGTCGCACACCAAGGGAGGGGGTTAGGGTTTGGTTATTATTATAATTTTTTTTAAACTCCATGCACACACATATATGCATTTTTATAAATAAGAGGAAGGGTGGGGGCGGTTTGGGCTTGCTTGGGCCGCAAGGGAGTGGGTTGGCGGGTTGGGTTTTGCTTGGTCACGAAGTCGTAAAGTTTCGCAAGCTCGGTTCGGTTCTCGGTTTGGCTAATTTTTAATTCGTTTATTAACTACGTATATTATAACTCAACAATTTATTCGCAACACGGAATTTATAAAATATGAAATCACGTAATTGGAGCGTGACGCAATAAATAACCAAACGTCTAATAACACGTAGCACGTAATTCAGATACGATCCGATAAAATTCCCAAACATCGTGCATTCCCAAAATACTAAAGTTAGCGTAATTATAGCGTGCGCGTAATTAATTCTCCGAATCTAATTAGCATAGGAACGAATGACGATAAAGTTGCGCGTTTAAAATACCTGAAAAACCGGGATGTCACATTGTCCATGACTGGCATATCACCTTCTTCCAACACAGTATTCTTTTGTACCCCCTTCTCTTTAATCGGTTGCCATACTTTGGTTTCATGCCTCCTCACTTTTTCACCGTCCACGAATCTGGCCAATACAATATACAACTTATAACTGCCGATCCAAACATCTCTTAAGGTTTTCTTAAACTGCACCGGGTCCCTCACTTTGCGAAAAGACACAAAGCCAAACCTCTTCCCAAGTTTATCATATTTCCTAGCAATATATGATCCCTGAATATCCCCGTAACCCTTCAAAGCCGCTACCAAATCTGCCGAAGAACAACTTCCCGGTAGGTTTGATACAAAAACCTTAGTGATTTCCGCATTAGACTTGGAACCGTCATCTTTTACTTGATCTCCTGCCGTTTTTAGTCGGAACGTCATACCATGTATCGACTTTGTACCGATCCCTGCCCGCCATCTCTCCTACTTATGTAGATACTTATTTTTTTATAATTAACGATATTCATTATATACAGATAGTTTTTTATCGTAATAATGTGTTCAGAATGATACATCAAACATAAAAAACAACCGATAAATCCTCGATATCGTATATTTTAATCCAAAATATGATCAAAATGAATCGAATTTAAAGGCAAATCAAACCTCACAAATTCAACTAATATGTAGATAATCTCCATTATAATATTAGAAATCACCCATAATAATAACTTTCACTATTAAATTTTGTTTTTTAATATTTCGAAAGACACAATTTTAAAGTTGATGAAACTTTTACGTAAAAATTTAATAATTAATTTCATATTAAATTCGTCTGTAAATGAAACTTTTAAGTAAAAAATTAATAATTAATTTCATATTAAATTTGTTTGTAAATTAATAGTTAAGATTTTTGAAATTTAATGATGAAGTATCAAAAAAAAAATTAACAGTACGTATTTAAAGAATTCCAAACATTAAGAGTTCGGCATATAAATACTTCAACAACGTATTTATAATCCTTTAGATAAATTCAACATATTTATAATAGCTTAGATAAATGTTTTTGAGAAAAAAAAAAAGACATTTATCTCAAAGTATTATCTTTAATAAAAAAATCTATAAATTACGTGTCATACCTGGAATTGAGCTTCGGACTTATAACGAGCCTTTTAAGGTTAATTATTATCTTTTAGTAAACATCTAAAGCTTCCTTATTTGGTCTACTATTTCTTGATCAGATCACATATATTTTAGGTTGAAATGAAATGGATTACGACCAAGATAGTCAACAAGACGAAGATAAATTATATGTGTCTCAAGGTGGACCTATAATCTTATCTCAGGTTAGATAATCATATATACCAGTTCAGGCCTTCATGGTAGTCTATTATTATTTTTAGATGAATATAAGTGTAATTTGTGCTTCGTTGATGCAGATTGAGAATGAATACATATGAAGTATATATGTTACTCCTTTAAAGACATCCTAAACACAACGTAGTCAACCACCCATGTTCATAGGTAATAGGAATGTAAAAAAATAAATGAAATTTGCGTATCAAAAACATTCCACTAGCTCCTTTTTATATTAAAATGATTTCAAAGGTATGACATACCATAAATTAAAATGTAGTTTAGTTTAACAATTGGAAATTCTACAAGTTCTTTTACATGTGATGCTCATTTAACAGCTTAGTTTTATAATTTTGTAATTATGATAAAGTTTGAGTTCATATATAGTTAATTTACTTCAGATGAAGAGGGGAAATATGTTGTTGAATTAAACAATTGGTGTGATCCAAAAAATTTATGGGCAATAGGCCCCTTTAGCTATTCATCCACCATGGCGTGTCTTCTTAGGCGTATGGGTTTCGAAAACATTTTTATACATGGATCTCATTATGAATTAAAAAGGAATTAACTTTATATGAAAACTTTGAATACATATGGAGGCAAAGTTGGGATACTTATGAAAACGAACTAAAAATTTGTGGTGGAGAAGAGGAAGAGAATACTTTAAAGGTTCAAAGTGTTATTTATGTACTTTTGTTTATTATAAATTAAATTTTCTTAGTCCGGGAAGTTTCCGAGTGATAGTCTAGTTATAAATATTTAAAAATAACACAAAGCTTACTAGTTAAATATAAAATAGCTATGTGTAACGAATATGAAAACATAGAAAATATACACAAAAATTAGATACTCAAAATATGTCAATACGTGAAAAAGATAACCAATTAATTAAACTTTTTTATGTTAAAGTTCTTAAACTATATGGCTCTTTAGCCAGTAGTACAGGTGATACATAAATACACAATCACACTCGTGAATAGATAGGTGCAACCTTTTATATGTGAGCATTCCATAAATGCAAAGAAAGGTATACGTGATAAACATTACGATTATTATATTATTTTAGACTACACAACTCTGCTCTTGACATGTCAAAATATGTATACATGATAAAATATTATCATAATTATATTATTCTACCCTGTAAGACTATATAGCTGCGCTTGTCAGTGGTAGACGTGACATGCATCAATGTTACACATGCACTCGTAAGATAGATGTGCAAATCGTATGTGTGAAAATTTGTTAAATTCAAATAAAACAAATGCATATGCATAAAATATTGAACGTCTTTGTATATGAATCTGAAATTTTGTATGAACTCAAACACGACTTACGTGTAGCATATTAATGGGTTAATACAAACACGACATGCTTAAGTTTTTTTTATATATTATTACTTCAAAACTACAAAGTTGTATAAAATAAAATAGACGTATATTAAACAATTGCGTTTACACTACAAAATTTCATCCATTTCATTGGTAACTTTTATATTTTGGGATAACATTTTTGTCCAGCTTAAGCTGCAACATGCTACACGTCTTAAGAAATTATTAGAAAAGAAAAAAGAAAATAAAAGTCAACATATGAGTCTTTCAGATTGACACACCCGACATATATACATTAAACCAAGGTACGTAAAATTTATATTAGGTTTGTCATTAGTGTAAAGTTCATATAAAATGTTACTGATCGCATGAAAAACAGAATAAGAAATAAATAGCGGTGAAGTAGGAAGAGGGTGGTTAAACGGTCCAAAAAAAATTGTATCTACAAGAATCGTAAGTAGATAACACATAATCAAACAATGGTCATGGTTATAAATTTCATTGCATATTAATATATTATGTTTATAAACTTAATATTATAAAATGTATATAAGAGTTCTTACGTAAAAAAACATAGAGGGTATATGCATTATTGGGCGAAGTTATCTTATAAAGTCTCCTAAAAAGGAGAAGGGTATAAATGCATAATTGATCGCAAAATATAACACAATATCGAGGAAAAATACAAAATGACGCAAATATAAAAAAGACATAATACTAAATAAAAAGACACAATGATCTAATAAAAATTATATAATATACAAGCTAAAAATCCAAAATCTAAAAGCAAAAACCTAAAATCTCATATCGTAGAGTTCGATACGATGGTTAATTGAGTTCAATCAAAGTCTGTTTGATAGCCTTCCTACTACTAACTATTTTTAGAAGACTATGTATTTAACTCTAACCATACATTATTTGCAAGAACTAACAAGCCAAAATGTTGAAACTTCACACACTTGTCTATTTTTAAAAGTGTTACGTTTAGTAATCGATTTGCAAGAACTAACAAGCCAAAATGTTGAACACTTCACACACTTGTATAATTTTTAAAGTGTTACGTTTAATATTCGATTTGCAAGAATAAACAAGCCAAAATGTTGGACACTTCACACACTTGTATGATTTTTAAAAGTGTTACGTTTAGTATTCGATTTGCAAGGACTAACAAGCCAAAATGTTTAACACTTCACACACTTGTATAATTTTTAAAGTGTTACTTTTAGTATTTGAAAATACGGTTAAGGACTTTTTCGCCAAATATCGGTATTTAACAATATAACATCTGAAGTTGTTGGATATTTTATATTCAGCAAAAAGTTACAGTGTATAAATACAGAAAAAAAAAAGAGTGAACAATATATAGAGCCATAAATTTAATAACTATTACCACTACGGTTTCATTCTCATCATCAAGATTCCAACTGGGCCTGACCCTAACTCACGTCTAGAAGATAACAAACGGGCCAATAAATTTTGGGAAACAAAATAAAGGAGTTAGAAATATAATAAGCAATAAAGCAAATGATTGTGAAATGTATAAAAACTGATGTCTTATTACTGGTTGAACTAGCTACCGGCAATATCACCAGTACGATAGAGTCCGTTCTAATTAGGGTATCGGTTTAGTTTTTGAACCATCGTAAAATCCGGTATTAGCGGTGCATAGCGATGAACCGTTTATACTCATGTTCAATTTTGAATTTTTACAAAGATGAATCGGTTTCTTAACACAAGGTTACTTATTATATATTGGGTTTTACGAAGATGAACAGGTTTCTCAACACAAGGTTACTTGTTTTATATTTTACTTATCTTACGTAATTTTTGTGTATTATAATTATTGGTAACAAAAACCAAAATCTTATGTCGTAGGAAACGAAAATAGTTATGTTTCATTTTTTAAGTGACCGTGAACTTAATGCATTCAACACTCTAATGTCACAAACATTGGAGACTTTTTAAAGACACTTTGTTGGGAAATTGATTTTTTATTAGGAAATTATATAGTTTTTTATTATTTTTAAGCAAAAGTTTAGAAAATTATAGGATTGACTAATCATTTGGTTGAACTGTCTGGTATAGCTCGATACGATATAAATACCGGTTTTTAAAATATTAGCAAAACCTGGTTTTTCAAATATGTTTTCCTCACCTAGAAATATGCAATGCAAATATACGATATATTATATTTACACACTTAAGGCTTTCCTTATGTTTTCTGACAATGTTGTTAACTCATAAGTGTTTGTAACATCCACTTTTTAGAAAGGATGAGTCTAAATGGACCTCCTACCAATTATATTAATTCCTTTGAGAGAAAACGTGAAGGACTTTATTTGTAACTATGTGAGAGGAGGGAATACATTTAATAGCACCTTTTAGAACAACATATGTAAAATGATAAGTAATTCAAACCATATGAAGTATATATATATATATATATGTTAAAAGGGTTAGGGTAAAATGAAAACTTATACGAGTTGTGAGAACTTAGAGAATTCGGCCTTACGAAATGTTTTTTCAAAAAAAAATTATCAAAAATCCTAAAAAAATCAACTTTTCCAAAAAATAAAAAAAACTTTTTTTTTCATTTACGGCAGCCGTAAATGCTGTAAAAGGTGATGTCATGCTTATGTCATCACCTTTTTACAGCCACTGTAAGGGCCCGAAAAACACCACTTCGAATTTTTTTTTAAATTTTTTTACGGCAGTGTTTTCTAACGTTTTAATTTAGTGGTGTGAAGAAAATGGGGTCGAAAATCGCACAAGAAGGCCGAGTTCTCTAAGTTCTCACAACTCAAAAGGGTTTTCTCTTAATCTGATCCTATGTTAAAATATCCTTCTAGTATAGTAACTGGATTTATAAAATTCTTGATAAAATAGTTACTTGAAACCCAATAGCGATCATAGTTACAGTACGTTTGGATTTTTGTGTACTGGTTACAATCATAGAGATTGGGCTTTCGTCACATTTAACTCTTGATCTTAGCAAAATGATGTGAGCTTGTATTGTTTCATTGTATAACGTCATTCGAGGTGACTAATGGAGATGACTGATGTGGAGTGCAAAGCATGCTCATGGTGACGACGCACTTGTGTGCAGGTGGGTTGTATCCTTTTGAGCCCCCACACCCCTTTCTCATAAAAAAAAATCATCATATTTAGTATATCTCACCAATCGGAAAGCTAAGTTAGGGTGTGGATGGTAAGGTGTAGACAGTCTTACATCTACCCCATAGGAATAGAGAGGTTGCTTCCAGTGAAACGCCTGGCTCGATAGTAGTTTTGCATATAAGGCACATAACACTCAGCAATTGGGACAAAAGCCGATTAATGCATGTACCACCTTGTCTTTCGGCTATCAACGCCACCACATGATCCATGATTAACCGTCCTTCGTTTTTTAACATTATTTTCACGAAACTAGTAAAATAACGTTAAAATTAGTGCACTTTCATTTTTACCCCCAAGGCCCCACACATATAAACATCATATGCGCATACCGAAAGTGGAGCGTAAATCAGAAATAATTATAAGAGTTAATTATGTTTTCCGTCAATGTATTTGTTGAAAAACACCATTATAGTCCATTAGATTAAAAATTGTTAAAATAGTCCCTGTACTTTCACTTTCGTAACTATTACAGTCCACCCACTTAACTTTGTGTTAAGTTTTAATGAAATGACTAAATTGACCTTTGTTTCAAAGCAAAGGTCACATGTTCAATTCTTGTGACCATTTGTGTATAGTCAGTTGGGTTAACAAGGGCAATTTGGTCATTTCACTAAAATTTAACATAATAAATGGATGAAGATAAGTGAGTGGACTGCAATAGTTACGAAAATGAAGGTACATAGCCTCTTTGGACAATTTTTAAACTAATCGACTGTAATGATGATTTTCAACAAACCACATGAACGAAAAATGTAATTAACTCTAATTATTATTTGTTTTGTAGCCTAGTCTTAGCGAATCACGTCGTTGATTGAGACCGTATTAACATTTAATGTGAAAAGACCATCTTCAATGGGAGATATTTAGTGTGCTACTAGCCCTTAGACAAGGGTTTTTGGGTATTGGTCCATGTCCTCTCATTTTAAAGTTTTTTATAAAAAACAAACAAGCAATATAGAAATGAATATGTAAAAAAATACTCATTGTTATAATTGGGTAAGGGTAAAATGAAAACCTATACAAATTGTGAGAACTTAGAAAACTCGGTCTTACGAAAGGCTTTTTCAAAAAAAAAAAAAAGATTTACCGAGAATCCTAAAAAAAACAATTTTTCCAAAACAAAAACAAAAAAAAAATTTTTTTTTTTCATTTACGGCTGCCGTAAATGCTGTAAAAAGTGATATCATGCTTATGTCATCACATTTTTACAGCTACTGTAATGGGTCGAAAAACACCACTTCGAATTTTTTATTTTTTTAGTTTTTTTTACGGCAGTCTTTTCTAATATTTTAATCTAGGGGTGTGAAAAAATGGGGGCAAAACTCGCACGAGAAGGTCGAATTCTCTAAGTTCTCACAACTCGGAGGGGTTTTCCCTTATATATATATATATATATATATATAGGGTAAGGTTCTAGAGTGAACACTTGTGTATTTGAGAACTGAGTGAACAAATCCTGACCATTGATCTACACATGTGTATGGCTAGGATTTCATCATCAAATCATAAAATACACTAATGTATTTCATCATCAAATCATGGCCATTAATCTACACACGTGTATGGCCAGGATTAGTTCGCACAGTTCGCAAATACACTAGTGTTCACTCTTGAACCTAATCCTATATATATATCAATATATATGTAAAGTCTTTATATATATATATCTTTGAACTTTTAAAGTTGTAAATGGAAAGAGTAGGGGTAAGCCCTAGGTTAAGCGCGAAGTCGCGGACTAGGCAAGGACAGGCCCAGGAGGACCCAAATCGATATTTATAGGAAATGAAGACTGGGACCGGCCATTAAGGGAGACGTTAGCCTTGTTAGTTGGGTCGGTGACTGAAGTGTTGGGTAAGCCATTGTTCTGTAAGCGCAGTATCCGGTGACCGAAGATTGTCGATACCACACAGAACTGATAGCAACAGTTAAGGGGGAGTCTGTAAGTGCAGCTCCCGCTGGGTAACTGTGTATCAGTTCCGGTCAATGAAGTCAAAGATCAGAAGTCAAAGAATAAACCAAGTCTTGTCCGAGTTTGTTATTTTGTAATGTCCGATTTTATTATAAGCTCGAATAGTTTTGTCAGGACTTGTAGTGTCCGAGTTTGTTGAGTTGTTGCCCTAGCCTATATATATGTGGTGTATAGGTTAGAGGCAACAAGCTTTGTGCACACACTAGTGGAGGGTGGCTAGGGTTTTTATGAGAGGTGCACAAAGCTTGTTCTCTCTAACCTATACACCACATATATATAGGCTAGGGCAACAACTCAATAAACTCAGACACTACAAGTCCTGACCAAACTATCCGAGCTTATAATAAAATCGGACATTACAAAATAACATACTCGGACAAGACTTGGTTTATTTTTTGACTTCTAACCTTTAACTTCATTGACAAGAACTGATAGACAGTTACCCAGTGGGAGCTGCACTTACAGACTCCCCCTTAACTGTTGCTATCAGTTCTGTGTGGCATCGACAATCTTCAGTCACCGGATACTGCGCTTACAAACTCCTCCATGACTGATGATATCATGCCTGCTTTCAAATTTGGCTGTGACTTGATCTTTCCGGCAGAGCACAGCGTTCTTCAACCCTTCTAATCAAAGGCTTGCTGAGGATCACTTAAATGGTCGCTTTGCGTAACCTAAAGAATCCAAAATCAAACACTGTAGATCCTCCCCCGTAAACTACTCCCAAATCAAGTTAACGCGAACCAACCTACAACCAAATGTATGAATATCACTCGATCCTTGATCTTCAAACTTAACCAACAGAAGAACAAAACGTCGGATTTCCAATGCCCAACATCGAACACTTCAAATTCCGCAAAGACATGAAGTTTGGCTCGATAAGTTAATAACAAACCAACTCCGAAAAAAGTACATCCACCATCTTGATCAAAGTCTTCAACCGAGGGTCTGAAATCATTTCATCTCGAATCTTCAGGATCCAATCTCGTATCTTCACAAATCCACCAATTACCCGATATCTTTCGTCTCTGATCCCCCCCTCAATGTAAGAACCACTATTTCGAGAATCCAGTCAGTCACCAACTTGGAAGAGGGACCAAGAAGACTAACTTCCCCACTCTAACCGGCATACAATAAAAGCTCAATCTTCAAGTAGTTTCCAAACGAAAAATCAGCTTCATCATGTCAACACTAGATCAAACCTCGAACAAACTTGATGAAATTCAATCAAACACACTAGCTCTAAACTGTATCATGTTTTGAACTTTTCTACACCGGCGAAATTAAACCTCATTTAATCTCACGATTGTAAACACGAACTAGATTCACTGTCGCACCACGAGCTTTTAGAAATTTACAAAGAAAATAGGATATTTTAAATTTTTACTCCCCCTCTTTCTTTGTAAACTTTCAAGGTCCAACCAAGTCACTTCACCTTCGTTTCTTCCAAGAAAACCCGATAGAAGTCCCAAATTTTCCCAAAAACTCTAGTAAGGACTAGATCCAAGCACCGAGAATCTTGAAAAGAACACTATGGACCACCATTACCGCGTCTCATACCGACAAGCGAAAATTCTCACTTAATCTGGACAACATAAGTACCCTGGAACTTCTCAATAATCCGACCCGACTTCAAATTTCTGAACTACACAAAATTCTGACTCTTAGCTAATTATCCGCTACCCCAGGTAACCTGGAATAACTAGAAAAAACTCGGAACATGCACAACTCGGAACTTCTGAACGTCACAAACTTCTAAACTTAGCTAAAAATCCGATACCCGAGGTAACCCGGAGTCATTAGAAAATTCGGAACTCGTAAAACCCGGAAGCTTTTGAAACCTCGGATCAGATCATCTGAACAATACTTCTGAATACAAAGAAATTCGGAACAAGTAAAGAAATTCAGAATTTAACTCAAAAATTCCAGAATAAGCTCTTACTCCATAAACTCTTACATAAACTCTTGCTCCATAAACTCTTACTAGTTCACTCCATAAACTCTTACAAGTTCCCTCCATAAACTCTTACTCCATAAACTCTTACAAGTTCACAAGTCCTGACAAACTCACAAACCCTTACAACTTTATAAACCCTGACAAGGGAGGTTGAACAAGTACGGATTCAGGAGGATTGTATAAATTCGGACATGAGGGAATAAGGAGATAATTAAATTCGGACAGATTGAACCAAGTTCGGATTTTTTTAAAGCACTTAAATTCGGACCTGGTGAATATTCACAAACCCTGACACTTTAGAATCGAACCTTTAAATTCGGACAAGATATCCAAAAAAACAACCAAATTTATCTCCCAAGTGTGACTAAACACTTGATCATCAATAAATACGGATGGAACAAGTTCGGAAAATAAATTAGGACCTCCTAATAACTTTCATAAACACGGACAGCTCTAAAAACAGATCAAACCTCATATCTAAGCAACTTGGAAAACAAGAAAACCACCTCAGATGACAAACATCTTCAATTTCTTCAGGTTTTCTGGAGGATCTTCACATCTCCATGATGTTTGGCGGAAACAAACATCAAATCAAGAGCAATGGTGATTCGGAAGGCGGTTAGACCATTCCAAATCGGTAACCACGCTCTGATACCACCTGAAAGTCCCTGGGACCTCCTGGATCGATGACGAACAACATCCACTACCCTCGATTCAGACGTGAAATCAACAAAACATAAAAGATAGAAAGATGTAGAAGATGAATCTCTTTAATATTGAAACAATCATCATATATTTACAAACCGAAAGAGTATACATCATCTACAAGCTGGTTTAGATCACTAAGATCTAAACCTCGCTCTCTCTCACTAACACATAGTCTCTATCTCTCTAGAATGTGCACACACTAATGGAGGGTGGCTAGGACTTTTGTGAGAGGTGCAAAAAGCTTGTTCTCTCTAACCTATACACCACATATATATAGGCTAGGGCAACAACTCAGCAAACTCGGACACTACAAGTCCTGACAAAACTATCCGAGCTTATAATAAAATCGGACATTACAAAATAACAAACTCGGACAAGACTTGGTTTATTCTTTGACTTCTGACCTTTGACTTCATTGACCAGAACTGACACACAGTTACCCAGCGGGAGCTGCACTTACAGTTCAGTCAGTGTTGGGTAAGACGTTAGCCTGGTTGGTCGGGTCGGTTTGAGCATCGTTCAGGTTTTGAAGGAATTTTTGGAGTTTGGTCTTTCTATTTGGGTCAGAAAGATAGAACTTCGGGTTTCATGTTTGTAGCGGCGGAGCTTGAACGAAAACTCAGTGGGGAGTGGACCCTCAAAACCCAATTCAGTGGGGGCCAGACTCTTAAAAATCAAATGTTTTACACTAAAAAAATCAGAAATTTTTGGTATAATTAACACTACAAAGCGAGAAATCGGGGGAGCCCGGGGCACCCCACGACCCCAATAAAGCTTCAGGAATGTTGTTTGGGCCCGCACTAAAGTTGAACTTTTTTTAACAGGTTAAAGAATTAAATAAACTGATTTGTTAAAATTTAAACTAGAAAGAGCAGTATACAAATTATGATCTGGTTTGATTTTCCTTACAAGCTTAAAGAAGGTGAGTGTAGAAATTTCCTATCAAACTGTTATGATACATACTAACATAGGGTAAAGATCCGGTACAAAATGTCCTTAACCTAGGAAGTGTAGGAAACCGGGTCAAACTAACATAGCAGTGGTAGAACTGGCTCGTCGAAACCTAACCAGAATCCCTAACCCTTTAACCCTAAACTCTAATTCAAAACACTAAATCTAACCTTAAGGCTAAAACCTATGCTAAACCCTAAAATCTAAACTGTAAACCCTAAAAGCTAAAACCTAGGATAAACCCTAAAGCTAATCCCTAAATACTAATGTTGAACCATAAAGCTAAAATCTAAAGCTAAACCCTAAAAGCTAAACCATGTATATATTTGAATAGGATTCGATGAGACGTTTCCAACACCATTGGAATGAGGTCAATCAAAGTTTGTTTGACCAAGTTTTCTACACTTCTTAAGTTACGATTGTTTTGTATTTGATCCTTCTCATATACATAGTTACATATATATATATAGAAAATTCTTGTAGAACCGAACCGAAACACTTTTGATCCCACATCATACCCATACCTAATATTATTAGGTTCCCTTTTTATCTTTTCAATTCTCCTACGGGTTGGACCAAACATACTAGAAAACGATATGAATTCTAGAACCAAGGACCAGACTGTTAGGGTTAGAGCATTCATAAAGTATCTCTATATATTTGTGAGTGTGTTACTTATATTATAAGGAATGGTTATGAGTGATTGTAAGTAGAGGAGGAGAAAATGTTACTGTTATCTATAAATATACGGGAAACATTGTTCATCCTTATAAGTTTTGCTATATTTTGAAAGTGGTTATGAGTGAAGTAGAGGGAAAAGGTATAAAAATACTATTTAATTTAAAAGAGGGAGAAAAAATTGTGACTTTTAGTGTAATTGTAAGATTAGAGATAAGGAATTCAATGTGAATGCTCTTATACTGGACTGGGTTATGCACGGGCCAATCTTAACTGTTGCTATCAGTTTTGTGGCATCGACAATCTTCAGTCACCGGATACTGCGCTTATAGACTCCCCCTTGACTGATGATATCATGCATGATTTCAACTTTGGCTGTGACTTGATCTTTCCGGCAGAGCACAACAATCTTCAACCCTTCTAATCAAAGACTTGCTGAGGATCACTTAAATGGTCGCTTTGTGTAACCTGAAGAATCCAACATCAAACACTGTAGATCCTCCCCTCAAATTACTCCCGAATCAAGTTAACGCGAACCAACCTACAACCAAATGTACGAATATCACTCGATCCTTGATCTTCAAACTTAACCGACAGAAGAACGAAACGTCATTTTTCCAATGCCCAACATAGAACACTTCAAATTCCGCAAAGACATGAATTTTGGCTCGATAAGTTAATAAAAAACCAACTCCGAAAAAGTACATCCACCATCTTGATCAAAGTCTTCAACCGAGGGTCTGAAATCATTTCATCTCGAGTCTTCAGGATCCAATCTTGTATCTTCACGAATCCACCAATTATCGGATGACTTTCGTCTCCGATCTCCCCCTCAATGTAAGAACCACTATTTCGAAGATCCGATCAGTCACTAACTTGGAAGAGGGACCAAGAAGACTAATCTTCCCTACTCTAACCGGCATACAACAAAAGCTCAATCTTCAAGTAGTTTCCAAACGAACAATCAGCTTCATCATGTCCACACTAGATCAAACCTCGAACAAACTTGATGAAATTCAATCAAACACACTAGCTCTAAACTGTATCATGTTTTGAACTTTTCTGCACCGGCGAAATTAAACCTCATTTAATCTCACGATTGTAAACACAAACTAGATTCACTGTCGCACCACGAACTTTTAGAAATTTACAAAGAAAATAGGATATTTTAAATTTTTACTCCCCCTCTTTCTTTGTAAACTTTCAAGGTCCAACCAAGTCACTTCACCTACGTTTCTTCCTAGAAAACCCAATAGAAGTCCCAAATTTTCCTAAAAACTCTAGTAAGGACCAGATCCAAGCACCGAGAATCTTGAAAAGAACACTGGAAAAAAGGGTAAATGCACGGTACCTCTGACCGCGGGAGGGTTCTCCCTCCCCAAGCTAGCTTAGCCCCATAGCTGCCTGGCGGTTACTATCCAGCAGGATTATTCGGGCCGAGCTGGACTCGAACCCGCGTCCTCCCGTTTGGAATGGGTGGACCACCATTACCACGTCTCATACCGACAAGCGAAAATTCTCACTTAATATGGACAACATAAGTACCCTGGAACTTCTCAATAATCCGAACCGACTTCAAATTTCTGAACTACACAAAATTCTGACTCTTAGCTAATTATCCGGTACCCCATGTAACCCGGAATAACTAGAAAAAACTCGGAACATGCACAACACGGAATTTCTGAACCTCACAAACTTCTAAACTTAGCTAAAAATACGATACCCCAGGTAACCCGGAGTTATTAGAAAATTCGGAACTCGTAAAACCCGGAAGCTTTTGAAACCTCGGATCAGATCATCTGAACAATACTTCTGAATACAAAGAAATTCGAAACAAGTAAAGAAATTCCGAATTTAACTCTCCAGAATAAACTCTTACTCCATAAACTCTTACACCATAAATTCTTACTCCATAAACTCTTACACCATAAATTCTTACTCCATAAACTCTTACTCCATAAACTCTTACATATACTCTTGCTCCATAAACTCTTACCAGTTCACTCCATAAACTCTTACATAAACTCTTGCAAGTTCCCTCCATAAACTCTTACTCCATAAACTCTTACAAGTTCACAAGTCCTGACAAACTCACAAACCCTTACAACTTTATAAACCCTGACAAGGGAGGTTGAACAAGTACGGATTCAGGAGGATTGTATAAATTCGAACATGAGGGAATAAGGAGATAATTAAATTCTGACAGATTGAACCAAGTTCGGATTTTTTTAAAGCACTTAAATTCGGACCTGGTGAATATTCACAAACCCTGACACTTTAGAATCGAACCTTTAAATTCGGACAAGATATCCAAACAACAACCAAATTTATCTCCCAAGCGTGACTGTACACTTGATCATCAATAAATACGGATGGAACAAGTTCAGACAATAAATTCGGACCTCCTAACAACTTTCATAAACACGGACAGCTCTAAAAACATATCAAACCTCAGATCTGAGCAACATGGAAAACAAGAAAACCATCTCAGATGACGAACAATGTAACAACTCTCGAAAACACCCTAAAACAATCCATAATCGAAGCCCGGACACGCACAACGATACCCAACGCGGAAAACGGAAAATTTTCATCAGAGCATCCCAGGCACCATGCGCCAGAATCCCTGTCATCTCCCGCGACGCGCGGGAGAGTACCAGGACACGTGGCTTCAGATCACGACGTATGGCGGGGCTATGCATGCAACGTAGCCTGTCTAGGCCAAATAGGCTGTCCAGGGCGTCACGTGGGAGTCCCCAGATCCTGGCGCGACACGCGGGAGAAGCCCATCTGACCTATAAGAAGGCAGCCGTGGGACTGAAGTCTGCGCTCATTTTCGATCGTAAAAATCGTTCGTATACCTTCTTTATCTCCGTTTCTTTGTCCAATACCCCCTAAACCCCTAAACCTGCGAAGCATTTCACTGTTGTAAGTGTTTTAACCCTGATCACTGATTCGATACTCTGCCGATTGATCTAAAATCCAGCAACGGATGCCAAAGTAATGCCCGTTAATAAGGCTATGCTTTGTTAACTACGTTGGGGTTTTGTCTCGGGAAGTATCATTCATGTTAAGTTGGGTTATTGCACTAACACGTGTTGCATTATAATTTATTAGGAAACCAGGAATAGCACCAGGAAGCTCTAAAGTTCAAAACCTAAATCCACAAAGTGAGTCATTCTCTCTTTTTACCAAATTGTTTTACAAAACCCTAAACTGTTTTGCAAAAGTTGTATTTACAGTGATTAAGTTTTTGCAATCTGCAATTACTGCCGGTATGTGGGGTTTTGTATACACTACTTAGTCCAGCGTCACTATTGGACGAAACTTAGCCAATAGTGGTATGACCACAGTCATTGTAACTGCCAACGTGACAAATACTGATTGAGTTTTTGTTAGATAAAAGCAATGTAATTGCCCTTGATACTGTGAAATATAACCATGTGTCTTTTTACAAAATTTGAATGAACTCACCAGTAATTTTAACTGACCAAAATGTTTTTAAAACGCGTTTCAGGTAACCTACTGTGAAAGTCATAGGAGCCGGCTATGGAGCACTAAAGGCTTAAATAAAGTGGCTATGATTACCTGAATAAATGAAGAACTTATGTTTTTGTTAATTTAGGTTTATCCCTATAAAACATTTTAATGGAATATGGGTTAATCCCATTTGTTTAATATTAAACTTTGGTGTTTGATAAACTCTGAATTTACTTTCCTAACATCGATCCTGATGATATTTTCCGCTGCCAAATTAATAAGCACCAGTACCACTTGACTGCCTCGCGGCACCCGCTCCCAGGGTAGGGGTCAGGGGCCGCGACAAACATCTTCAATTTCTTCAAGTTTTCTGCAGGATCTTCACATCTCCATGATGTTTGGCGGAAACAAACATCAAATCAAGAGCAATGGTGATTCGAAAGGCGGTTAGACCACTCGAAATCGGTAACCATGCTCTGATACCACCTGAAAGTCCCCAGGACCTCCTGGATCGATGACGAACAACATCCACTACCCTCGATTCAGGCGTGAAATCAACAAAACATAAAAGATAGAAAGATGTAGAGATGAATCTCTTTAATATTGAAACAATCATCATAGATTTACAAACCGAAAAAGTATACATCATCTACAAGCTGGTTTAGATCACTAAGATCTAAACCTAGCTCTCTCTCACTAACACATAGTCTCTATCTCTCTAGAATGTGCACACATTAATGGAGGGTGGCTAGGGTTTTTGTGAGAGGTGCAAAAAGCTTGTTCTCTCTAACCTATACACCACGTATATATAGGCTAGGGCAACAACTCAACACACTCGGACACTACAAGTCTTGACAAAACTCACAACGTATATGCCGGATCTTTACCATATACATAGTTACATACATATAGAAAATGCTTGTAGAACCGAACCGAAACACTTTTGATCCCACATCATACCCCCCACCTAATAATATTAGGTTCCCTTTTTATCTTTTCAATTCTCCTACGGGTTGGACCAAACATACTAGAAAACGATATGAATTCTAGAACCAAGGACCAGACTATTAGGGTTTGAGCATTCATAAAGTATCTTTGTGTATTTGTGAGTGTGTTATTTATATTATAAGGAATGGTTATGAGTGATTGTAAGTGGAGGAGGGAGAAAATGTTACTGTCATCTGTAAATGTACGGGAAATATTGTTCACCCTTATAAGTGTTGCAATATTTTGAAAGTGGTTATGAGTGAAGGAGAGGAAAAGGTATAAAAAATACTATTTAATTGAAAAGAGAGAGAGAGAGAAAATATTGTGATTTTTAGTGTAATTATAAGATTAGAGATAAAGGAATTCAAAATAATCTTCAAGTAGTTAGAGCATGTGTGGTTTCACAATCTCTATGCACATGTGTTCTTGATGATTTAGTAGTGTCTTTAAGGTAAGTCTTGTAGCTTGGTGTATATGGTTGATGTTAAAACACCCGATCCCACCAAGTGTGTCCTAAAATAGGATGGAAGTGATGGTAAAATTTATAAAAAAAAAGAAAGAAAGAAGATAAATTCTAAATGGAGCAACAAATGGTGGAAATGCCTTTAAAAAATGAATGGTGGAAATGTAGCAAAAAGACGCATATATGAAAATCTTCTAGATCAAAGTAGTATGACTCCAAAAGTCCATGCGTTAAATGAAAACCAAGTTTTTAACATAATAAAAGAAAAAGATTTTAAATTTAAATAACTCAACTTTTATCATTTGGCTTATAAGAGTCTCAACTCACAAATTATACCACGTCACTCTCAACCCCAACTTATTTTCCCGTCACTGCACGTTAGAGTGGGTTACACCCCGTTTGAGCTCCCACCACTTTCTCATAAATATCATTATCCTCATCATACTCATTAAATCCCACCAATAGCAAAGTTAAGGTAGGGTCCGAGGAGGGTAAGATGTAGACAGTCTTACCTCTACCTCTTAGAAATAGAAAAGATGCTTCCACTGAGACCCTCGGCTCGTTTCTCGTAAATATATAACGACGAGATTGGCTGCTAGACAAACCGATAGCAAAGCAGTCAATCGAGTGGCAGAAGCAAACAAGTGACTGCCATAAATAGATCTTGAAAGGGTGGCAGAAGTGGTGGTCACAGGGCAGAACAGTGGTGGGGGTCACCGAACCGTTAGCGGACATACCATGGCCAGGCGATTTGAATGCAACCTGTACCAGCAGTATTGAAAAATCTTGAAATGGTGGCCATAGACTTCAAATGTTGTTTCCTTGCAGCTTAATTTTTTTATTTTATTTATTTTTTTTTTTTTTGTGATCTCAAAAATAAAAAGGCCCACAAAGTGATATTGACGACCCCATCATGAATGATCAGCAACAATTGGATGAGTTATTATAATCAATAATAATTGATAGAAATTAATTTAAAACAAATCAGTCCATTGGCTGAAAGCAACTAGATATTTTTTCATCCACAGGCTAAACAACATATAATCTACAGTTTTATGCAAGACTTCAAATTTATCAAAGAAATAAATTATTAGATGAAATCTTATTAATTTCACTTACTTTTAACTATATAACCGAACATATTTCCTACAGATAGTTTTATACGTTTCTGTACTTACCGATGGCTGCAGATGCTTCTTCACAAAGCATTCATATGCGCATCAGTAGTGTCGATATATACACAAAATCTCCACGCTTCATTAATAATCAAGATGCAGATTGTTTTCTTCCCCTACTACGCATACTCGCTTCCAGTGGTGTGTTATTACCAGATTCTTTATACATGCTTTTATTTTCTGAGCTCGGATAGTTGACTTTGCTTTGACCTCTCCATTTGTTTTCAACATTTTCTGCATCACGATACAGTAAAATATGAGTTCATATGAACCCAGATACACTTGTGTGTGGATACCATAAGGAGTCATCTAAATTTTATCGTCTACTACAACGAGACTTCTGATTTATAAGGTCAGGTGGTGTGTTTGTTTTGTTTCATGGTACTAGTAGTTAGACTTATGATAGGTTTTATTATAGATTGTTGGATGTTAAAGCTGAAAAATAAATTTTAAAACAGGCATACAAATCCCATCAAGATGCTAGTCTCCATACACAAATCTAAACGCGAAGGAAGGATCTTAAGTGCGTAAAAGACATTTTTGTGTATGTTTTAGACAAGTTTTGACAGATTGTTTCGCCGTTTAATGGGTTCAAATTCAAATTCAAGTTATAGCAACAGCTAGCAACTTGATGGAAAGTTCGCTTACAGTGACAAGCACTCGTGTGAGGATGGGTTACACCCTTTTGAGCCCCTACCATGTTCTCATAAACAAGAAAGCAATTTATCCTACACATTTCGAAATTCATCTTTCACATTTTGAAATTTATCCTACACATATTGAAATTTATTCTACACTTTATCTTACACATCAAAATTTATCTTACACGTATCGAAAATTGTCCTTCACCATAAATTTGGTTGACTAAATCCGGTTGACTTGAACTATTATATTTTAAATATGAGTTATAAATGTAATATAGTTAGCTAATTAATTTTGTAATTTTACTTGTATGTCATTACAATAACATTGAACACATATATTAAATTAAGCATTTCTACTGATTTAAAACTTATTGTTTCTAAGTTTACAAAAAAATTCTTCTCATTTGGACCTGTATCTATATGTGTGTATCATCAAAACTTCTATTGCTTTTAAAAGTGTTCTAGAAGGCAACGGCAGGCAGAAGGGGTGGTCACGGGGCAGAACCACTTGAGGGTTTAATGAAAAACACAGTCGGCTCTATACACCATACAATGGTGAGATGGTTTATCCGCAATCCATATCAAAATTTAAAAAAAATAAAATTCTTAACTTTTGTGGACACAGAGGCTCAAATGTTGCTTTCTTGCGACTTACCTTTCAGTGATGCAAGACATCAAAGCCCCACAAATTGATACTAATGACCGGTAAGCAATTACCAGAAACCGACATGAAAGCATCCAATCGCTAAAGTACACATGACCCATAAAATGTATTGACTCCAAGTTGATGAAAAGAGAATGTGAATAAGAAAAGAATTTTTATTGATTTAACATTGTTTTAACTACATATATTTCCTACTATAGCTGTTTTTATACATTTCTCTACTTACCGATGGCTGCCTTTGCTTCGTAAAGCATTCATATGCGTATCAGTAAGGTCAATGATATATACACAAAATCTCCATCCTATATTAATAATCATGATGAAGATTGTTTTCTTTCCCTGCGCATACGCGCTGCCCATGACGTGTTATTACCGGCGTCTTTATGCATGCTTCTTTTTCTGAGCTCGGATAGTTGACTTTCCCATTGACCTCTCCATTCACCTTTCTCCATTTTCTGCATCATAATACAAGTCAAAATGAGTTCATATGAAGCTAAAGAAACTATACAATTAGGTATATGTTAGAACATAAATGTAAAGAAACAAAAAACAGTATAAAAAGTACACAAGAAAAGATTCCGAACGGTAGGCAGCCTAATTCACTAGTGATTGTGCAATTCAAACAAACTAGTTCGGCAGACTATATGAAGAAAAGAAAACAGAATAAAAAGAGCACATGACAATCGTTTTCTGTAATCGGGAAACTGAAGATGTTAATCTCCATACACAAATTTAAATGCGCAGGTTGACACTTGAGGCGAGGGTGCTCGCTCATGAGGCTCATGTTGTACAAAAGACGCAGGTGAGGCGCGCTTTTCACACAAAAAATGGCGTGCGGCACAGTCTTGAGGGGCGCTTTTTACACAGGGGATGGGTTAGTGCATCAGGCTTTTTAGGTTGTACATATAGGTTATTTAGATACTAAATGATACGACCCGAAGTTAATTAGTTTGCACCTTTGCATATTTAAGTTTATGTCGGTATGCATTTTGGAGAGAAGAAAATTGTTAGCAAAATTTAGTCTTGTTCTTTATCTTTATTTCTTGGAGCCGAACCCACTCTACGTGTATCTATCGGGAGATTGACCATCTCGAATCGGTCGTATCACTAAACCATATATAGGACCTTATATGCGTCTAGATTTCGAGTAAAGAATGCTAGAAACCTACGAAAAATACCAAAAAATAAAGAAAGAAAAAAAACTTAACACTCGGTTTTTTGGCACGTAAAAGCCGGTTTTTTGGTATTAGACAAGTTTTGACAACTTGTTTGGCCATTAAAGGGGCTTAAAACCAATGCAGTTAGTGCGGTAAAATATCGGATATCGGTCAAGGACCGATATTTGAGATATAGGTTATCTCGGTGGGATATCGGTAATTTTAATATAATGCAGAATTTATATATATAGCAATTTAACACTAATAATTCAATGATATACCGGTGATATATCAGGTATATCGGTCAAATATCAGTCCATATCGCCGATAATATCGGTACCAATATTCCGACCGATATTTGACACCGAGATTTTACTAGGGACCGATATGACCGAGATAACCGAGATTAACTGCATAGCTTAAAAGTCATCACCATCATCATTAAGTATCTGATCTTAAAGTTCCCCCAACTTTTGCAGGATCAAGAAATAACTATTCTTGTTTCTTAATACACCCTTTGATTCATAACAAATCATATAAAAACCCAAAAAGCAGCCAACTTTACACTAAAAGATCCATAACAAAACTCAAATTGAAATTCAAATTCAAATTGGAATACCTCTTGATTCCTTAAATGACTCCTGGAACCAAACGCAAAGTGAATCCCCATAGCCATATCTCTATCATACAAAGCCCTCCGATTCGGATCCGACAACGTCTCATACGCTTCTTGAAACCGAATAAACTTCTGGGTATACTCCTCGACGCGACCCGGAGGCGAAACATCCGGGTGATACTTCCTAGCTAATTGCTTATACGCTTGCTTTATCTCCACTAACGACACCGTTTCGGGGATGCCCAGAAGCCTGTAGAAGCTCAGTTCGTCCCTGATCGTCTCCGACACAGCGGAACCGCCGTCTTTCACGGCGGCGGTAGTGGTGGTGGTGGTTAGTGGTTTGGGTCGGTAGGATATGGAGGCGATTGGGAGGTGAAGTGGGGTGTGGGTTTGTGGGGAAAAGGGGGGTGGGGGTGGGGGTGTGTGGTGGGAGTCTTGAGATGAAATGATGGTTGCAACACATGATTATGGTTCTGGAACAAAATGGGATTTGAATTGATGGGTTGTGAGTTGGAGAATGGGATTGGGGATTGGGGATTGGAAATATAAAGGGTGGGGGTGGGGGTGGGGTGGGGTTTTATAAAATGAAAAGACTAGCCTAGGTTTAATCTTCATAATTTCATATACGTATGATGTATGATATATATTTAAGAGACTAGATATAGATCATAGAAGTATATTGTAGATTATTGGTTAGGTACGTGTTTGGGATTTTTTTATGTGGAGAAATGTTTTCAATTCGAAATTGTTAGGGCGAGACAAGTTTGAGACCAAACTAAAAAAACCGAACTGGTTTATAAATAGAACTGGTTTGGAGCAACTGGGTTTTGTACATCTCTACCCTCCACTAAAAGGGGATGGGGAATCTCACGGGTGCCATGCAAGGGTAGTTTACACCGTGGTAACAAAGTCGTCACCCCCTAGCCATGCACGGGTAGTTTGCCTAACTGCAAACCTTTGCCGCATGATAAAGGTGGGGAAATATGACTTTTGGACTTAAAGGTGGGGTAGGGAGTGTCTAATTGGTGAGTGGAGTAAAAGAGTGAAGTCCATGGTTCTATGGTACTTGTGGGTAGGCGTCGTCAGTATTTTGTGGTTCTAGGGTACTTTGAGTGTAGAATTGACATGGTAGCGCGGGATTGCTTGAGGCTAAGGTACTACTCTAGAGTGTCCTTCCCCCCAAGACTATATGGTGTGGAGGGCATGAAGATGGCGCATTAAGCGCCATATGGCAGCCATGTCAGCAAGGGGGCGCGATAAAAAAAATCACGGGGTGTTGTTGGGCGTGAAAAGAGGCCCACCTTTTGTTAACAAAAGAAAAGAAAAAGAAAAAAACCTCACCAATCTCAAACCTCATACCACAAACCATCAATTAACTCGCACCACATCACCAACAAAATTTCCCACCACACCGATGGAGATCATCAAGCGTCATCCACAACGCCGCCCTCCACACCATACGCAGAGCGGTGTACCCGACGTAGAGAAGCTTACACGCCATATTTACGCCCACACGCCGTGTGTTCTAAGATTCAACCAATCTCAACTACCTTGAAATAACATAATACTATTTTTCTTTTTTTTTAACTATTAATAAATTATAAATACAAGCCACCTAATTTTCATCATCTTGGAACATGTAGTGGTACCCTCAAACCTTACCCGCAAGCACTACCCTAGGTATTGGAGGAGTGTTAGTGTAAATGGAATAGTACCAAGGGTGCCTCGTCCACCCTTTGGATGATATTTTTATGGTATATCAAAATATTATGATTTGTTTATAGCAATTTCTTTTTCAAGTTTCTTATTATTACAGATTTATAAATTTTAGAGTTAAATAGGCAAATGATTTATGTGGTTTGATGAAATAGTATCTTAGAGGTCTAAGTTAAAAACGGTTATAATTTTGGATTTAAGTTCCTTGATTGTAATATAAGTGGGGTCTAACATAAATTTTCACTTGAAGTATGCTATGAAGTCGTGTACAAAACGCATGTTTATATGATGTTGCACAACGATAATATATTAATATTACACAAAAGAGTTGGTTCACTAGTACGACAAGAATTTAAGCCAATGTTTCATTGATACATGAATTAATGTTGATAAGCAATACGTTGGTCCTGCCTAGCTTCTTGCTGGCCGGACCTGTTCTGTGCTTTTAATAAAAGTGTTTTGTTGGCTGCCAAAATAAAGTTACGTAAATCCTAGCTACAGTGACAATTTCTTTTGATATACCTATAAGGATATATCACCAATTAGTTCTTGCAAATTTCATTATTATCCTAAAAAGATATATGTGTATGTGTAGACGAGTAAATGTATATAGCGTTGTTAACCTATGAAGTGCACAAAACCACCAGAGTACGGCCCATGTCTTGGGGCCTTGGGGGCGAGGGTGTAAGCGTCAATGTAGTTTCACATCATAATTGCATATGCATATAAATAATTACACATCATATAAATTGATGTTATTTATACATATAACTTTAGAAATATAGGCTTCTAAAAATCATTTATAAGAACCTCCTTATTAACTTTTTCAAAAGTCATTTATAAGAAGAAAAAGTCACATTAAAAATTAATAAATTAATAAGGAGGTTCTAAATGGAATCTCAAATATGGCTTAAATCATTTATCTGTGCTTCTTCATTAAGTTTGATTTTTTTTTTTCACGTAAGAAGTCACGAACTTTGATATTGCTACTCTATTCTGAGTTTTTTTTTAATCATACGACTAACTGTAGTGTGTATTGGATGTTCAATTTGAGTTTTGGTATTTGATGTTTTGTTAGTTTTATAATCGAAATGTTGTTTGGACATGTTTGGAAATGGAAAGCGAAGTAGATACTTACAGGCCTATTAATATTAATCGAATCAAATACCTCAAATTTGAATCGATAACATAATTTGACGAGTGAGCAAGTAAACCTGTAATTTCCGGCGTCAGCTTTATTGACAAGTGAGCAAGTGTTAGGCAGTTGTTTGACACTATTCCCGCTCTAACTGTCAGGCACTATTCCAGCTCATGATATTTGTATATATAGTAAAAGTAAATAAATAAATGAGTGATATATGAATAGTTGTACAATTATAGAAGATTTTGATACAAACACGCAACATTTTTTCTTTCAAATATTGGTACAATTGCCAATAATATGGATCATGTAAGAGTGGTTAGTCTACTTATTAGACGTGTATGTTTTTGGTTTCAATCCAATTTTAATCAATTTCTAAAAAACCTTTTTTTGGCACTACTGCATTTTTATTTTCTATACTAATTTTATTTTTTTTATGCTCCATTTTTATTTTTTATGCGTTTACTTTATGTAAGGTTTATTATTGGGGCGACAACTTTTCTAGCAAAAGTAGGTAAAATATTAACATAAATAATTATTTTACTTATTAAGAATACTTAAGAACTTATGTTCATAATACTTCTTTTAATATGAATAATATGTTTGTATTTTATGCACTAAGGTATGCAATATAAACAATGCACGTTATTAAACTTAGCAAATACTGAAAGAAGATACTTTGATGGGTAACATTTGTTATTAAAAAGGTAACAATTTAAATTGAAAAAAATTCTTTGTAACTATTTTTATTAACTTTAAAAAATAAAGTTTAAGGATGTATGTGTGTGTATAAGTTTCTACATAAACTTATTGTATTCTTTTAAAAAATATAGAAAAAAGAAGGGTAAATTATTTTTTGAGTTCCTGTGTTTTAGTGGTTTTGACTACTTGAGTCCAAAGCAAAAAGTTTAACGCCCTGAGTCCCCATAAGCATTTTCCTTAACCTTTTTTAGTCCAATTTTATAACTTCATCCACCAAATCTGTTAGCTATAAGGGCAATTTAGTTATTTACACACAAAGGCACAAAATATAATGAACAAGTCTTTAATGCTTAAGATTTTAATATTATATATAAAACTAACTATACACAGATATGAGACACTCACACTTCACACACACACACTCTCTCTCTCTAGACATCCTAGCACCCTCCACCACCACACCCCCATTGCACCACCATCGCACTACCATCACCACCACCGCACCAACCAGACCACCACCGCACCAACCAGACCACCATCACCATCACCACCACCGCACCACCTCCGACTTCACTGCATCACCACTACGATTAGAGGCAAAGCCGAACAACCACCAGTGAGTTAACCACCGTCGTCAACATCAGCGCCAAACCCTAACGCCGCCACTGAAACCCTAACCATCGGTGAGTTCCACCGTCGTCGATATTAAATCTCATTTTTCTGGTGTCACTATCAAATCAGTAGATTGGATGAACTGCTTGAAGTGTGCTTTCCACATCTGAAATTTTAGGGGATGTGATTCAGATTAGAGATGTTGAAGATGTGAAAGATTATAAATCTGGTTTTGGGGATTTGGGGGCGGTGGTGTTCAGATATAGGGGGCTGGTGGCAACGGGTGGTTGGCGGCAGTGGGATGGAGGTGTGCAGTGGCGATGGTGACGTGGTGTTGATGGTGGAGGTGTGGTGGTGGGAATGGAGGTGAGGTTTAGAGAGAGAGAATGAAAGATAGAGAGAGATTCAGATGTCTTTTTGAGAGAGAGACAGAGCGATAAGTGAGAGAGATAGATTTATAAGAGAAAACTAAATATAAATTAGTTTTTTATTTTTTAATTTTTAAATATAAAGGTAATTTGGTCATTTAATAAAATTTAACAAAAGAAATCTAACAGTTACAAAATTGGACTCAAAAGGTTAAGGAAAATGCTCATAGGGATTCAGGGCGTTAAACTTTTTTATTTTGGACTCAAGTAGTTAAAACCCCTAAAAGACAGGGACTCATAAAATAATTTACCCAAAAAAGAATAACTTATTACATAAAATTATTGAACATACAGATAAGCTTATGAATTGAAATGTTCTCAACTATCCAACAACTACTAGCATATGATGTAACCTCATTAATTTTCTTATTCAATATTATTGAAAGCCACATTTCATTAGTTAAATTCACATGATATAGTCAAGTAAATTCATTATGAATATTTTTCTATTTTATGTTTTCTAATATCTGAAAAATAAGTATCTAGATATAACTTTTAGTACATATATGAAGATTATTACTCTTACGATTTAGTTTGATAATCCGGGATTTGAGTCTCCAAACTGCTTTTGTTAAATATCTAGTGTGATTCTCTCGCGCTACGCTGTGGGACTTCGGCCGGTGTCGGTTATGCTCGTTATAGTACCAACACGCAAATGGATATCGTCACGTGTTTTATTTCGATTGAAACATTGAAAAAGAATACTAGTTCGGTTCGCTTCATTAACATATCAGCACTCATATATAGCTTACGATAACAAAAAAATACTCTATCTTAAATGCAACTCCGGTGTCAACAAAATTTATACCGCACGTCTAAATAATTTAAACATGTATGTATATTGAGCTTTAAAAACTAACAAACGCAAGAATTAGCTTAAGTTAATATAAGTGTTAGCTATATTAAGTGTAATATAAGTGTTATATTGATATTTTTGCCAAAATTTGTATATATGGCATAATAGAACAATAATTAAAATGCTAACCTCTTTAGGAAAAACGAAACTACTTAACAAATCAGTAAAATAGGCGATGAAAATCAACATACTATAAATGATTTAATATATTAATTACTAGGGTCGTAGTTACCCGTTCGTTGTGCAGAAACGCGGCTGGAGAACATACAGTACACCATGACAATCGATAAATAAATTTGTAAAATTAACTAAAATAATATATATTAATAGGTTATGTTATTTGCGTCGTACATCAAAATAAAAACAAAAGGTAAAACGATGTAGTAAATAACAAAGGTAAACAGAAAAGAAAACGATAGAAACTTGGTCAATTTCGGCGCGCTCGTTATAGCAAAGAAAAAAAAGTTCAAAAATATGTTTAAAAGAGTATCGGCGTGTTCATTAAAAAATATAAAACTAAAAAAAAACCTTTGTCACACTCGCAAAGAAAAAGAAAAATTTTAAAAGATGTCTAAAATGGTATTAAGATGTTCGTTAAAAAAACTATTATAGGTAGAAAAGTTATTTGATTAAAGTAAAAGAAAAAATGCAATAGTTAAACAACATGAGTTGTAAATGAAAAGGTTTACAGTAAATGACGAAATAGAATAAAAGACAAAAAAAGTGATGAACTTTTAAAACATGCATTAGATGTAGTACAACACTATTCATCTTCTCTGCTTTTATAATAACCAAGTTGTTCCCACCCGCGCGTTGCGGCGGGGAACCAACCTTTTCTTGAAAACAAAAATAACCATAGTGATTAAAAGTCGAGTTATTGATAACGATATATGTTCGGTTACATATTTCCAGTACAATAACATAAATTAATGCAATTTGAAACTATATATAAAAAGTTGAAACATGTTAAAAAAATGAAGTCACAACGAAAAATCGTTTAAAATTTAAAGCGGCAACGTTTTTAAAATTCGGGGGTTGTAGTGTAATGCGGGTTTAAAAGAGTAAAAATAACTTTATTAAAGTTCATGTGACGTGTGATAAATTTATTAAAACTCTAGAGGTAAGAATGTGAATTGGTTTAAAAAACTTAGCATAATTTGATGTGGTCAAAATGCAAGAACCAAAACCTTTGTGGCCAAAACATAAAAAAGGAATAAAGTGTCTTGTAGGATAGTTACATTTGCCAAAAAAAAAAAGTAAATTTACATTTGCCAAAAAAAAAAAGTAAATTACATAAATGCCATAAAATAAATAGTTAAATATATGAATGTAGATGGCATTATTATTGTAATTAAAAGTAAAATGAAGACCAAAGAAAACATGTTAGTTTAGTGGTAAAACCAAAATAACACAAAAAAGTGTGGCCAAAACCAAAACATAAAAAGTTTCTTCTATCTAATAACCTGTTTTAATATATAGTATAATTTGCCCCTTAATTTAATTAAGTCATTATTAGAATAAAGCAAAATGAAAACAAATCTACAAAATTAAAGGGGAATCCTATTGGCACACCAGCCATTCTATCCACACATTTTGCTTTTTCAATACGGCTCGTATAAGCCTATGCGGGTCGTATATGTTCAAAAGTCAAATCCGCATACGTCAGTTCTTGTCTGATGGCTGGCTGGACCTATACGGGTCATATTGCATTGGGTTTTATTTTCAAATTTTTATAAATTTAATCATAGTTTTAACAAAGTTTTATAAAAGATTTCTTTTAGTTTTTAAACAAAAAACATTCTTAAAAATTTATCATGTAGTATAAGTTTGGTACATGTTTATTATACTATACTATATATGTTATAACTATATTATATACTATATTATACTACAACTATTAGCATATACGGGATCTATACTACACATATAGGCCTAAACAGGACCTATACTACACTTGTAGTTTATTATAATATCCTACACTTATAGTATTGTATCTATGTTATAATACGACATGCAATGACAAAATATGTGAAGTAATGATACAGTACGACACGTATAGATACAATACAACACGTAATAGTACAAGTGGATTCAAAACAAAATGACATGTAATCATAGAATACGATACCACACATAACCGAATGCCACCGATACGACACATATAGAGCATATACTTTATAAAACAACACGCAATGACAAAATACGTCAAAATATGGCCCGTATACGCATCGAAAAGGCAAAACCTAAAATTATGAAATTTTGATTTTACCCATATACGCATCGTATAGGTCAATACTAGGTCGTATAGTATCATTATACGACTTGCATAGACCTATATAATCCGTATCGACCCCCTGAATTCTAAAAAAATGGGTTAATTGATAAATCAAGGGGTCTATACGATCCGTATAGACCCCCTGATTTATCAATCAACCTTTTGTTTTTATTGATAAATCAGAGGGTCTATACGATCCGTTATTAGTCTACCATACGACCCAGTTTTGACCTATACGATCGTATAGGGGTTAAGTAAAAAAAATTGAGATTTGACCCAGGTGATATTTTTGTTCTTTGTCGTAAAAACTGAACTGATACCATCTAGACATCGGTGTCGGAAACGTATTTATTTTTAATTATTTCTCGATGTGCCAAAAAACATTGGTACGCTAACAATTGTAACAAATCAAACCGATACCGACCAAACAACATTGCTACCGGTATCGATAATCACTTTTTTTGTTTCCCAATTGATGTAAAACACGAATCAACACATGTCAATATCACATTAGACTTATCTCTTTCAGGTATACCAAATGTCGGTGTCTATGGATGAAATCGGTATCATACAATACCGTACCAGTACCGGTATTGATACCTAAATTAAGGAAAAGTGGATACCGAATATCGTACCGCACATATTAGTTCGGTACTAGTTTTTCAGTACTTTACCGCATTGGTACCACTTTGGTGTTTTCTATTGTTTTACGTAATCTCTCTATAACAAATGGATACGAACCATTGTATGACAAATAAGTTTAAATTAGTATACTAGAAGATGATAGAAATGAGTACACTTGGGCAATACTTTTTACTGATGATAAAGATGTCATGAACAACTTAGAAGAAAAACCATGAAGATGGGATATTGGATTAGAATTCAAATCTAAATAGAAAAGTACAATATAATGAAAAATTAATAATGAATGAGTACAATATAATCTGGCACATATGTGTAACTAGTTATAATCAATCGACTCAATCATGCAGCTACTATCTAGTATCCGTCTATTGTTTATTTCACAAACTATTCAAACACTTATATGTTTAATTTACAAAAAAACAATAAATAACTAAACTGATTGTAAACAAATATTCAACTGGTTTATAAGAAAAAATACATCACCCAACTTAACCCATCTACCTTTATTTAAAATATAAATTGAAGGAATAAATTAATTAAATAGTGGCAAAAAACCCCTTGAAATTCCTAAAATTCGGTATTAATATCGGGTTTTATTGAAAATACCGGTATCAATACCAGAATTCAAAAAATCTAATACCGGTACCGTTTATGATCATTACGGTACCAGTATTTTGGTAAAAAATCTTATCCTTATCGGTATCATACTAATATAATAACATTCTAGACCAGTACTATAACTAGCCACGAAGCACGAAGAATCTCACTAGTTAGATAGACATCCAGTCACTTAAATATAGCTTAACTAAATATATAAATGTGATCATAAATATCATATAACTTCGTAAAGGACTTTGCATCTTGTGATTAATTTACATACAACCATCATCATCATCAATGGGATATGCATACCAAAGCATAGACATATGCGACATGTTTAATTAATAAACTACTTATAAGTTTAATCAATATGACATGCTTAATTAATAAACTACTTATAAGTTTAACCAATATAATTAAAAAAAATAAAGACTTTTCCGTTTCGTATGAAAAAAATAATAAACCATAACTAACGCTACTATCTTCTTTCTACCAATATGACATGTTTAATTAAGCCTTGGAGTGTACTCTAATAATTGTGGTCGTTAAAGATGACATGACATATTAACTGACGTTACACCATTCCGTCCTTGTGTTAAGGGCAGTTACTTGTTAACATGTTAACAAGAGGTTAAGCTGATTGATTTAGTTTTTTTTTAGCTAAAAACCATTAAAAAGTAGTATTATGTGGAGTTAACTGAATTAAACTATTTCCTTAACGTAAGGTGGAGTTAAATGAAAAAAGTGGTGATGTGACACCTAAGGATGAGGATTAAAGTATATCTCATGAACTTAATAAACAATTTATAATTTTAATCAATATAATTAATAAAAATAAAACGAAGACTTTTCCCTTTTTTTAGGAAAAAAATAAAAATAAAACCATAATAAATGCTACTATTTTCTTTGTACCAATATATGGACATTAAATGAGGCAATCCACAGATGACCACACGTATAAGGTGGATAGAGCTTCATGAGTCTCGTCAAACAAATCACTTTCGACCGAGAACGAATTCAGCGATTGATGTTTGCAATTTTCGTCTATATGCACACGTATGTCCATTACATATGATGTATGTATAATCAATATTTGTGTCTTGTAAGTTGTGTTATTTATGTTGGGAAAATCAATGAGTTAAATAAGATTTTATTGACTATGGAAACATAAGTATTTTTGTATCTAAGTTTGTTATGGTGTTATAATTATAGTCCTAACAATCTAAAATGTGTTTAAAATAATTGTTATGGTGTTATTAATTAGAGTCCTTAACAATCAAAAATATGTTTAAAATAAAACTAAGGTGAATAAGATGTTAACTTTCTAACTAAGACGCTTAAATTTAAAACTGGTCATAGTGAAAATCTCGGGTCAAATTGGTTCCAAGCTTTGAACAATGTGCGCATCCCAACACGAATGAAACATTTAAATGTTGTGATCACGTATATCGAGTTTTGTTAAACTCATTATTCTCATTTCTTATAGATTTGTTGTATTTATTTTTCCTGATAGCTTATAACCAGGGGTGTAGGTTATAAGGGGCGGGAGGGGGCAGCCGACCCTCCCAACTTTTCGCTAAGTAGTATAGAGTATGTAGTTTTCATATAGAATTTTTTTTTATATATACGTTTTCGACCCCCGATTTTATAGAAATTTTTTGGTATATACGTTTTCGACTCCCCGATCGGAAATCTCAAACTTCGCCACTGCTTATAACATTATACGTTTGTGATGCTTTTTAGATGTAGAAGATGAGTACCTAATCCGCCATAGTTGGAATTTCAGGAAAATTATGCTAACATCGACATACAAGTGTTTAGAGTGTTATACTCTCACCAACAAAAGATGAAATCCTTTTACGATACAGATTGCAACAATATACATCTCTTGTTCTAAAGATCACAACAAGTGTAAGATACTATTCTCAAATCACTATATTTGATAACGATTAACAATCACACTTTCATACACTGAACTTCGAGGGATTGAGCAATTGAAAGTAGATAAAAAAAGTATTAGGTAAATAGTTAAGGGAATATGTAAAATGATAAAGTAAATAAAAACAATTATAAGGTACTAGAATAAATAAGTTTATGTGTAAACATGTATGTTGAAAAAACAAATTTAATATATTGTTTATTTTGACAGTTCCATTTTTAGAAGAATGACCAAGATTATTATTTTTAACGGCAATTACGTCTATATACCAATTCAGGAGAAAAACCCAATACCCTATCATATTCATCTCCAGTAGACAATAAGGTTTATACAACAATTAGAAGAAACCCAATAAATCTGGGAAAACCCCATTTGTGAGAATCGAGCCCATGGCCTAATAGTCTTCAAACCTTATCTCACCTTTAAGATGCTAATACCCTATAATGTCGTGGGCAATAACCAAGATTAATATAAATGAAAAAAAAATTAGGTTTTAAAAATATGATTAAAAAAAGAGTTAAATGCTTGGTTGGTCCCTGTGGTTTGCAAATCTTGCAGACTTGGTCCCAGTGGTTCACTAATTACACACTTGGTCCCAGTAGTTTCAAATTTTGCACTCGGGTGGTCCTTACCACTAACCTTTGTTAGATTTCTCAGTTAAGTATATGCAAAATTACTATATTACCCTTGAAATGCAAAATGCACTCGGGTGGTCCCTTCTCCGGTCATCCCCTCTGACTATATACCACTTACACCGACACCCATGTTCTTCCGGCGACACCACCCTGCAACCTACCTCTCCTCTTGAACATTCAACCCACAACAGCATACAGGTGAGAGAGAGACTGCAGGAGAGAGAGAGAGAGAGACAGTGAGAGAGAGGGGAGCTGCAGCGGCGCAGCTCACGGCGGCGGCGGCGAACCCCACGGCCCGGAGCGGTAAAAGACGACAGGAGCGAGGATTTGGTTCGTAATGTTTTCAGATCAGTTTGGGTGCTCCAGTTTGTGTTATCGGGTTGGGGGTTTCAACGACGGCGGTTCTTGTAGCGACGGTAGTGGTGGTGGTTCACGGGTTGGGCGGTAGGGTTGGGTCGGGGTAGACGACAGAAGTAAACATAGAAGAAACAGAACAGTCTGCTGTTAATCTTTTCTCTGCAACTTGAAGCTCTGTTTCTCTACTTCATACGGTAATCATCAATAGCTCCAATTTTATTCATCTAGATTCATGTTTTCATGAAATTATCTTATAAGGTAGAGTTCTATTGCTGATACTGAACTAAAGTTCTATTGCTAGATTTTGTGATTAACAATTGTGCTGTTTCTCTACTTCATACGGTAATCATCAATAGCTCCAATTTTATTCATCTAGATTCATGTTTTCATGAAATTATCTTATAAGGTAGAGTTCTATTGCTGATACTGAACTAAAGTTCTATTGCTAGATTTTGTGATTAACAATTGTGTTAGTTTTTTTTTCTTTTTTTCTGAAGAATTGAGTTTGAATGTTATTAATTTCGAAAACCAGATTGATATAAAACTAGTTATATCATAATTGATATAGTTAAAACCCCCAACCACAATCAAGCTCGATTTCCCGGTCCCTGGAGGACCATACAACAACTTCTGTCGTCTACCATACAACTCATTGTCTCTCTCTCTCTCTCCTGCAGTCTCTCTCTCACCTGTATGCTGTTGTGGGTTGAATGTTCAAGAGGAGAGGTAGGTTGCAGGGTGGTGTCGCCGGAAGAACATGGGTGTCGGTGTAAGTGGTATATAGTCGGAGGGGATGACCGGAGAAGGGACCACCCGAGTGCATTTTGCATTTCAAGGGTAATATAGTAATTTTGCATATACTTAACTGAGAAATCTAACAAAGGTTAGTGGTAAGGACCACCCGAGTGCAAAATTTGAAACTACTGGGACCAAGTGTGTAATTAGTGAACCACTGGGACCAAGTCTGCAAGATTTGCAAACCACAGGGACCAACCAAGCATTTAACTCTTAAAAAAAAAGAACCAAAAAGCAATCATCATGTAGTCCGGTCTAAATTATCCGATTAAGTATGTAATTAGTTAAGGGGCTGTTTGGCAACTTCTGAATGAGTAAGTGCTGAACCAATAAGATGTCTGAACCATTAAGTGTTGAACCAGTAAGAGGTCTGAACCATTAAGAGCCAGTATAATGCTTAACCGTTCAGAGGCAAATGTTTGACCAATTCAGATTAGAGGTCTTAACCATTCAGACTTAGGGGTTGTTTGTTTACCTATTAATGAGGCTCTGAATGGTTCAGACCTGTTACTGGTTCAGCACTGTTTGTTTCGCGAGCAAATGTCTGAATGGTTCAGACATTTGCCTCTGAATGGTTAAGCATTATACTGAGTCTAAATGGTTATGACCTCTAATTTGAATTGGTCAGACATTTGTCTTTGAACGGTTAAGCATTATACTGGCTCTTAATGGTTAAGACCTCTTACTGATTCAACACTTAATGGTTCAGACCTCTTACTCGTTCAGCACTTAACCATTCAGAGGCAAATGTCTAAATCATTCAGACATTTGCTCGTGAAACAAACACTCTGAGCCATTAAATGCTGAACCAGTAAGAGGTCTGTAAGAGATCTGAACCATTAAAAGTCTCATTAATAGGTAAACAAACAGCCCCTAAGTTTTATATATACAAATATAATCAATCCTAGTGTGATTGAGGGAGCTTTTGCCAACCAACAAAATGTGAACTTGTTATTTTCTTAACGTAAGTTACTTGCGATTTTCAAAGAAAACAAAACTAGATTGCGTGAGCATTAATCTAGGTGCAAAACTAATACATAGAATAAGAATTTATCAATACCAAATTGTGGGAATACTTCTACTTAAGTAGACATATCCATTCTCACGTTATATATATTTGTTATATTTTGTCTTTGTAAGGACTCTTTAAAAAACAGTAAGCATAGATACACGTGATTTACACTTGTAATTCATTTATTTTTAGTATTTGCATGTGGCCTAAGTTTAATTTACATTTATTTACATATGAATTACTATGGAAGGGATATGGTTCTAAATGTCGCGGAAGTTATGCCCGCGCAAGACCATACACACTTAATTCTCAAAACATCTAGCTTGTTCCGAGGTTCCCGTGCGGGGTCCACCTGCATACGTGCAACCACGGCAGCTTATAAAAAAGTACAACCAGCACAAGTGACAACACTTGTAACATCCGTCCAAAAACGGATTTACCAAACCCGCTCCGTTTATCAACCGAACAGTCAGTCAAATTTTTCGTTGCGAATTAAATGCCCAAAATAATTTTAAACGATCCGTAATCACTTATTATGCGGGGATATATATTTAGTTTTTGAAAAACTGATAAAAATAACAAATAAAAATGTTTGAATCATGCCGGGTTTCGAACTCGGGTCTCTACCGGTTCAACCAAACACTTAACTCACACACCGTAAACCACTCCGCCACTTTGATTTTCTGTTAAGTAAATGGATTTATTAAATCAAATAATGATGTGCGGAATTCAAACTCAGTCAACTCGCGCCCCAAACAGCTGTCGTCGGAAATTCCGACGACTTCGCCCATAAATTACGCAATCGCTCAATTTAACCAATTAGTTGACTCCAGCGACAGCTAGCCAACGTCTGGAAACCGCGTCATCATCCATAATCGCCGGAGAATGTTTGACTTCGAATTAAGACCGAATTCAGACCCCATTCATCTCGATGCTACCCTATAAATGCACCCATAACTCGCCAGAAGTTTTTCACACTCAAATCGCACCTCATCTCGGCGAAAACTCACTCGCCGGAAATTTTTATTACTTCGCCGGAAAACCGTATCAGTAATCTCTGAGCTTACTGAACCCCCTAAACTTTTACCGAAGTCACCCACAACCTTTTCAAGCCTTCGGAAGACTCTCTGCTGCAAGTTACTTGTCGCCGGAAAAAGACTTCTGTCGCCGGAGTTCTGCCGGAAAACAGAGTAAACTCAGTCGGTACCCTTCACGCCTAATTCCTTTCCTTTTTACTTTTATCTCGTTTGTAAATGATCATTAAACGCTAAAGAAACATGAATCAACATTCTGAACCAGTCCGTCGTCACTTCCGGTTAAAACCGGTGAAGAAGACGAAGTTCGATAATGGTTAAGTATAATTAAATTCAAGTTATTTACCGGGTTAGACACACAGTCCAGCGGTGGACTGTGTGCACTTTTAACGCTAAGGTCACGAGTTCGATTCCGGTTTCACACACGCCGCCTCGATAAAAATCCTTTTTTTTTAACAAACTGAACCGGAGTCGCCTGGCGTATATATTAAGTATATTGATAACCGAGTTACAACCAAGTGTGACACACAGTCCAGCGGTGGAGTGTGTGTCCGCTAACCCACAGGTCCCGGGTTCGAGACCTGTGGAGCGCACCGGTTTCTCGAGTCTTAATCTGTTTTTAAAATAAATTGATTTCTGTTTAAATCTAATTAACGTATATATATAATTAAAATCGGATATATGACGGGTTAGACACGTAGCTCAGTTGGTAGAGCTGCGTGCACGCGTACGGGAGGTCTCGGGTTCGAGCCTCACCCGGCGCACAACAATATGCCTATGAACCGGTCAACGAAAGTCAACGGTCAACGCGTACTGTAGCAATAAAATAAAATATTTTTTTATTATTTTTATTTAATTATTTTAAATAAAAAAATCAATTATAAATACTTAAAAATAACATTTTTAAGGTTAGAAAATAGCCTCCAACTCACAAAAATACACCCAACAATCCTACTAAAATAGATTAATAAAACCCGTTTACTTACCGAACCATTATGCGATTTATCTAGGTTTAATCTCACTTGTGGTTAAAACCACTTCGCGTGCAATCAACGTCATCAACCGAACGCACCCAATGTGAGTGAATCTTACAATTCCCCCTTTTAAATTACACGTTTTGGGGTGTGTCATGTGTTATGAAATAATTAATTTATTTATTTAAACTTGTGCCATACCACATCGTGACTTAAACTTAGATTGATTTATTGTTGTGATTTACTTATATTCCGTTTGTCAAAATACATGAAACTCATACATTAAGCCCATCAGTTCCTCGTGGGAAACGAGTAGAACATCGCGTGCTTCATTTCAAATTCATTATTGTTCATGTGTGTTGTGTTATTCATATTACCATGTTTATGCAATTCATTCATCAGGCCCCTCAGTTCCTCGTAAGAGACGAGTTGAGCATCGCGTGCCTTTAATTGTTCCATTATTATTCATGAGTGTTTCATTTAACATTCTATGATTGCCGATTAAGTTACATCTATTTTTACTCATGTATGGTTGTGCACATATTTCATAATCAATTTAAGTAAATTGTTCAAATGTTTTCCATAGGATTCACTCGCCAACATTATGTTGATCCAAAAACCTTTTTACACATGATACAGGTGAACAGGTTAAAGGAAGAAAAACATAGGATATGCCTTAGAAGAGAACCAAGAAGCTTAGACTGATAGATAGAAGATGTTGTATATTTTATTTCCATTAAATTGTATTAATGAATATGAAACATATAATAAATGTCATGAGCTTTGATGATAACCCAATTATGCCCCGATCACCTTTTCCGCTGCGGGTCGGGGTGTGACAGATTGGTATCAGAGCCATGACTATAGGGATATAGGATAGGTTATTAGACCCTTGAAACCTATACTATAGTCTGCCTAAATTTTTAATTGATTAGGTGGTTACATACAAACTTGTGATATTTATTTGTTTCATATTTGTTTACATTCCAGTCAAACATACATGCTCATTCATTATACATATATACATATATCGATGTTCATGTATTCAATTTATTTTCATACTCTCAGTATCAAAGATTTTATGCAATTTTCAAATCTCATCAAAGTAAGTTCTGCGACGGGCATGTAGTAACTGGAAGGGTACAAGTACCGGTAGTCGGAACGTCCTGTCTAGGTTGGCATTCGTATAAATCCAAAATAACGGACCAGTTTGCCTACCTGGGGACTAACGATGAGAGTACGACGGACCTATTAGGCCAAAGCATGCCACACCAAACGTCGTTCGAACTAACCTCACTTTGAGATGTCACCGTGTCTACACCTGGACACATTCCGAACATCACACGTTGTATACATATCTCTCGATTTTCTCCGGGTTTTTGTGAACGCAACCAGGCAGAAACCGTGCGAACCATATGAAAAACCGGTATTCATGGGGGCCCACATGATTACACAGGTAAAGTATGGCGGCATGAAGGGCCTAACAGCAAGCAAAACCCAAGACATCCTATGGATGTAGTAGATTTATTTTTCTATATTTATTTTATGAACGTTCAATCCCAAACTCGACCCACGATCTCAAAGGCATCCAACTCATACTCTTGACATGTATTCCTTGTAGATGTCTTCTAGCCTCGCTCGTAGGAAAATGAGAGCAGGAAAAGCCCGTGAACGCATGGCTACCCAAATCGCTCAACAAATGGCTGCCGTAATACCCAATATTATAATCCAAGTTCAACAAGCACTTACCAATAATCCCATCAATCAAGCAAACCAAAACATTTTCAACTCTCCCCCAAATACCACTAAATGCACCTACAAGCATTTCAAATCATGCGACCCTCCGAAATACAAAGGGACTGAAGGCGTCACCGCTCTCCTCCATTGGTTTGAAGAAATGGAGAACACATTTCTAAATTGCGATTGCCCTGGCGATCGCAAAGTGCGATATGCTACCGGTCGATTATATGGGATAGCACTTACTTGGTGGAATACAGAGAAGGCCAAACGAGGTGTTGAAGATGCTATGTCCTTAACTTGGAACGAATTGAAGGAAATCATGACCAGACGATTTTGCCCAAGGAGCGAAATCAAGAAGTTAGAAGATGAATTTTACTCATTGAAGCAAATAGAAGGAGACCACATCACCTACAACAAAAGGTTTCTCGAATTACATCAAATGGTTCCCAACATGTTCACTCCCCTCTACCGTTTGATCGAGCACTACATTCATGGTCTTCCGTCAAAGATTCAAGACCCTGTAATAAGTACCAAGCCTGCAACTTTGGAAGCAGCAATGGAGCTAGCAACAGAGCTCACCGAGAACCGAATCCGAAACAAAGACTTCAAGGAGGAGAAGAAAAAGGATAAAGAATCGACTGAAACCTCCGACTCCACTCAACCCGAATCCCCTTCTCAACCAAATCCTAAGAGAAGAAGAGTCGGGCGACTCTTCGCTGCTACTCAACGAAATCACCCAGCTTTTCACGCCATACCCATCCGAGCTATCCCAATCACCCAAGTGGCACCCAACTCAACTTACCCAAATAAGAAACCATATCTTGGACCTCACCCTCGATGCAACAACTGTTTTTATCACCATCCCCTTACCCTACTTTGTCGTCTATGTGCAACTTGTGGACGCTATGGTCATTTGAGCAATGTTTGTCGCACCTTTCAAGACCAAACCTCTTCTCCTACTCAAAACATGGCCCAAACTTATCATCAACCCCAACACCCCACGTTCCCATATGCTCGAGCTTGCTTCAATTGTGGCGACCCTACCCACCTTAGAAACACATGCCCTGAATTGGTTAACGTTATCAACACTCAAGCCCAGTCAAACCCAGTTAACCAAGTAAACCAAGCAAACCCCGCTCCACCGCCAGCAAGAGGAAGAGTCTTCAATATCAACGCCAATCCTGTCGAAGATAATGACGGCCCAAACAAAGATACTCAGCTAGTCTTCTTCGCCGGAGATCCAGAATCAACTCCTATCGTTTAGTTTTATGTTTTTCCATGTGTAGACTGTTAGAGAAATTATTGGATATTATATATATTGTTTTCAGTACATGCAATTTCATAGGCCGCCGCTCCCCATTACCTATGAGCGTGAGCTGTTCCCCATTACCTATGAGCGTGAACCTGGCGTGCCCACATTTATTTTCATTTTCAGTACATACGATCGGCTCCGTATGATTGAGCCTTGATCGCACATACATTTTTCATTACCAGTATCTTGTGGTTGTTGTGTTTGATATAAAGTCGCATAGAACTAATCATAACACGCGGATAAAGTCAATGAGAATTTGACAAGAATATGGTGGATACGCCGCTGGTACTTCCTATATATAAGTATTCTTGTAAAAGGATCAGAGGCATTATCTGGCGATTATGAGAGGTTCCATGCATAGGCTGTTGTGTGATTATTGTTTAGATTAAGTTTATCATTTTCAGTATATGCAATTTCATAGGCCGCCGCTCCCCATTACCTATGAGCGTGAGCTGTTCCCCATTACCTATGAGCGTGAACCAGGCGTTGCCAACATAAGATCGGCTCCGTCCGATTGAGCCTTGATCTCACAGACATTTTTCATTTTCAGTACACACAATACGATCGGCTCCGTTTGATTGAGCCTCGATCGCACAGACAATTTCATTATCAGTATGTTGTGGTTGTTGTGTTTGTAGTAGAGTCGCATCGAACTAACCATAACTTACGGATAAAGTCAATGAAAATTTGACAAGGATATGGTGGATACGCCGCTGGTACTTCCTATATATAAGTATTCTTGTCAAATGATCGGAGGCATTATCAGGCGGTTATGAGAGGTTCCATGCATAGGCTGTTTGTGTGGTTAGGTTATCCATTTTCAGTACATGCAATACGCTCGGCTCCGTTTGATTGAGCCTTGAGCACACAATTTCAATTTCAGTACATTCAATACGTTCGGCTCCGTTTGATTGAGCCTTGAGCGCACATCCATTTCATTTTCAGTACATGCAATACGATCGGCTCCGTTCGATTGAGCCTTGATCGCACAGATATATTTCATTTCAGTATTTTATGTTTGTTGTATTGGTTGTAGAGTTGTAGGACTAATCATAATTCACTGATAAAACCAATGAAAATTTGACAAGAATATGGTGGATACGCCGCTGGTACTTCCTATATATAAGTATTCTTGTCAAAGGATCAGAGGCCTTATCGGACGGTTATGGAAAGTTTTATGTAGGATTTATTAGTTCTTGGTAACTAATCATAACTTGTGGATAAAACTAATGAAAATTTGGCAAGAATATGGTGGATACGCCGCTGGTACTTCCTATATATAAGTATTCTTGCCGAAGGATCAGAGGCATTATCAGGCGGTTATGAGAAGTTCCATGTAGGATTTAGTATTGCCTTGGTTGAAATTATGTTGCATTTATATCATCTCACTATTTAAAGAAATTGGATTGTGATCCATTTTTATATAGACTAACCTCTCCATCATAACGAACGAGAGAGGAACTGTCACCATTCAAACATATATGCTATCAGAATGTGGATACAATTGTTAGTTGTTGTGTTTATTTGTGTAGATTGTAGAATTTCTGCCTTAGGATATAACCCTAAGCATATTCAAACTCTTATGCATGATATCATTTTAGCGAATCATTCCTGCTTAACAATACTTATACAGTAGGCAACAAAAAGCGATTCCTGTATTAGGATACTTAACCTTTACAAGGAACGTTACCGCCTCAAACAAAAACCTAAACCCTAATTTTCTTCTAAAAATGTAACCGGCAAACTCAACACTATCATTCTTTTAGTCAATTATATCCCTAATTAAATTTCGGGACGAAATTTCTAAAAAGCAGGGGATACTGTAACATCCGTCCAAAAACGGATTTACCAAACCCGCTCCGTTTATCAACCGAACAGTCAGTCAAATTTTTCGTTGCGAATTAAATGCCCAAAATAATTTTAAACGATCCGTAATCACTTATTATGCGGGGATATATATTTAGTTTTTGAAAAACTGATAAAAATAACAAAATAAAAATGTTTGAATCATGCCGGGTTTCGAACTCGGGTCTCTACCGGTTCAACCAAACACTTAACTCACACACCGTAAACCACTCCGCCACTTTGATTTTCTGTTAAGTAAATGGATTTATTAAATCAAATAATGATGTGCGGAATTCAAACTCAGTCAACTCGCGCCCCAAACAGCTGTCGTCGGAAATTCCGACGACTTCGCCCATAAATTACGCAATCGCTCAATTTAACCAATTAGTTGACTCCAGCGACAGCTAGCCAACGTCTGGAAACCGCGTCATCATCCATAATCGCCGGAGAATGTTTGACTTCGAATTAAGACCGAATTCAGACCCCATTCATCTCGATGCTACCCTATAAATGCACCCATAACTCGCCAGAAGTTTTTCACACTCAAATCGCACCTCATCTCGGCGAAAACTCACTCGCCGGAAATTTTTATTACTTCGCCGGAAAACCGTATCAGTAATCTCTGAGCTTACTGAACCCCCTAAACTTTTACCGAAGTCACCCACAACCTTTTCAAGCCTTCGGAAGACTCTCTGCTGCAAGTTACTTGTCGCCGGAAAAAGACTTCTGTCGCCGGAGTTCTGCCGGAAAACAGAGTAAACTCAGTCGGTACCCTTCACGCCTAATTCCTTTCCTTTTTACTTTTATCTCGTTTGTAAATGATCATTAAACGCTAAAGAAACATGAATCAACATTCTGAACCAGTCCGTCGTCACTTCCGGTTAAAACCGGTGAAGAAGACGAAGTTCGATAATGGTTAAGTATAATTAAATTCAAGTTATTTACCGGGTTAGACACACAGTCCAGCGGTGGACTGTGTGCACTTTTAACGCTAAGGTCACGAGTTCGATTCCGGTTTCACACACGCCGCCTCGATAAAAATCCTTTTTTTTAACAAACTGAACCGGAGTCGCCTGGCGTATATATTAAGTATATTGATAACCGAGTTACAACCAAGTGTGACACACAGTCCAGCGGTGGAGTGTGTGTCCGCTAACCCACAGGTCCCGGGTTCGAGACCTGTGGAGCGCACCGGTTTCTCGAGTCTTAATCTGTTTTTAAAATAAATTGATTTCTGTTTAAATCTAATTAACGTATATATATAATTAAAATCGGATATATGACGGGTTAGACACGTAGCTCAGTTGGTAGAGCTGCGTGCACGCGTACGGGAGGTCTCGGGTTCGAGCCTCACCCGGCGCACAACAATATGCCTATGAACCGGTCAACGAAAGTCAACGGTCAACGCGTACTGTAGCAATAAAATAAAATATTTTTTTATTATTTTTATTTAATTATTTTAAATAAAAAAATCAATTATAAATACTTAAAAATAACATTTTTAAGGTTAGAAAATAGCCTCCAACTCACAAAAATACACCCAACAATCCTACTAAAATAGATTAATAAAACCCGTTTACTTACCGAACCATTATGCGATTTATCTAGGTTTAATCTCACTTGTGGTTAAAACCACTTCGCGTGCAATCAACGTCATCAACCGAACGCACCCAATGTGAGTGAATCTTACAATTCCCCCTTTTAAATTACACGTTTTGGGGTGTGTCATGTGTTATGAAATAATTAATTTATTTATTTAAACTTGTGCCATACCACATCGTGACTTAAACTTAGATTGATTTATTGTTGTGATTTACTTATATTCCGTTTGTCAAAATACATGAAACTCATACATTAAGCCCATCAGTTCCTCGTGGGAAACGAGTAGAACATCGCGTGCTTCATTTCAAATTCATTATTGTTCATGTGTGTTGTGTTATTCATATTACCATGTTTATGCAATTCATTCATCAGGCCCCTCAGTTCCTCGTAAGAGACGAGTTGAGCATCGCGTGCCTTTAATTGTTCCATTATTATTCATGAGTGTTTCATTTAACATTCTATGATTGCCGATTAAGTTACATCTATTTTTACTCATGTATGGTTGTGCACATATTTCATAATCAATTTAAGTAAATTGTTCAAATGTTTTCCATAGGATTCACTCGCCAACATTATGTTGATCCAAAAACCTTTTTACACAATGATACAGGTGAACAGGTTAAAGGAAGAAAAACATAGGATATGCCTTAGAAGAGAACCAAGAAGCTTAGACTGATAGATAGAAGATGTTGTATATTTTATTTCCATTAAATTGTATTAATGAATATGAAACATATAATAAATGTCATGAGCTTTGATGATAACCCAATTATGCCCCGATCACCTTTTCCGCTGCGGGTCGGGGTGTGACAACACTATGCAACCAAATAGCATGCGTCAGACTCTGTCACAACCAATCCCCAGGATGATCAATCGAGCACGGGTCAAACAGTACAAAGGAAGTGACCTGTAGCCAATCAACTTGCGTCATACACTGTTCCATAATCCCCACTCACAGCTGATGACAAACTCGGCAACAACTACATTTGGCAGGCTACGTGTAACCAATCACGATGTGCCAACACCCCTCCACCTCTGCAAGAGGACCAAATAGATATTCCTTGATGGCGACGCCCGACCCATGAGACCATCAACCCCTCTCTTTCTCTAATCATTCGGCTATACCTACCAAAAGGTTTAACTCCCCTTGAAAGCAGTTACTCAGTTTCACGTCGGAGAGTGGTTACAAGAAAAACCCCTATCTCTCCTCGCAACGAGCTCACGGTGCTTTGTTTTACAGATCATTCCAGGCTTATTGATCGAAGAAGAGATTAGGTAGATAACCCTCCTCCTATCGAAACTACCACTATAGTTTTATCCCAAGTGAAACTGTCGATTCACATAAGAATTTATATGGTAATTTAAATTGAGTCACATGTGAATTTCGCTAGGGTTTTACATATGCGTCTTGATTTGCGTTTCCGATTTTTTTGAAAGGTGTGAATTGTTCGCGAATGTCGGGAGGTCTAGCATACGTTGTCTTAACCGGGTCCGTGCTAGAGAGCCTCCTCGCACAATAGATCCCCAATTTAAACCCCTCAATGAGAAACCCCTATCATCAAGACTCGAACTTGAGACCTTGAGGGAAAACTCCACCCGGACCCACCATAGGTGGACTTAAATATCCGTGGCCACAACTAGAGCACTAGTGATTTGCGTTTCAGAATTATTCACACAAAATTTAAACCATGATCAAAATTATGTCAACGTTAACCAACTATAATTGTAAACCCAAACTAAATAGTTGAATATATAGTTGCTCAAGATGTTTAGTAATTGGTAGCTAGTTGCTCAATGGTGCAAAATCACTCCTTTTTACGCTTGGGATATTAGAAATCTGCAGGATATCTATAAATTTGTGAATGGATCAAGGCGAGTGAAGAAAGTAGTTCATGCGATTGTGCTCACGACGTTATGGTGCCTATGGAGTTTGCGGATAGGGTTGTCTGTTTTTGTTTGAAACCTGACCCAAATTTTAAGCCACCTGAACCCCAATAACCCGAACCCGTCAAACCCAAACTTTAAATGGCTCGGTTATCTGGTCATTTTTTCCAACCCGAACAACTCGACCCTAAACCCGAACATATATTATCTTTTTTACAGATATGTTTTAGTGTGGAGTCTCTGGTGTTTAGACCATTAAGCCTTTGGACAGTTAAACATTATAATATCATATTATTAAATGATTTTTTAATTTTTTTAATATTTTTAGTAGCAATATAAATTTTGATGATATTTTGTAAAAAGAAAATATTTATTTTCATTTTATATCTAAACTTGAAACCAAACAAACCAACCTGAACTATCCTGGACCCGAATAACTCGAACACGGCCAACCCGATTTTCAAATGAGTTAGCTAACGGGTCACTTTTTCCTAGCAAAAAACCCGAACAACCCGACCCGAAAAAGAAACCCGAAGAACACCTCTATTTGCGGAATAAAGTACTCTTGGATAGGGGATCTGTCTTTTGCTAATATAGTGGAAGAAATTAGGGGCGGCAATTCTTGACACGACCCGCCAACCCGACCCAAACCCGATACGAAAAAAACAGGTTTGGGTCGACTAACTCAATCCGTTTAAAAAACGGGTCGGGTTCGGGTTGACCCGTATTAAAATGGGTCGGGTTTGGGTTGACCCGTATAAAAACGGGTTGACCCATTAACCCGTTTAACTATTTAGAAAAAAACTTCTATATTTTTGTTTTTTTCCGTTTCTATTTACATGATTAGTTATAATAATATTAATTTTGACAAAATATATTATTTATTTGTCACACTCATACTCATAGTTAAACATGTTATCGATAACTCACTTAAAACCCAACAACTCGCTAAAAAATCGTCAACTTGTATGACTCATTTAAAAATATGGGTTAAACGGGTTGGGTTCGGGTTGACCCGAATTTATATGGGTCGGGTTAGGGTTGAAATCTTTGACCCGAATAATAATATGGGTCGGGTTTGGGTTGAAATGCCTGCCAACCCGCAACCCGTCAACCCGCCAATCCATCAACCCGACACGATTGCCACCCCTAAAGGAAATAAAGATTTTGTGATTCTTATGGATTAAAAATCGAGCTCGACTGTTGGCTTTAACATGGGAATAATGAAGAGCTTTTGCTTGCTGTTGGTGTGGAATAATATGGAGTTTTTTGCTGTGAAAAAAATAGTTAAATAATTAATAAAACTGCCTCATATTATTTTCATGAATTTTGGTGATAAAAATCAACATTTTAGGATTTAAATTATTGTAAATGATAGTTATAGAATACTTGACTTTACTGTTTTTGTTGTCTCCAAATCTAATTTATTGACACCACAACTTCATTCTTATTTGTTCAACAACTCCTTCTAAACTTTCTTGGCTTCTAGATTTTCTTTGTTCACACTTCGCAATAATTAATCATAAATCCACTAGTTCAACATATTTCCAAAAGTTAAAAACAAGCATAAGAAGTCTTGTTTACATGAATTATTATTATATATTATAAAAGGGCTCAAACCATAAATCCACTAGAAACAAGCTTAATAAATAATTTATTATCTTTCATACACAAAAGCACATGCATTTCCATTTCTGTCTATATTATAGAAAACACTTTTTTGGATCATATGGAACAAAATTACTGATTAAATAACTAACTTAATTCAAGCGATCATGATTTTTTGCTTTCTTCTTATTATTAAATAGACAAATTTAATTGAGTCATTATCAATAGCCAAATTGAAAATAAATAATCACACATAACTCTATTTGGCCAATAATAATCTCAAGTCAGTTATTGAAAATCGATAATTCGAACTGGTCAAATATTTTTGTAAAATAGTCCGCCGTTAAAAAAACTTAACGGAGTTAAGTTTTTTTCCGAATTACAAACCGATGTTTTAGGGCTTTTGATCAGAATAAGGATACGAGTCGATTGATGTAAAACATTTTAAACTTTTTTTACACCTCGGTTGTAACAAAAACCTAATCACTCTCACTCGCAACGGATGAAACAAAAAACAACTCAGCGACAACAAATTTACACCCTTTCACCAGACACACACAAACTATTCAACAAAACCCACAAACTAAACCATCATAACACACAAACTGATCATCATTTACTCGTCATATTCTATATAAATAATTGATGGAAAAAAAAAACAAATTAACACAAACTAATTTATGAAGGTTGTAAAAAATAACAAATTAATATAAACTAATTTATGAAGGTTGTCCAAAAAAACAAATTAACACAAACCGATCATTATTTACTCATCATATTCTATATAAATAAAGATTGCACTTCATGAATTCTATGGATAAATCAACGATTTGAACTCCAAGATTATGGTTTCGAAAACCCCCAAATATGGATTACACTTCACAAAAAAACAAAACGAGATCTAATTCGTAGAAACGAAACGGCTATGAATGTAGTTTTGTAGATCTATAATCAGAACTTACCAAATCAAAGATCTGAAAATGGGACGGTGAAGATACAAATCTGATTATGGATCTTCAACAGCTATGTTCCTCAGATCTGAGTAAAACTTCTTGAAAACCATGTTCTTTTTGATCTTTGTTTGTTGTTCTCGAAAGTTGTTTATTATTGTTCATCAGATTATATGAACACACACAGAGAGATAGAGAGTTTGGTGTGTTCGTCCTCCTCCGCCTTCGGCAAAAACACATCACGGATTCGTCATCGTTGTGTCAAGATGTATAATCTCCGCCATCAATGGAGGTGGAAGAGGAGAAATAGTGAGTTTTGAGTATACTGAAGATTTTAAATAAAGAAATACAAATTAGAGTGTGCCTTGATGAAAAACGTATAAAAGTGGGTTAGTGGGTGACTGATTGAGAGTTGACAGGATGAGAGAGACAAAGGATGTAAAAAAACCCCTTTAATAAAACATCTTAGTTTAAGTTTAATAATGTGTGGTCGATAATAGTTCTTTTGGTTTTTATAATTGGGGTTGGTTCTTCCTTAAACCGAATCTTATATATATATATATATAAATATAAAAGTCGTTTAATTATTAAAGGACTCAATATGTATATGTTATAGTGTGTAGGTTTGTGAGGTAAGATGGTAATCAAATAAGATCAAGTAACTTTAATTTTTTAAGGTTAGTATTGTTCATATATTTTTGATAAATTTATATTTTATTATTTTATTTCTACATATTGACCCGAACCCACAAGTTTACACTAGTTTAAATGGCATATGCGATAACGTTTAAATGGTTTACGTTCTACTTCGACCACTATTAACAAAAATCTTGCTTGGATCGCTAACTCAATATTCGGAAAACGACAAACCAAATTGGTCAGGTTGGTTGGGTCGGCCAAACCACAACTAAAGCTAAGGGTAACAGTTTTGACACAACCTGAAATGATTAAGTTTGAGATTGTCAATTCGAAACCGTTTACTTAATTGGCCGTGTTCAAGTTGATGTGTTTAAACCATTTGATAAGCAGGTCGATTTGCTAAGCCGTTTTGGACTCATTTAACCCGTATTTTACAACATACCAACCGATTAACACGTATACAATTTGATAACAACTCACAAACCTTGTTGACACATTTAAACAAATGAGCAAAGTGGGCCGTGTTCGGATTACATGATTTTTAGTGTGTGTGAGTTAAAGTTAATATTTTCGACACAAATAAAACATGAGTGGTATGCGGGTATGACTGCCATTTTTTATACACAATTGGCTTTATAGGTTGACTCGTCAACACTATAAATCAAACCGTTAGAGGTTTAACCAACATATTTGCTTTGATTTATACGGTTCAACAAAATTAACAAAACATAAACACTCTACAAGGTAGCGTATAGACCTAACCGTCATAATTTGGCCTTTTCTTACACTACAAGTTAACTAAGGATCAAGCTTGCCTAACTATCTTTTGTCGCCATCAATTATTGTAATCAACCTCTAATTGTTCTTATCTAAACCATTAAAGTACCAAAATCAAAATATATTCACATTCACCCCATCAATATCTTAGAAATACATGTTTAACCATTAACTAACTTTAATACACCAATTCGGATCCGGGTCAACAAACGTTCCCGACCCGACCTGTTATTTGAAACCAACGGCACAATTCTGAGTTTGACGATCAACCTTTCTTCACTTTAATTCCTTCAAACGCACGCAACCGACCTACCATTTCTTGCTCGTATTCGTGTCATACTTCTCTTCCATTCTTGTAAAGAAATTCGAAGCTTTACTTTTAAAAGGTCCGAACTTTTTCAAAACCCACTTCCGAAAACATGTGATCTATCATTTTCTATGTGAATCGATAAAGAAAAAATCGTTTCACATGATTCCCATTCCGACTCGACACCCAAAAAGGTTAAAGTTTCTTGTTTTTAGTTCGACTTCGTTTGTTTAAAGTGGAAAAGATTGTGAATTTCTTTGTGGGTTTTTAAGTTTCAGGTGGGAATTCATCAAATTTTGTTGATTTGGGGATTAGGGCTTTGTGGGGTTATCTGAATTTTTGTTGGTCAAAATGGGGGGAATGTCGTCTGATAATGTTCATGGGCTTGTGTTAGCTTTATCTTCAAGTGTGTTTATTGGATCTAGCTTTATTATTAAGAAAAAGGGTCTCATGAATGCTGGTGCTACAGGAATTAGAGCAGGTTTTTTTTATCATCCCTATGAATTTTTTAAGCAAATAAGTTCATTGGGGATCTATGAAACCGGTGAACCTATTGGGTAACATGTGATCGGGTACCCAACGCGTATGGGACCGTCCCTAATTCGACCCATTGCAATACCTTAAATATTAATTAATAACATAGCAAAAAGTGTTAATATATTTGTATTAACATATGTCAATTGATCACTCCAGATTCCTGAATCATTTTTACTTAATATTTGCTAATTCTTTGATCAGGTTTAGGAGGCTATTCATACTTGAAAGAACCCTGGTGGTGGGCTGGGATGATCAGCAGTAAGTTCTAATCGCCCCACAAATTTGTATTATATCTTTTGCAATCGCGCATTGGTGCAGTTATAGTTGGGCATACCGCATACGTTACCAAAATATACAACGGTTTCCATTCTTATTTTTTTAAATTGCAGTGATCATAGGTGAGGTGGCAAATTTTGCTGCTTATGCATATGCACCAGCAATTCTTGTAACCCCATTAGGGGCTCTAAGTATGATAATCAGGTAGTCTTACTAAATTAATTGTGGTCATTTTCTTGATATAAAGGTGACATTTTTATATACATATATAATATCTTGTGCAGTGCAGTTCTAGCCCATTATTTTCTGGATGAAAGGTTGCATATTTTTGGTGCGATCGGGTGCGCACTCTGTTTGGTGGGTTCGACCACAGTCGTCTTGCACGCACCACAGGAGATCCCGATCAAGTCGGTTAAAGAAGTTTGGCTCCTTGCAACCGCACCAGGTACGTTACGTTATGTAATTTATATTTTCTTGATAAAACAGTTGGCGAAAAGATCATGGTTTTTTTATATCCTGACACAGAATTTTAGGGTCTTAAACAGGATTTCTGGTCTACACTTGCATTGTTTTGGTTGTTGTCGGCATACTTATCTACCGTTACGTGCCACTCTACGGCGGGACCCACCTGGTCATCTACGTCGGGATTTGCTCTCTGATGGGCTCCCTCACGGTTCGTGTTATATTGTTATTTGATTCGGTTTCTTTTATCGTTTGACATTGTTCGTCGTTGAAAATTGTGAAAGTGTAGGTTATGTGTGTGAAAGCAGTCGGGATTGCCATGAAGTTATCATTTTCGGGAAGTAATCAGTTTGTATACTTCCAAACATGGTTCTTCACAATCTTACTTTTTGGTTTCATTCTCTTGCAACTCAACTATTTGAATAGGGTGAGTTAAAGACGATAATTTTACGTTTTCTTTCGGATTTGCCACATGTTAAAGCGTGCGTGTGTGTAATGTTGTTTTTCAATGCGTTTGCAGGCACTAGACACCTTCAATACTGCTGTGATTTCACCTGTTTATTATGTCATGTTTACCAGTTTCACAATTTTGGCCAGTATGATTATGTTCAAGGTTATTTACTATAACCATGACACCTAAACAAAACAACAACAAAAAATAAAAGAGTAAAATGCCATTTTCGTCCCTGAGGTTTGGTCACTTTTGCGACTTTCGTCCAAAGGTTTTTATTTTCGCATCTAGATCCAAGTAGTTTGATATCTTGCCACATTCATCCGACTCGTTAACTCTATCCATTTTTTAACGTTAAGTTAGGGGTATTTTCGTCATTTTACCTATTTGTTTTGTTTATGTATATGCATACATTACACACTAAAAAATATCTAAAAAGACGGAAATACCCTTGACATAGCGTTAAAAATGGATGGAGTTAACGAGTTAGATGAAAATTGCAAGATTTCAAACCTTTTGAATCCAGATGCGAAAAAACAAACCTTTGGACGAAAGTTGCAAAAGTGGCCAAACCTCAGGGACGAAAATGGCATTATACTAAAAAATATAACAAACAAGTCTTTAACATTTTTACGATGTTTGTTGGTAAATTTCTTATTTTGGAAATACTTGCAGAACTGGGATCATCAAAATGCGTCTCAAATAATATCTGAACTCAGCGGTTTTGTGACCATTTTCTCGGGGACATTTCTTCTTCATAAAACGAAGGATATGGGAACTCCGGCAACAGACTCGTCTAAACTTTCGAGTTCATCAGCCAGCAGCCGAAATGAAGGCCCCACAAGATTATGAATTGTGAATAGTCGCAAGATGTCTGGTGGTGGTTTTGCGGTAGATTAGATGCTTTAACAACAGGATTAGATGCTGCTGAGAATCATGAGGACTTTCACACCTCTGGCAATATTTCTTATATTATATATGCTGATTTTTTTTGGCATATATTGGTGTATACCAGGTTAACGGGCGGGTCGGGTCGGGTCAGGTCAGGCAGGGTAATGGGTCAGAACAGGTTCGGGACAAAAGCGTTCTTTTTAGAAGATGGTCAATTTGGTGTGAAAATGAATTGGCATATATGCTTTTAGATTGTTAATTTCTCAACTAGTTTCTTGATAATTCATTACAGTTTGGTATAATAATCAATCAAAGTTTCTAACATTTTAATGTTTTGCTCCCTTTACATTTTATTAAACATTCAACAACACATTAATGTTTTAAGATTTGATTGATATTATCCAATAGACGCTCCGCTTGCGGTATGCGCATATAATGTATATATGTGTGGGCCATCGGGGGGGGGGGCAAAAGTAAAAGTGTACTAATTTTAACGTTATTTTATTAATTTCGTGAAAATAACGTTAAAAGCGGGGGACGGTTAATCATGCATCATGTGGTGGCGTTGATAGCTGAAAGACAAAAGGGCACATGCACTAAGCGGTCTTTGTCGGGGCTTATGTCCAAGGCTTGATGCAAAACTACTATCGAGCCGAGGGTCTCACTGGAAGCAGTCTCTCTATATTCAACATAAAAATGTTATTAGTGTGTGCTTATATATGTAGTTATCCAGGATGTGAAATAAAAAATAGTAGATTCGCGAATAATATACATAGAATGTATTTCATACAGGACAAACAAATATTTTATGGGACTAAAGTCTAATATGCGAGATGAAAATAACCTCTAAATCATCTTGTCCGGAGCATTGATAAGCACGTTTGGGACCACGAGTATCATACAAAATGAATGCATCTAGAGCTTTAATCTCCATAATGACATGTCCACAACCATGAGTTTTGGATTTTACTAAATACATTTGGACTCACAAATGTCAAATCTAGTGGATTATGCGTCTAAAAGTCATGAGCACTGAATATCACATCACCACGACTTGACAAAATGTGTGGCATGACAAAAGTAGACAACAAAGATAATGGGGACACCATTTCGACAATACCAAAGACAAATGTCAGCAGCCTACAGGTCTCCACATAATATCCAATTGTGCAACATAACAATCTTGGGATCACATATCGTTTCAGGAAGACTCCAAAGACGATTTGGTATAAATATTCCTTACTGGTTACAAGAAATGGGTTAACAATACTCTACACTCTTTATATCATGGGCGGAGATGAGTATGGACCAGAGGGTGCCCCCCCCCCCCCCCCCCCCCTATTTAGTAGCTCCGCCACTGCTTTATGTACAAATACTTACTATCACACAGAAGTCAAGTCACAAGTGTCGCCCCTGAAAATACAGTGGCACAATGTGTTGCATTTGCATTCACACAATTCATCACCTATTAAACACAATAGCATGCTATTGGTCATAATATTAAAAACCAAACCTTAAGTCAGTTCAAAAACAGTTTATGAAAATTAGTTTTCAAACTATTTAAATGTCATAAAGCTTTAATGCCCTCAACCTTTTTTTAATCTTTTTCCTTGCTACTAGAGGTTATAAACTTTTCTAGGAGTTTTTACCTAACAATTCCCTGAAAATACATGCTAAAAGATAAATGTGAACAAAATGCTGACGAGTTTTGAAAACATACCATAAATCAAAGTTTAGTGTCCATCTTATAAAATTGTAAACAAAACATGTTGATAGATTAATTCAATTTGGTGGTCTAAATTCATCGGAATTATGATAGCATATATACCCAACCAGTAATAACATTATTATAAATATAAAAAGATACACCCATAAAACTTCCGAACTCAATTCGTATAATAACATTATTATATATATAATTTATGAACGTCTTAGCTAAAGTGATTTTGATTTTTGTCCTTTTGTGATTTTTTTTTTTCATTTTTTTCATTTTTTTCGGTTTTTGTTTTTCTGTTTAAGTTTCAATCGAATATGATGTTGTACATGTAACAAAACGAACGGTCTAATACCGACCGAACAATGTCAGTACCAGAATTGATATTCATTTTTTTGTTTCGATCGATGTAAACACATCTCGGTATTTTTTTAGTCGTATCATGACTTTTTTCGTTTCTCTTTCGGTAAGTGTCGGTATCTTAATGAACCGAACCAATATCAAACAAATTCTTGCCATTAATGTTATTTTTACTATTGCGTCTACGTTTCCATTTAAAATTGGGTCGCTCTGCCACAGAGCACGAGTGTAACCCACTAGTTATTCTTAAACATACTTTTGCATTACTATAACTTATTAACCTTATCCCAAAACTTCTTTATATACTATATATATTACAATTACAATTTTGCTTTTTGGTATTGACTATTGATTCCAGTCATCCGACCCATTTGCATTTGGGTCATACGAACTGTACATCTTGAAGTCATCCCGTATAACTTAACTTAGGCCGTATAATAACCGTAGCTTGTATGGTCCCGCTCTATACGACCTGTGCATCGTTCCGAAAACAAAATAACTGGTTTTGATTTGTATTAATTTACTCTTTTCAAGAAAATTTCTCATTTTCACACACTTCTCAAAACCAAAATCTTCCTAAAAGTAATTAATTAAACTTAGGGGTGCATTTGGTTCACAAAATTCAATAGAATTGAAATCTGAATTCCATCTCTAGTTCCTTCTGATACCAGCCACTCGTCACCGCCCTTGAGCGCCGAAGACCACCATAGCATTATCCGATGTCGGCTACACCACTCTTCCCCTCCTTCCGTTTTCTCCGAAGTCTCTCTATGCAACTTTTTTTACCTTGTTGGTTGATCCAATGAACATAGCCACAAAAAGGTCTTTCCTCGTGAGACCAGAATCAAATTGGAGATTCACCAAAATCAAATGAGATCCTGCCTGTACTATTTTTATTACTTTCAAGAACACATCAACTTTACAAAATCTTTGCAAGATACTCTAAATCCTGAATCTTTCAAACCCTAACCCACCAATCTTTAATGAGATTTTATACAAAACAAAACAAAACCAAAGAAAAGATATACAAACCAATTACTTTACGCGTGAATTCGATTCATTATCTTGATGAACCGAATGTCAAAGAAAGTACAGAACCTGATAATGACTAATCAACCGTAGTGAGTGACGGTTAGAGTTTTGATATGAATTACTTGAAAGCGACTCAAAAAACCTGAATTTATTTCAGTTGCTATATACCAAGGCATTGCAATTCGCTAACTTTTTCCTGCAAACTTTGTACCAACATTGACTTTATTTGACTCTTTTGACACAATGAGACCACACAAAAGAAAATCAAAACGGAGAATCTAAAAGTTTACAACTTTATGTAAAGAAAAAGAAACAAATCCGCAAACGATAGAATCTTACATGGAACATGCTTCGATTATAGAATCCATGATCTTCTTTTCGATTCTGGTCCTGTAACGCGCAACATAATCGCAATCATTGATTAATCTTGAATCTTGAAGATAGTCAATCAGATCAAATGGGCCTTTCTTTAAAGCAGCATACCGTCTTCAATCAAACCAAGAAACAAGACCAATGAAACCGCTTTCAGGATCATGATTTTGACACCGAAAATGTTATTTATCTAAAACAAATGACGAAAGAACGAGAGTTACTTGTTAATGACGATTCACAGGTGGGTGTAGAGGAAGAACCGTTTCTGGGAAATCCGTTCGTTGACCAGCAAGTGAATAATACGCAAGCAAAGACGGTGGTTGCTGTTGTTCCGGATTCCCAGGTGCACCGTCGATTCCTTCAGAACTAATCAACTCCATATTCCAAAATGGGCGAGCCATTGCCAATATTCCACTACAGTTTTCACTTGCACGATAACCCTGAATCCACAAATACCTTAAAGAAGGTACATTAAGCACAAAAGTAGAAAGCGCGTGTTCACTAAAACGGCACCCTCTCATTTCCAGTTTCTGCAGTTTCGGACACCCTTTTGATAACTCGATAAGCCCCGCATCAGTTTCACCGGTAAAACCAAGAAGCATGTATCTCACGTTTTGTGAGTACTGCCCGATATAGCCCAACCCGACATCGGTCAGACCACCGGGCCGAAGATACACACCTAACCGTTCTAGCTTATTACACCCATTAAGCAAAGCCCGAACCCCGTTATCCAATGGCAATTCTGTAATTCGTTCTTCTTTATCGAGCAAAATCATCCTGAAATCATAAAGCTTTTTCAGATGAGTTCCGATGCATTCCAACGCTTCATTTGTAATATCCGTTAGATTCACATGCAAACATTCCAACTCGAGACAACCTCGCGCTAAAGAAATCAACCCCGTTTGCGAAACGAAACCCTCCTCGTCATCCCCCCGTTCAATCTTAATCCGACGCAACTTCTTGCAATACTGACTCAAAACCTGTAACCCCCTATCTCGAATCGCGTCGCGAGTATCAAGAACCTCCAAATTCGGGCACCTCTGAACCAAAAAACAATGATCATCCGAATCAAACAGAGCATACAAAAGATCAAGCTTCGTTATCCTCGAAGCAAACGGTAACATAACCGGAGTGTCCGTCTGACTCATGTAATTCAACGCCACACATTTCAACAACGGCGGAAACTTCAACCCCGTATACTTATCCGGCTGATTACTAAACGCACCGCCCCCAAACTCTTGTAAATTCACCGCATGGTTAAAAAACTCCGCAAGATCCGCAACATCACACTCGCTAATTTTAACAGACACCAAACTTTCCCTACAGTTTTTCGCGATAAGTTCAAGATCTTTAAAACTAAACTTACCAAGATCAGTCATGTAAAAGTTTAACGACTCGAGAACCGAGTTATTCAAAGCGAGTTCATGTAACCATTCTCCATCTTTCTCAACAATTTGACTCTCCTGCAAATACAAAACCCTCAAATTCCCACACAACTTCCCAATTCGCAACAACCCATCGGTCGAAAACCCGGAGCACAAATCAAGCTTCAAAACCCTAAGTTCAGACCCTCTGTTTCTAGTCAACAAGTCAATATCGGAATCTTTAACAATCATACGTCTAAAATGCAAACATTTCAAACAATTCAACTTATCATCAACTATTCTGACCCATGGGGTAACAAACCCGCCCCAATTTTCGGGAATTAGGTCAAACATGGCGGCGCGGGGTTTACCTTTGACGGTCAACGATTCGAGGAGAGGGAAGCGTTGACTGAGGCGAAACGGCGTCGTGGAGTAGCAAATGCCGACGGTGACGTGCTTACGAGTGACGCCGTCGAGTTCGCACCATTTCCGGCAGACTAGAGAGACAGAGCTCCGGTCACGGTGGTCGTGGATGTGCGGCACCACGCAGTTGAATACGGTGTCGGTGAATTCGGTTGAATCGGGTTGTAATCGGGTTGATTTGAGGTCTTCTTCCATGGTATTGAATTTGAAACCCTAATTGAGTAAAATTAGGGTTTCGAGTGGTTGTTTTTTTAGGGAATTTGATAGGGGGATGAGGGTTGGAAGATGAAAGGTGAAATTAGGGTTTTATTGGTGGTGTACGGAGGCATAAAGCCAGTGAAATTAGGGTTTTGATGAGAACGACGAAGTTTTAGACGACGGAAATGTTGGCTTTTTTTAGTGACGGTTAAGATGGGACAAGTGGATCCGGTCGGCAATTGGAAGCTTTTTAAAGATCTAGTTGACCTCAAGTATTGGTTATTTGCAAATAGATACTTGTATTTATGAAAGGTTGTCATGTAACTTAAGAGTTTTAAATTCAAACTGGATTTTAAGAATGATCGAAAATTTTAAAAACGAATGATGATAATGGCTCCAGTGATACTGGTATCAATGTTGTTCAGTCGGATTTATCTCAGTTCCTTACAATACGGACACGTGTATAGTTTACATACCAAATAGAGCTTACATAGTGAAAAATAATATAATTTGAGTACAACTTTGTTTTTAAAAAAAAATCTGCAATAATGTTAAGGAAAACAAAATTAAATTAAATACAGCTGCGTACTCAAATAGTTTTTAAGAAAATAACAAAAGCAAGTTATTTGAGAAAAAAAATTAAATGGCTTAAAATATATATATTATTTAATAGCATTTATAGTTTGACATCATCACTCTATAGTTTTAGAGAAGTTTGTTTAAAAGTTGACTCAAAAGTTATTTGCTATAATGACTAAAACATATGTAATTTAAGGGTTTGTAAAATTTCATCAAAAATTAAAAATTATGTAGAAAAATATAACATTGGTCTAATAAAGCTTACATATTAACACACTATCCCCACAATTTCATTCGAAATGGTCCCCGTGATCTCTAGCTTCGGTTGTTGTCTTATAAGTAGCCAAAAGATGTATATTTGTCTTATGTCACTATCATTAATATTTATAGGATTTATTCGGAAGTTCATTGACTCCCTTAAATGGTTTTTAACAATAAATGAATTCACCCTCACAATGACATTTATTTATATGAGTATACTATCCTATTATATGTAAATCTTGGGATCTATTGATAAAAAGAAAGAAAACAAAATGGGGTTTGAAAGAATAAGAGGGTAAAACTAAAAATAACGTAGTCGTGGTCGAATCAAAGAATGAGAGCGAGAGAGGGGCGATTTATTTTGCCAACGCCGCCTCTTGTTCCGGCATAAACGCCATCATGCATCCGGCATTCTCATTCACAAGTTTTGAGTCAAAGGATTACAATGAAGAAGAGTCGTTCAGAAGGTTGGAGCATCCACAACAAAGCAATTGTTCCATGCAGGGCCGTCTCCGAAAATGTTCGAAACATTTAATAAATAGATAAGAAACAAAAAACTAAAACAAAACTGAGTACACCAGGATTAGAATCCATGTCTTCTTGTTATTAAAGTGGCTTTCAAACCACTTAACCAAGTGCTTTAAGATGCTATTTTTCCGATTCATTACTTATATATTCTAACCTATAGTGTAAAACTAACATAAAAACAAAAAAAATTGGGCCCCCGATGAGTTTGGGCCCTGAGCCGTCTCCCATCCCGCATACCTTCGGGCTGGCCCTAGTTCCATGATTCGACATGTGTCATGTTTAAAGTAAGGTTTCAATATTAAGCTATGTATTTTTTTCACAGTTTTGCATTAGGGTAGTCGATTGGTTAAGATCCGGTGGTCTGTTTTGATGGGTGTCGCTAGAAGGTCACATACTAAAACATATATTAGTAAGGGTTGACAAAGTGGTTAAGTTCGAGGAAAGTGTAAAGGGAAATGGTGTTACTACGAGCCTTTTCATAATGATGCCGATGGATTGGTTAGGTCAAGTGGACCTATCAGAATTCGGGTTGGGCAAGTGACACCTAACCCAAGGAAACAAGTTAAGATCATGTGTAGTGGGAGGGTAAAACAAAGCCCTCATCCTTGGGCGTTTTGCGTCATATGACAGTCCAGTCAGTAAGGAGGCTTTTTGGGTGTTTTTCTAAAATTGGTGTAGTAATATAATGCCCCATTAATGATTACCCAATAATTATTATTTTATTTTTATTTTAATTAAATTAATGTTAAATGACCGTGGAAGGGTCTATTGGCCAAGAAAAGTTGTTGGGCATTTTTAAAAGCACGCCAAATGCAATTTTTTTTGAAAAAAAACGACCCGAGGCGGCTCAGAGGCTTGGTTGAACATTTTGTTTTTGGAAAACACCAGGAAACCCACTATGGGTGTTCTAAGTTAAAAGTTAACTTACAACTAAATTACTTTATAAAATTGGTAGTTTTTTTTTTTGAATTATACATGATTATTAATTTAAATAGATGTACTTTCTTGAATTAAACATGCTTTTGAATTTATATTATACACTATCTATAAATAGGTAATTTATATTAATGAGTTGATAAATAATAGACATGTTAGTTAGGTTGATTAATCATTAAACTATATATAGGGGATGAATCATAAGAAAACTAGTTTAAATGAGAAACTAAAAAACTAACTAAAAAAGCAAAAAAAAAAACATATCAAATTTTTATTTTTTTATAAAAATTCGCTATATATTATATAAAAAAACTTTTTAAAAAAAATAAATAAATAAGCATATAATGCACATGTGCAACATATACATATAATGCACATGTGTAGTACCCATATAGTGCACATGTGCAGTACAAGTTTTTTTTTTTGAAAAAAAAGTTTTTTTTATACGTAATATGCAGCGATTTTTTATAAAAAAATTGTAAAAAAAATTTGTATGTTTTTTATGTTTTTTTTGGCTTTTTTAGTTAGTTTTCTAATTTTCTCATTTATATCTAGTTTTCTCATGATCCTCTCTCTATGATGGTAAGGGAATTTGTATAGAAGTTATTATCATATTAATTGGAAAAACGCAACCAAAGTTTGTACATAGCAACCACATAAAATTCTTTTAAAGATACACATATAGTTTCCATGTCAAAACAAAGTAGTTTGCAACTTTCTATGCTCACTATCAAATATATCGATTAAACAACGATCCAAGATCATAAGTTAATACCACATCCAACAATGTTTCTATAACAATAATAGGGTTGTTCACTATATATTCGATTTCAATCATTATTAGTTTCATGGCTATCAACCATTACCATACTCTTCAAGTTTCAATCATTAGACCGACAACCGCATGTGTAAAAAGTGGCTTCATTTGGTAAGAAGAACCATCAATGAACAACAATTATTCTAGTGATTGTTACCTGAAACTCCAAACTAGAGTAGTTATAGATGCGTTTGAAACTAAAACATTGTTTAAACAAACTTGTTTCCTAAAAATATGTTATTTGAAACATATATGTCTGGAGACTATATTGGATTATTCAGTTCCGTCTACAACAATTAAGGTTTGTATAACTAAAACAAAACCGTTTTTTTATTGGGGAGTTGTGAATATGATAATGGAGGATAGAGGAACAAATGATGGAGAGTTAATATGAATTAAAATGATATGAATTATTTTTTAATTAGATTCAATCAAAACGACGTAGTTTTGATGGGTTTCACACCTAACAGCCCCATATTCACTTTTCCCTTTTTTATATACATAAACTAGTATTGAAGCCTGCGCTTCGCGGCGGGGTCATAAGAGGGTATTGGTGAGAATATATTTGTTACATGATATATATATATCGATGAATTATTATAGACCAGACATGCTTTAATCTAAACGATCGTAAAAATAAGCAATCAACATGTCTAAAGTTAAAAATTAACTTTAATCTAAACGATGATAAAAATAAGTAAGCAACACAATTAAGTTAAAAAAAGAATAAGTAAAATAGAAAAGAATTAAACTTATAAAAAAGATAAAAGAACAAATATTTGTTAAAAAATAACTTTATTAAACTTTTAAGAACGTATGATAACTCTACTAAAGTTTAGGGTTGAAACGTAAATCGTTTGAAAAAAATATGTAAATCGTTTATAAATTAATATTAAACCTCAGAGGTCGTTTAATAATTTATTAAAGTTTAAGGTTAAATGTAAATTAATTAAAAAATAACTCAGTAGCTCTATAATTTAAAATTAAGATGGATCAAATATATATTACTACTCTTCACAATTTAGTTTGTTAGTATATAGAATATACACATTCTATGTAATAAATATAAAATTAAAAAAAAAGTATATATAAACCACAAACAAAAATTTAAACAATTTAGGTTTGCTTTCTTTTTTCCTCACAATAATTTAACATTCTGTAATATATCTCACACATTGTTAAAATTTTCCCCTAATTGATGCTTTATCAAGTATGGATTTGGAATTTTCGCAACGATCCATTACATCATGCTTGTAATAGATTTAGTAAATGAATCAATGAATGTTGCTTATTACATTACATTACATTACATATACTAATAAAGATCAATCACTTCTATAGTGTTTTATGTGTGTTTTAGCCTTGTGCACATTAAAAACTGATGACGATGGTGTCTATCTTGCTACGCGTCTTGACCAAAAATCCTATTCAACCTTTAAGCCTACGCGTGATTTGCTTTCTCTTTCCTCTCACGCCACCTCGCTACACTGATTATCTCTAAATTTGGTGAAATGGACCAAATTATTGGTATTCATTGTTAATGTTCTTTGTTTTAGGTGAAAGTGATTGGAACTCATTGTTGGTTTTCTTTTAAATTTGGTTGGAATAGATAAGCACTAATGATTAATCACCTTGATGCCACTCAAAATTACAAAATCTTGATGGAATGTGAATATTGCTAATTTCTCTGTAAATTATTTTATCCGCCCAGTTAATTATAGCATCAAAATTTTTATTTGCTTATTCCAAATTCCTTGTAAATCAATTTTATGCTTCATGTCGATTTCTTTATTGTATGGACATAATGCTCTTTGTGTAACACCCTTTTTTTGCTTTTAAAATATTTTTTGAAGTTCATCAATGAAAATTAAGTATGAAAGTGTAGTACTTTATATATAGGAAAGTTAACGCATTCACTTTCATTGACTTATATAAGATATGAAAGAATTAGATTCCGATATAAAATATTTAACATACGAAACTCAGAGTTATTATGTAAATGAGGTTTAAAGTTGATACATAATAATATAGTATGCAAGTACAGAAATATTTTTATTGGTAACACGCAAGAAAAACGTAAAAACATTTTCAAATAACTTAGACCATCGGGTATGGATCGTATGGTTCCCCCTTTCCCCATGGTCACATAGGCTCTAGATCACCTTATCTCCACATCATTATTATTTCCTTATATGTGAGGTGTGATTTCCCCTTCCCCCTCCCACTTTTTTGTAATTAATTTCATTTTAATATATTTTTTCCTAGAAAAATTTAAATAAAATTTATAAAAAGGAAAAATTACACGTTTTATCCTTTATCTTAACATCATTTTACAGCCGGTGTCATTTTCAACGAATTTTGACAGGCTTTGCCCTTTATAATGAATTTTGTTGCACGTCTTGTCCTTTAGCCTTAACCCAGTAAGATTTTCTTATTATATCTTGTTACGTAAGGATACTTTAGTCTTTTTATCTCCTTTATTTAATAATATTTAAAAAATAAAACAAAACATTTTAAGAAATTATTATTATTATTATTATTATTATTATTATTATTATTATATATAACAATTCTCTCTCTCTATACCTCACACACTGTCTCTACAACCTCTCTCTACCAAACTCTCTCACAAACATTCAGTCACCACCACCTCCCACCACCATTAACCCACCTGCCACCGCTACCACCATCAACATCTCCACCAAAACCTTAGATCTACAGCCACTACCACCTCACCAAACTGAAACCCCAACCCGGAAACCCCTAACCACCACTATCCGCCACCAGAAACCCCCATCACCGCTCAAATTTAATCATCCTCTCAACCCCCACAACAACCACCACCACCACCCCAAGACACCTCCATCGAAACCCATCACAATCCGCCAAGAGATCCCCAAAATCCGGCTTCAAAGATCCGGTTTCTCCACAGATCTGGTTTGTTCAGTGTTCTCCACAGATCCGGTGTTTGTTCGGTGTTATCCACAGATCCGGTTTGAAGGTTTGTTCGGTGTTCTCTACAGATCCGACGAGATCCAGTGTGTTATGCCTAATAATTGTTGCTCGTGAAGCTACTCACTTAAGTCGATTTATTTACAATTTTAGAAGACGGAGAGATGTTTCATTCCGAAAACCGGTATACGGTGTACCCTGTGCAATCATAAAAAAATGTAACCAAAAAAATGTAATAGTTATGGAGAAATTTGGATGAACATAATTGAAGAAGAAATAGAAATAAGGTTGAGGGAATTGATGGGAATACTGAACAGAAGATCACTATTTTCAAAGGTGCTTTATTATTCAAACATGGTAAAGTTTGGATGATGCAATTGCTACTGGGGTTAGCATCAAAAGCTTCCACCAGTATCCGGTCATTTTGTCTTCTAGTTGACCGACGAAGTGAATGCACACCGTTCGTTAATATCAAAGCTCTCAAGTTTTATGGTGTATATAATAATATATACACTATTTACAAAAATAGTCCTTTATAGATAAAAAGACTAAACTACCCTCATGTGACTTGCACATGATGTGATTTAATAAAAGAATCTAAATGGGTTAGGGTTAAAAGACAAAACGTGTAACAAAATTCGCTGCAAAGGGCAAAGCCTGTCAAAATTCGTTGTAAATGACACCGCCTGCAAAATGGTGTTAAGATAAAGGACAAAACGTGTAATTTTTCCTTATAAAAATTCATAAGAACTGAAAAAAACAATCCTAAAATTACAAATAAAAAAAACACAAACTACCTTCTAAATTTGACTACTAAAACCACATAAACCTACTCGTCGTCAACGGGATCGACACGGAAGTTATTCCAGATGTGGTCGATTAAATCCGCACACAGATTTCATGCACATGCTCACTACGTAACGCCCGATGAAGAACTCATAACAACTATTTTAAAAAATTAGAGTGTGGTATTTTGTTTAAAAAATAACGAGGGAGGAGATTAGAAAGTATAGAGTGTAGTGAAGAGTTAGGGTAAAAATAAGGTTTAAATAGGTTTTTAAAAATAAATTAATTGAATTTTTTTAAGAAACATAGCCGTTCAACGGCTATATACATTCAAACGGTCGAAATTGGCAATCGGGGAGATCGCGAGTGGGATCCCGTTTGCACCGAAAACAAATCGGGGGGGGGGGGGGGGTGTTTCCGAACGGGGTCATCGTCCCCCAATGCCTTCTCCCAATTCATACCCCACCGTCTTAAAGAGCATTCACATCACATCCTGTCCATCAAATTTTATGAGAGACTCCTCCATATTAGGAGGGTAGGGGCGCTCCACTAGTGATGGAGTTCTTCCATCACTCACAACATCCAATCAAGTTCCGCCACATCATGGAGCTTTATTCTATCACCAGTGATGGATTTTAGTTGAAATGCCACATCACTCACCACACAAACATCTACCATTGAAAAACAACCGAACATTAGCAGCACCACAAACATCTTCACACGTGATAGCCACAACGCGTTCTCAAGTCCACGCGTTATGATCGTCAGCGGCGGTGGTGTATCACTGTTATAACGCGTGATCGATACTCCATAAAGGGGCGCCCCCGTCCCCCTTATAGATTATAGTGGTTATGATGGAGGAGAGAGAAATTTCTACTGTTTATATGTAAATATGAAAAAAACGTAGTCCACTCATATAACTTTTTTATATATTTTATAATGTGGTTTTAAGTAGAGTAAAAGAAAATATAATAATAAAGGTATAATAAATGCAGTGATTTTTAATCAAATTATAGAGATAAAGATAACGATAGTGGACATGATGTGAATGCTCTAACTTATAGCCTCTGTAGTTCTACAACAAAACTACCGTAGCTTCTTTTAGCATATGGTGAAAGTGTACTGTAAGACGTGTTCTTTTAGCATTGTCATCACATGTGTGATAGAAGCATCGCAATGTAGCGTTGCAATTATTTCACGCTATACATTTCAAGTCACAAGTTACCAATAATCTTTTTTTTCGGCTTGTCGTTTAGCTATAACATTTATATGGTATAACTACCATCCTACCACACATTAAGTTATGTACCTGATCTCACTTAAATTACAGCCAAGTTGTATGTATGGACGACCTTTGGGTCTCGTTGCATTCAGTGGCGGATTCATGTAGTAAGGTATGCATAAGCCCACTGTCCATCTTTAGCTGACCACCGTTTCTTCTTTGGAGACCCCCTGGTGATTTTCTTGTTGTTTGACCTTTTATTTCATAGATAAGGTAGCTTAAATAAAGTGAGGAAAGCGAAGAAGGTGTTAAATCTTGTTATTTTATGAGAGTTGTTAGTTGTAAATATTAGTTAGCATAAGGACCTAATTGTTAGCTAGAGGTCCCTAAGTGTAATTATAGGTGTTCCTACATGTAATCAGTATTTATTAGTTGGTCCCCCTTTTCCCTATAAATAGAGGGGTCCTTCTCATTTGTAAACACACATTCAATCAATACAATCAGATTTCCTTCTTCATTTCATATCAGTTCCAGTTACATGGTATCAGAGCTAAAGGTTTCTTAGCTCAAGGTGCTCTAGCTCAGTGGTGACCATTTCCGGTTAACTTCCGATCACCTCGATCTTTCTGTTCTTAGGTACTATTCATCGCAAGTTACTGTTCACCTGATCCAAATCTGTTCCAGATCTGATCTTCCAAGTTTTAGATCACCCGTCACCCACTTTTTCAGATCCGACACTTTGTCCGACGAGTTAAACTACACCGCCACCCAGTAGCGGATTCAATGTAGAACTAGGGTGGGAAAAGGCCCACCGTACATACACACAAATAAGGCTTAAAAGTGGCTTTTCTATTAAACTTTAGTCCTTACGTAAGTATATTTGAGGCACTTTCTGAGTAGATTTGCAGCCCATATATTATAATTTTAGGCTTAGGTGGACCGGTAGGAATTTTAAGAGGCATAAGTTTAAAAGCTAGTTTTAATTTATTATCTTTTATTTATGAGACTTGCACTTCTTAGTTATTAACAATATTAATGTGATGATTTGTTTATCTAGTTTTTAACTAAACCAATTAGTATAACTAAAAGTTTTTAGTGTTCGTTAAACCAACCACTTTGACCCGACCCTTGTGCCCACCGTCACATAAATTTCTGTGTCCGCCATTGCCACCACCACCATTGTGCTCGGATTCACCCGATCTACAAAACCCCCAAAAAGGCATCACGAAACATCGCCGCACGCGCTCCCACGCGCCACCACTCTCCGCCGTCAGTCCTCCACGCACCGGCGCGTGGCTCCGCCACCGATCGTCGTTTCCTTCAGTGCAGTCATAATTCCTTCCCCGTCAGTTCCGTCCAGTTAGTTTTGTCGACTCGAGAATTTTTTGTTTTCTGCCTCGGTTCGCGCATTTGGGTTTTAGTTCGAATTTTCTGAGTGAACATCTTTTCAAATGGGAGACGAACGAAATCACACCATTACATGCACCAAGGAGGAATATGATTTGCTTCAACGGTTCCTTGCTTTCTTGTCATCAGGTCCTCAAACCAACTCGGTACAACTAGGTACGTTTTCTAGCTTTGACTTATCCTGGATTATTGATTCTGGAGCTACACATCACATGACTGCGAATCAAGGAATTCTCACTAGCCTTCATAATACCTCTTACCCACTGGTTCAGCTTGCAGACGGTTCCTCTTGCCCTGTACGCGGCATCGGATCCATTCAGAACCCAGATAGCCTAAACCTGTCTTCTGTTCTTCTTGTTCTAACTTCCCTGCCAGCCTGTTATCTATCAGTCATATTACCAAACGAAATAATTGTTCCGTTACCTTTTATCCTACTCATTGTACCTTTAATGAACTAGGTACTAACCAAGTAATTGGTACCGGCCTCGAATCAGGAGGTCTCTATCGAATATCCTCATTGTCGCATCCCAAAGCAAACATCTGTAAGTCTAGCATCTTTGAAACTCATTGTCGGTTAGGCCATCCCCCAGCAGCCGTCCTACAGCAAATGAGACCTGACATCTCTATTCCCGATAACTTCCATTGTGAGTCATGGCAACTCAGTAAACATACTCGACGTCCTTATCCCCCAAAAGTGTCAAGCCGAACCACTTCCATATTTGAACTTGTCCACTCAGATGTATGGGGTCCATGTCAAGTTAAAACTACATTGGGTTTTCAACATTTTGTTACTTTCATTGATGATTACTCTCGTGCTACATGGGTTTACTTATTGAAACCCCGTAGTGAAATGAACTCGATCTTTCGTGAATTCCATGCATATGTCAAGACCCAGTTCAAAACATCCATCCAAACCTTACGCACCGATAATGCTAAAGAATATATGTCCACCGATTTCTCTACATATCTCAAATCACAAGGTATTATTCACGAGACTTCTTGCGAATATACATCTCAACAGAATGGTGTTGCTGAACGCAAGAACCGCCACCTGTTGGATGTTACTCGCACACTCATGATTCATTCTCGTGTTCCTCTTCACTTTTGGGGTGATGCTGTTCTTACTACGACTTATCTGATTAATCGTATGCCATCATCCGTTCTTCATGGTTAAACCCCGTTCTCTGTTTTTATTCCTAGAGGAACTTCGTTTCCTCTTGAGCCCCAAATTTTTGGATGTGTAGCTTATGTCCATGATCATCGTCCCGGAGTCCCTAAAATTGACCCTCAAGCCAGTCGTTGTGTCTTTGTGGGTTACTCGCGTGTCTAGAAAGGTTATCATTGTTATAGTCCTTCTCTTCGCCGATACTTTACAAGTGCTGACGTCACCTTTGATCAATTTCGCCCATTCCAGTTTCTCACCTGTATCCTGATCCTGATATACCAGAGTCTCACATCATCCCTACCTTCTTGTGACATCTATTCCCTCTACCCCTCCGGTCTCAGACACCACAGTTCCAACTCCTACAGCTTCGGGCCTTCTGACAGATCCTCCGCCATTACTCTTCACCTATTCTCGGTGAGGTAAGGATCAGACCTTAGTGGCCCTTGATCCCGAGCCGACTCATGCCTCTGATACGTCCTATGTTCCTGCCATGACTGAACCTGATACACACTTACCAAATACTACCCATACTACCTCGGATACCCCTGCTTATGACTCTCCGGGTGCACCATATCCCGATATCCACATTGCCTTCTGCAGGGAACCTAGACGCTCCACTCGTTATCCCATTCAGGATTACGTTGCCTACGCTCACCTCTCTACTGAGTCTCATGCCTTTACCACTTCCTTGGATTCCTACCTGATTCCCAATAATGTGATGACAACTCTAGCTCACCCAGGATGGCGTCAAGCCATGGAAGACGAGATTGGGGCCTTACAAGCCAATCAGACTTGGGATCTTGAACCGCTTCCTCTTGGTAAACGTGTTGTTGGTTGTTGATGTAGATGGTGAAAGCCGAGTATTAGAGTGTTTAAATGGTGATTTTTATGCATGTTTTATGTGTTTACTTGTCGAGGATATGTTAACTACAAGATCTAGTTGTTTTGCAGGTAAAACACGTAACTTGGCAAAGTTACGGGAGTTAAAATGGAAGTGGAATGCTTGATGATGATATATGCAACTTGAAATGTGATTCGGAAGTTGTTCGGTTGATTACGAGTTGTAGGAGTGCAAGATGCGTGAATGGATGAAGTTTAGGGACCATTCGGTCCTTAACTTATAGTGGTTTGTACTTTATTATGTAAGGAATTGAAGAATTAAAAGTTCAGGGGTCAAAAAGTCATTTGTTGGAAGTTGAATTAAAGAAGAGAGAGTCACAGATATCGCGACCGTCGGCGACGGTCCTCTCACCGTCACCGACGGTTAGGAGGTGTAAGCCAAAAATCAACAGCAACAATGCAACGTCGGTGACGGTTCCCCAACCGTCACTGACGGTTGGGTCTGACAAATTGAAACAACAAGTCTCCACCGTCACTGACGGTGGAGGACCGTCGGTGACGGTTTTATTTCCGGAAAAATGCGAAAAAGTGGTCTTTTTGGGTATATTAGGGTTTTGGAAGGAGAGGATGATAATCTAACACTTCTAAGGATGAAAATCATCATCCAAAGGCATCAAGACCAAAGCTTTTCACTACATCATCATCATTTACCACCTATACATCCAAAGATTGAGATCATGATTTCATCATTCAAGACTTTCGTTGATTTCTCCATTGAGATGAGCGGCTAAAACTTCTATGGTTTCCTCCGGTTGGAGGGTTTCTGTATGTTAGTTCAGTTTATGTATTTATAACTTATTTGAATCCGACAATCTAAGCATTCGATGCTTTTTGCCGGTAACTTGATTCATTGATTGTAAACAGTTGTTCTTGCTTAACTTTAATTATTAATCATTCAGCTCCCGAGAGTTCTAGTAATTGGGATTTATTTGACATGGGATTAGGGTTGGTATGTATAATTGATAATTGTTTGATAACCTCCCGTTATGTATTGACCGGAGTACTTAGTCTGCAAGTATCACAATTGATGAGTTAGGGTTTGTTTACATTCATGTCTATGTGAATGTTAAGTTAGACACATAATTGAATTTAACTGGAAACCTGAATGCCGAAGGAACCATTCTTCCTCCTATTGATAAAAACCTCATTTTCTTAGATCATAATTTGGTTAATTTTCAAATCAATTAATCCAGAATTTACTTTTTCATAGTTGTTAGATATAACTTGGCATTATTACACTTTCCACTATCCTCCTCTGGTTCGATACCCGACTTACCCTTTCTAAAGAGTTAGTTGGTTTCTACAAAATGGCGCTGTTGCCGGGGAGGCGTGCGCAAAGTGTTTAAGTGTTAAGTTTAGTTAGATTTAAATAAAAATCCAAAAATATTTCTTTATTTGTATTTTGTTCGGAATTATGCAAGGTTTTATTTTGTTTGTGTGTGCAGGTGATCACAATTGTGTATGCATCATACTTGGAACTCTGGGAACTCATCACCGCTAGTTTTTGATCCGGAAATCGAGAGAAGTTCGACAAACTCGAGTGGTACATCGGGAAAACAGAGTTTTGCAATCACCAGCAACCACCTCTAAAACAATGGAGAACTCAAGTAGTTACGATACGCAACCAGTCACTCCCTCTCCACAAACCCAGTTTACACCAACACCATCACAACCTGCTCCAAATACAACAATACCACCTGAACCACAATCACAAACACAAACCACACAACCTGGAGTTACTCAAATGCCACCCATGCCACCATCACTGTTTCCGAACCTGAGTGACCTTCCACCTTATCCCAGCCAAACCTACGAACAGACTTCGACGTTTCAGCACTCTTCACCATATGTTCGAGCTGTAACTGGTAGTACTACAGCTCTACCAGACCAATCCGGATCATCTAGTTCCACTACCAACCGCCTTCAACCAGCTCAATATACATACTTCTAGCCTTCACAAATGCCACAACATTATTCGGCAGGACCTACAGTTTTGAATCAACAAGAAGGTATGAATGGTCGTGAGGAAGAATATGACAGATACGAAGGGTATGGAGGAAATCAGATCGATAGGCAAATGATGGGGTTGGGAATTCAAGTTGGGACTGATGTAGGAATTCGATCAAGTGGTAGGGTAATTTATGAACCAGTAGGGCAGCAGCAGTCCTTTCAGACAACCATTAGCTGAACCAGCAACCAGGTAGCACTTTACCATAGTATCAGCGAGTTCCACAACAACAGCAGCCAGTTCAGCAACCAAAGCCATTAAATCAACATTCTATAGACTGGACATTCCAATACCACCACCAGTACCTCAGATGCAAGGTGAGGCAAGACCTCTTCCTCGAAATTTAGCTCACCAAGTTAATCCACCGGAAGGTATTCCTATGGGATACAATCCGGGACCATTAAGAGGGGTGGAGAGCCACTTTAAACTAGCGATAGCCAATAACCCTTCACCCGTAGTGGTTCCCTAGTTAAGAGGAGGAAGATCGTTTGAGGTGCGTGAACAATCGATCGCTAGTTTACCAAAGTACCATGGCCATGCACACGAGGAACCTTACTTTCATTTGGTAGCTTATGACGCTCGGTGCAACACAATAGCAAGTCAAGGATTTACAACTGATGACATGAAATTGGTACTCTTCCAATTCACACTAGAAGACAAAGCTCAGAAATGGTTCCACTCTCTACCTTCAGCATCGATCTTCACATGGCCAGAAATGCAGCAGTCTTTTCTTGATGAATTTTACACCGCCTTGCGTACAAACAATGCAAGGAAGGACATTCGTGGCTTTAGATAACAACAAGGCAAACTCTTTCATGAGTCACTCAATCGCTTCAAGATGATGCTCAAGAACAACCCACATCATGGAATTCAATTGTGGGAGCTTCTTAATGCATTCCATGAGGGTTTAACCGAGGAAGATGCAAGAGAAATTAGTTCTACATCTAATGGAACTTTTGGTACTAATGATGAACTAGTAGATTGGGAAATTTTGGACCATACTGCTAGAAACTCGAAACGGAAAGCACAATCTTCGAGGAGTTCATGACACTCTGTGGTGAGAGCGGTCGAAGACACACTTGATACGGTTAGTGGACAGTATCCTCTATGTGGGCATTGTGGAGATCTTGGGCATATAGCAGATCAGTGTACAGTGGTTCTGGGTGGAAGTGATGATGTCCACTTTGTTCAAGGTGGAGGTAGAAATTTTACCTTGCAATCGAACACATATCATCCGGGCCTTTGGAATCATCCAAACTTGAGCTACGGGAATGAGAACAACTAGAGCAATCCCAGGGTTCAAGGAAATAACCAGTCGGGTGGTCAGAGAAATTTCAATCAGAATCGTTTCCAAAACAATTTTCAAGGAAACATAACAATGCACAAAACAGATCTGGTGGAATACAGATGGCTCAGGGGGTAGTGATGTAATGGAAATGTTAAAAACGATTCAGCAAGATCTATAGAAGAGGACTCAGATGGATGAGATGAGAGATAAGGCCATCCAAATGTTGACTACACTTATGGGCCAACTCGCAACGGAAATGAGAGATCCGAAGCAGACAAACGGAAGATTACCGAGTGACACAACTAAAAATCCTGCTCATTAGAAAAAGGGAAATTCCGTCAACTAGGTAAGTACTCTTCGTAGTGGAAAAGACTATAATAGAGTCGATATTCCACCGCAGTTTGTTGAGGGGGTGGTGGAGGATCTGGGTGAGGATGGTGAGAGTAGTGACGAGATGGGACCTACCGAAATAAAATTGACAACAATACGCGTGCTACAACATTTGAGCCAACCAAGGCTAAGGAAGGGGAACCTATTCCACCTCCCTTTCCCGAAGCCTTGAAAGATCCGGGTAACACAAAAATAATCAACAAAAGGGGACCTCAACCGGAGGAAATCTGGGAGGTATTTAAGCAAGTAAAATCAATCTACCCTTAATTGATGCTATTATGCAGGTCCCAGCTTACGCAAAGTACATCAAGGACTTGTGCACTCAGAAACGGCAGCACAAGGTTCCTAAGAAAATTAACTTTACAGATAGAGTGAGTGCCGTTTTGAATGGAATCCTTCCACCAAAGCTACGAGATCCGGGAACGCCCTTGATTTCAATTCAAGTAGGTGATTTTAAAATGAGCAGGGCGTTATTGGATCTCGGAGCTAGCGTGAGCATTCTTCCGGGGAGCTTGTATGACCAATACGATTTTGGTCCACTTCGTCGTGCCGACACCATCGTGGTGTTGGCAGATTTGACCCCAAAGCTTCCCTGAGGAATAGTTCGCGATGTGATCGTCAAGGTGGAAGAATTCTATTTTCCATTGGATTTCTTAGTGCTTGATTACGTTTCTTCTGATAAAACTAATCAACCGAATATGATTTTGGGCCGACCTTTCTTAGCCACCGCACATGCACAAATCGACTGCCGTACTGGCACGGTCAATATGACTTTTGGCAATAAAAGGTCCGATTAAATGTGTTTTCTAAAGTTTCTGACATGTTTTCTAGTGATGAATGTTTCATGGCAGATATTATAGATGGAAGTTATCCTCATCTGGATGAGGACGCACCAGAGTTTTGTTTGATTTGTGACAGGATAGAGGAGAATCACTGTGTGATTTGGAAACAGAGGTTCAGAAGCTGGAAGGCACAGGTGGTGTAGGAAAGAAGGCCTCCATGGACTCATCATTTGGAGAGCCTTCCAGCCGAGATTATGTCAGGGGTTAAACCGTCACTGATTAACCCAACTCAGGTCGAGTTGAAGGAGCTGCCGGTGCATTTGAAGTATGCGTTTTGGGGGAGGATCAGACTCTTTCGATAATTATTGCGGCAAATTTAGAGAAGGAACAAGAGGAAGCACTACTGAAGGTGTTGAAGACCCATCGTGCAGCGATTGGGTGGACTCTCGTGGACCTAAAGGTATTAGCCCGTCTATTTGTATGCATAAAATTATAAGCTGATCCAAATGCAAAACCTTCACGCGACACACAAAGGCGGCTAAATCCAAACATGCGAGAAGTTGTGAAGAAAGAGGTGCTCAAGTGGTTGGACAATGGGATTATCTATCCCATCTCAGATAGCCCGTGGGTCAGTCAACTCAGACGGTCCCAAAGAAAGCAGGAATTCAGATCATAAAAGACGAAAAGGTGAGCAGATAGCTACTCGGCCGGTAACCAGGTGGCGGGTATGTATTGACTACAGGAAATTAAATGCTGCCACCTCAAAGGATCATTTTCCTTTGCCTTTCATAGATCAAATTGTTGAGAAACTATCAGGTCAGAAATTTTATTGCTTTCTTGATGGTTATTCGGGGTACAATCAGATTGGTATCCACCCCGATGACCAAGAAAAGACAACATTCACATGCCCATATGGCACATTCGCATTCAGGCGAATGCCATTCGGGCTGTGCAATGCCCCGGCCACCTTCCAATGGTGCATGATGAGTATCTTTTCAGATATGGTCGGGGACGCCCTAGAAATTTTTATGGATGACTTTTCACTCTTTGGGTCATCATTTGATACTTGCTTGAATGAGTTGTCTAGGGTATTAGAATGATGTGTCCAAACAAACCTAGTGCTTAGTTGGGAAAAGAGCCATTTCATGGTTCAGGAGGGCATAGTTTTAGGGCATGTTGTGTCTAGTAAGGGGGTTGAGGTTGATAGGGCTAAAATTAAAGTGATTTCTACATTACCTCCCCCTACGAATGTGAAAGGCGTCCGTTCCTTTTTAGGACACGCCGAGTTTTACCACAGGTTTATTAAGGGTTTTAGTGTCATAACAAAACCTTTGTGTAACTTATTGCTAAAAGATGTGTCTTTTGAATTTGATGATAAATGTTTAAAAGCTTTTAATGTGTTGAAGGAACAACTGGTACAAGCCCCGATCTTGCAATCACCAGACTGGACTAAACCTTTTGAAATAATGTGTGAGGTAAGTGATTTCGCTATCGGGGCTGTACTAGGGCAGAGAGTAGATAAGAAACCGGTGGTTATCTACTATGCAAGCAAAACTCTCTCTGATGCACAATTGAATTACACTACAACGGAGAAAGAGTTGCTTGCGGTTGTCTATGCGTAAGACAAATTCCGGGCATATATTTGGGGAAATAAAGTAATTGTTTACTCTGATCATAGTGCAGTTAGGTACTTAATGGAAAAGAAGGATGCCAAACCGAGGCTGATTCGGTGGATCCTACTACTGCAGGAGTTTGATCTGGAAATCAGAGATAAAAAGGGGTGTGAAAACGTGGTGGCCGATCATTTATCACGGCTTCCGGCTGAAGTGGAGGATATCACACCGGAAATTAATGAGCAATTCCCTGATGAGTTTATTATGTCGGTAAGTTTTGGACCTTGATATGCTAATTTCGCCAATTATCTTTGTACAGGTACTGTATCGGATGCATGGAACAAGCGGAGGAAGCAACAGTTCCTCACGCAGGTGAAGAACTATATTTGGGATGAGCAAGACTTTTTCCGTGTTGGTGTTGATCAGATAATCCGTCGATGTGTTCCCGAGACGGGATTTTGGGAAGTGCTTCAGCATGCTTACTCATCTGCTTGTGGTGGACATTTTAGCGGTCAGAAGACAGGTCATAAGGTTCTTGAGTGTGGTCTTTATTGGCCCACTTTATTTAAAGATGCTTTTGAATTCGCTAAACATTGTACAAATTGCCAAAAGATGGGTGGGATCTAAAAAGGGACGGAATGCCATTGCAACCAATTTTGGTTGTTGATATTTTTGATGTATGGGGAATCGATTTCATGGGCCCCTTCCCCAATTCGAATGGTAATCTTTACATCTTAGTAGCGGTCAATTATGTCTCGAAATGGATTGAGGCAATCGCCACTAAGACGAACGACCATGCCGTTGTTTGCAGGTTTGTCCAATCAAACATTTTTGTAAGATTTGGGATTCCCCGAGTGATCATCAGTGATGGGGGATCCCACTTTAAAAACTTTAATTTTGGCAAACTGCTTAAACGGTACTGCGTGGACCATCGAATTGCTACACCGTATCATCCACAAACGAGGTGGACAGGTTGAAGTGTCGAATAGGCAAATTAAAGAAATTTTGCAAAAGACGGTGCGAACTGACCGTAAGGATTGGTCGTCCAAATTGGATGACGCCTTATAGGCCTATCGCACTGCCTATAAAACTCCTATCAGCACTACACCCTATAGATTGGTGTATGGAAAGGGTTGTCACTTACCCATGGAAATCGCGCATCGGGCCCTATAGGCGGTTAAACAAGTCAATACTGATTACTATGATGCAGGTGCTCATCAATTGTTGAAGTTAAGTGAGCTTGATGAATTACGTCACGAGGCGTATGATACCGCTGCCGCATATAAAGAAAAGATGAAGGCGGTGCGTGACACAAAACTGAGGCGTTCGGTGTTATCGAGAGGTCAGCGGGTTTGGTTATATAACTCACGTCTTAAATTGTTTCCAGGTAAATTGAGAAGCAAATGGACTGGTCCGTTTGTTATCACGAGAGTGGGTCAATTTGGGGATGTGGAAATTGAGGACCGAAGGACCAGCGGTGATAGGTGGTGAATGGTCACCGGTTGAAGCCATATCTTGATGGTGATGATTTGAATCCTTTACCAGAGGAGGTGAGCTTTCTTGCTGGTTCACCAGAATATACGACTGACTGAGAGGCACGAGAAGTCCGGTTGAAGACTAAAACTTAGCGCTACCGGGAGGCAACCCGGATGTTGGTATATATTTCTTTCTTTTATTATTATTCTTATATAAGGGGTTTAAAAAGTTTGTTGTGAGTATACCCGCAGCTTTGAGCAAGTGTGGGGACGTTGAAGACGCCCAGGTATGTTTCCGGTCTATGTGTCACGGTCGACACGTAGTGTTTAAGGGGGTGGATGTGGGCGAGTAATTATTATTCGACTTTTTGAGGGTGAATTATGTCTCCATACGTCGTGCTCTAAACAAAACTTTTAAACTACAAAAAAATTGAATTTTGACACGACCGTCACCGACAGTAGCCCAACCGTCACTAACGGTTGGGTGTTATTGGGACAGTTTGATCAGAAAGACCTGACCGTCACTGACGGTCAGGCATCGTCACTGACAGTTTGCAGCATGGGGCCGGGTTAGGCTGGGTGGAGCCATAATTGACCCATATTTTGGTTTTAAACCCGAATTTTGAACGGATAGTACCCAGGCACTTTAGGTCAGATTTTGTTCACCACATATTCATCACAAGAACCTTATCTTCTTCCTCTTCATCAAACACCCAAAACCCCCATAGCCACAAGTTTCCTAAGAGCTTCGTTTCTCAACCAAATCAAGCGATTCAAGAGTCCATCTTGATTAATTTTTCGAGGGGAACAAAACCCTACTGATAGTTTCCACTGAAAACATCCAGATTCGTTTGATTCAGTGCACAACAGAAGAACCCTAGATTTTGAATTTGGGGGTTTTTGTTCACACTTTAATATTAAGCTCTTCTTGTGTGTCTAACCTTAATTAAGAGACAAAGGTACGATTTTTACTACTCTTTTGCTCTGATTTGATGAAGTCAAGGTAGTCATGTTGAGTTTATGCTTTGTTCATGTTTCCTTAGTTATTCAATGACTAATTAAGCATGTTTGGAGTATGATTATTCTTGTTATCTTGTTTAATGAATGGAACTGGGATAGAAGAAGGTGATGTGCTAAAAGTAGTTTAATAAAAACAACTAAAAATTAACCTAAATCTAGACTCAAAGTAATACTCTAGACTCACTAAGACACACTAAACTACTAACCGGCAAGTGTACCGATCGACTCTAGTATAGCTAAAGCAAGTCCGGATATCGAACCCACGAGACTCTACAGATTGAATTAACTACTTTATTTAGACTCTGACAGACACGGACTAAAATGTTGTGATTTGATGGGGGGGGGGGGTTTATAACAAATTCCTAAGAAAACAATTTAAAAACTAACTAAGATTAACTAAGTTAACTAAACGAATTACTTTGGACTTAACTTCTAACGGTGAGAAAACACTACCTAGACTGGAATCCTGATTGTTTCAAGTAATGATTATTAACTAGAAATTGTCAACTATGGAACCGGGAACATAAAATTCTCACCTTTCGGAATATCTAAAGGACCCCTGACCCTTCTCAAGAGCACACAATGACACCCTAAAGGTTGTTTAGACTACCGGTTATTAGACTCCCTCACAGGACCTCTAATGGGTTTATGGAAGTACCTTGCAAGAATCACTCCCTCACAGGATCTGAATCAAGGTAGACCTGGACTCTCAGTTAGACTTACTAGACAATAGCCAATGGGTTACGGACGTATTGTAAAATACATCGTTTATTCGTGTATAGTTTGTACAATCTTTATTAGTTTTAGTTTCGTTTTCCGTAGAATAGCTAGTCTTTTGATCCAATTGCATTTTGCAGGTCGTATGAGCTTAAAGTAGCTGAAAAGCGTGAAAATTGAGTGGAAGTACGAATTGGTAAAGTCCTAGAACGAATTGGAGAGCTTTGGAGCTGAAATGAATTAAATTCTAGAGAAATTGCCTTCTGGCGGGCCGCGACTAGCTGGGCCATTGCTTCTCGCCACCCGCGAGAAGCTCATTTGATGCTGACGTCATTAACACGATCGTGGGCCGCGACTGGATGGTCAGAACCCTCTCGCGGCCAGCAAGAGGGTGTTATCTGCAGATGGGTTTGAAATTAGCTGAGATTTGGGGGTATAAAAGTAATTTTTATCATTATGAAACCCTAATTACGAATTGGGAGAGAACTTGGGTGAACTTGGAGCATTCTTGGAGTGATTCGTAGCCGTTGAAGCATTCGGGTGAAGATAATAAAGTGTAGCAACTTTGGGTCGTCATTCTGTTGTCCGGGTGTTCTCGTTTGTGCTATCTGATCTTTATCATGTTTTGCATACTTAAAATTACTTTGTTTTGCAATGTTTTCCATGACTTTGATTGGATTATTTTTATAGACTACCTAGATTGGATGAATGATTGTGTTAAAGTTTTGATTTTTATGCGATTTATGGATGCTATGGATTGTTTATGAGCTTGTAGGCAACTTGTGCTTTTGTTTAGATGCCTATGCGTGCTTGATAGGATTTGTTGCTTGTTTGTTACTTCGCTTGATTCTTGGTGACGGTCTTTATCACATAATAGAGTCTTGCTAGATTAAGGTTTTGGTGAGTCTCTATATCACATAATAAATCTTTAATCTTTGAGGTTAAATTACGTAATAAACCTTAGAAGTGATATTCGATTAAGTTATAAAGTCAAGTGTTCTGCTAATCGTCAATAGCTGTGAGGTGCGAGGTTATTACTAGGTCTAAGTCATTAAACCGTAAGGTAGGATACTCCCTAGGGAGTAACCCATTGGCTATTGTCTAGTAAGTCTATCCAAAAGTCCAGGTCTACCTTTGATTCAGATCCTGTGAGGGAGTGAGTCTTGCAAGGTACTTCCATAAACCCATTAGAGGTCCTGTGAGGGAGTCTAATAACCGGTATTCTTAACAACCTTTAGGGTGTCACTGTGTGCTCTTGAGAAGGGTCAGGGGTCCGTTAGATATTCCGAAAGGTGAGAATTATATGTGCCCGGTTCCATAGTTGACAACTTCTAATTAAAAGTCATTACTTGAAACAGTCAGGATTCCAGTCTAGGTAGTGTTTTCTCACCATCAGAGGTTAAGTCCAAAGCAATTCGTTTAGTTAACTTAGTTAATCTTAGTTAGTTTATAAATTGTTTTTTTTAGAAATTGTTAGAAACCCCCACCCCATCAAATCACAACATCATTTCAGTCCGTGTCTATCAGAGTCTAAATAAAGTAGTTAATTCAATCAGTAGAGTCTCGTGGGTTCGATATCCAGACTTACTTTAGCTATACTATAGTCGATCGGTACACTTGCCGGTTAGTAGTTTAGTTCGTTTTAGTGAGTCTAGAGTATTACTTTGAGTCTAGATTTAGGTTAATTTTAGTTGTTTTTATTAAACTACTTTAGCACATCAAGTTTTTGGCACCGTTGCCAGGGACTCTTGGCGATTGCGTTAATTACTTTATTTTGACTTTCGTGATATCATACGTGCTATTTGTCGTGTTTGAGTCGTAGGAGTCTAATATAATTTTGTTTTCTTTTTGGTTGTGTCGAGTCGTTTATAGAGTCTTCTTACTTGTTTGTTTTTGGTTTTTTCAGTGGATGCCCCATACACGTTCGCAAGGTCCTCCGCCGAAGCCACCTACGGACAAGTCTTCCTTCTCGTCCTCTTCGTTCAAGGTTAGTACCCCATTACAATCATCTTCCACCCATTCTGACTCTACACCCCAATCTAAACTAACGAACTTTGACTTCACTCCGAAGTCGTCCCCACAAAACTCCCCACCACCCTCCCGTCCCCAAAGTCCACCACCCGTTGTCAAAATGGCCAACCGAACCGTTTACCAACAAGCAAACATCGACTTCACCGGTTCTCGCTCACCCATCCGCTTAACCGAAATCACCAACGAAAAGACTTGGCAAATCCCATCCTATATCATGACCGCTATTACCAACTCTTGTCAATTTCACGGTCGTGATGATGAGGACGCGCCGGCTCACATCAACCGCATCACTCGTCTCTGCGGCACTTTCTCCATTAAAGGTGTCTGCGCTGATGCGCGTTATTTACAGGTCTTCCCATTCTCACTTGCTGGACGCGCAGCCGTCTGGTTTGATTCACAGCCATCAGGTTACGAGATGCCTTCTTAGCTAAATATTACCCACCCGCCAAGGCATCACGTATACGCGATCAGATTCATTCGTTCTGAATGGACCCTGATGAGCCGTACCACCTGGCCTGGGAAAGGTTCCAAACCCTACTTGCTCGTTGTTCACAGCATGGCTTGTCAGATTGGGCACTTGTAGAAAAGTTCTACAATGGTCTCACCCCAGAGATCCGGGCCCGGTTTGACACTTCAGCTGGAGGACAACTCATGGGAAAGAAATCGACAACTAAGTGTAGTGATCTGTTTGAGAGTTTTGCCCATTCTGAAATGGGCTATAGCACCACCGGCAGGAATTCCATCCCTGTTACTAGTACCTCTTCGACTGCTCGAGGGGTGAACCAAGTTGGCTTGGACTCAACGGTGGCTGCTGCGGTAGATCGGATGGAGAAAACTTTCACTAAGGAGCTTTATGAGATTAAGAAAAAGGTCGATAGGTGTAAGCTTTGTCGAGGGGGTCATGATACCGTCGATTGTCCCACCATTATGTTAGAGAATGTAGAGTTCATAGCCGGTCAGAATAGGGGTCAGTTTAACAATAATTCAAATTATTACTCAAACTGGCGAAACAACAATAATAATAACTTCCGCTCTTTCAGTAATCCTCCTGGTTTTTCATCTGGTCAGTATCAAAACAGGGGGCAGGGTTTGTTCACTAGTTCAGGTTCTAATCAACAGGGGCAGTTTAGTCATTCGGGGTCGAATCAGGAGGGCCAGGGTAGTGAAAAGTCCTCAGATATTAGTAGGATCGAGGAGATGTTCGCTCAAATCATGGTTAAGGATCAAGCCACTCAGAAAGCCCTAAATGATCTTAATGGTTTCGTGAAAAGTCAAGAAAACTTGAATAAAAATCAAGAACTTCACAATAAAAACCAACAAGCGGCTCTTTTAGATCTTCAAGGACAGCTAGGTTGTATATCCAAACAGTTGCAAGAATACCCTTCTGGTCAGTTCTCATGTAACACTTACCAGAATCCGGCCAATCATTCGGCCAAGGCCATCACTACTAGGAGCGGTAGGAGTTTAGGAGGGGTAGTTAGGGAGAGTGAGGAGGAGGTCGACGAGGTGATAAGATGGAAGCTCCCAGTAAGGTGCATGATAGGCTAGCCCCAGCAACTACCGCACAAACAGAGGAGTTTCAGGTAGAAAAGAGAGTAGAAAAACAGCCAGTAGGAGTCAAGCCATCCCCTTTGGTTGATCATTCGCGTGTTCCGTACCCTGCTCGTCTCAAGCATCAGAAATATGCTAGGGAATACGGGCACTTCTTATAGATGTTTAAGCAATTAAAGATAAATATTCCGTTCATCGAGGCCTTGCAATCGATGCCTAAGTATGCGAAATTCCTCAAAGATCTTCTCAAGCGGAAAGATAGGCTAGGTGAGTTGTCGAACATTCCATTGACCGGCGGTTGTTCGGCGGTAGTTTTGAACAAGCTACCGGAGAAATTAACCGATCCGGGCACCTTCACCATTCCATGCTTTTTCGGGGGCGCCGTTGCTCCCGCTCATGCCCTAGCTGATTTAGGAGCTAGCATCAACTTGATGCCATTCTCACTTTACGAGCATTTAGGTCTAGGAGTGCTTACACCCACACGTATGTCGTTATCATTGGCCGATTGTTCGGTCAAGTATCCTAGGGACATCATCGAGAATCTTTTAGTCAAGGTCGATAAGTTCGTCTTTCCGGTTGATTTTGTTGTCCTTGACATGAAAGCCGACGAAAAGGTTCCAATCATTCTAGGTTGTCCCTTCCTTCGAACCGGCAAGGCAATCATTGATGTCTATGACGTAAGATCTCACTTCGTGCGGGTGACGAGATTGTCACATTCGAGATAGATAGAGCCATGCAACACCCTAGTGGTAGTGCCGATCATAGCGGTCCGTGTCATTCCGTCTACTTTTTAGATTCCTTCTTGTCATGTGTTGATCAGTGTGTCAGTTACATTAGTGGGAGTGATCTTGTAGGTGGAGATGAGATTGAGTTTGAAAGTGAGGATGAGGAAGTTGGGAATGATCCGGAGTGGATTTCGGAAACTTTAGAGTTGTGTGAGGTGAGGGAAGAGGTAGAGAGTAAACCTTTGGAGTTGGCACCTGTAGAGCTTAAGGTTCTTCCATCCTATCTAGAGTATGCCTTCTTAGGAGAGGAGTCTAGTTTGCCCGTCATCATCTCTTCTAAGTTGACGGAGGAGGAGAAGGGTAGGCTAGTTGAGATGCTTCGGGAGCACAAAGATGCCATAGCTTGGAGATTGTCTGATATCAAGGGGATTTGCCCCACGTTTTGCACACACCGGATTCTCATTGAAGACGAATTCAAACCAGTAGTGCAACCTCAAAGGCGTCTAAATCTTAACATGAAAGAAGTGGTTAGGAAGGAGGTGATAAGTTGATGGAGGCCGGGCTAATATATACAATATCCGATTCCTCGTGGGTTAGTCCCACTCAAGTCGTCCCTAAGAAGGGTGGGACGACTGTTGTCATGAACGACAAAAACGAGCTTATTCCTTCCCGTACAGTCACTGGTTGGCGTGTGTGTATTGACTACCGCAAGCTCAATGACACCACCCGAAGGACCACTTTCCTCTACCGTTCATCGATCAAATGCTCGAGCGTCTCGCAGGTCGTCAATTCTATTGTTTTCTATATAGTTTTTCCGGTTACTTCCAAATCCCAATCGCCCCGGAAGACCAAGAGAAAACTACTTTTACATGTCCTTATGGCACACATGCGTACCGACGCATGCCCTTCAGATTATGTAATGCACCGGCTACATTTCAGCGGTGCATGGTAGCTATCTTTCAAGACATGGTTGAGAATACTATGGAGGTCTTTATGGATGATTTCTCAGTCTACGGTGATTCCTTTGACCATGCCTAGGTAATTTAGAGCGGATGATGAAATGGTGTATAGAGACAAAGTTGATGTTGAATAGGGAGAAGTGTCACTTTATAGTGACGGAAGGGATTGTGTTGGGACACAAAATCTCGAGAGTAGGGATAGAGGTTGATAGGGCCAAGATAGATACCATTAGCCGTTTACCCCCACCCACAAATGTTAAATCGATTAGGAGTTTTCTTGGTTATGCGGGTTTCTATAGGCGTTTCATTCAGGATTTCTCTTAGATCACGCGCCCCATGACCCGTCTTTTGGAGAAAGATGTTCCTTTCATCTTCAACAAGGAGTGTCTTAAAGCTTTTACCTTTTTGAAGGAGAAGCTTGTTAGTGCCCCCATTCTTATCTCTCCCGACTGGAGCTTACCGTTCGAGCTCATGTGCGATGCGAGTGACTATGCTGTAGGTTCGGTTTTAAGACAAAGAAGGGATAAGCACTTTCATCCAATTTACTACGCGAGCAAAACGTTAAATGATGCTCAATAGAACTACACCACCACGGAGAAAGAGCTCTTAGCAGTAGTATTCGCTTTCGATAAATTCTGATCTTATCTCGTGCTTTCCAAAACCGTCATCTTCACCGGTCATTCCGCCTTGCGTTTTCTCTTCCAAAAGAAAGACGCTAAACCCCGACTTATCCGGGGGCTTCTATTGCTTTCTGAGTTTGACATTGAGATTAGGGACAAAAAGGGAGCCGCGAATTTAGCCGCAGATCACTTGTCGCGGCTAGAGGATCTGAATAGAGAGGAAATTCGTGAGGAGGCGATAGGAGATAGATTCCCTCATGAGACCATAGATTTTGTAGAGGTGGAGAGAGAGGGGTTGCCTTGGTTTAGTGACTTAGCGAATTATTTGGCAAATGGGTATGTCGTGGGGGATATGAATGCCCAGCAAAAGAAGAAGTTGTTTAGGGACGCAAGGAAGTACATATGGGATGATCCATTCCTTTTTAGGATAGGAGGTGATCGAGTCCTTAGGAGATGTGTCGCGAGAGAGGAGGGTAGAGAGATTCTTAGGCATGTTCATGAAGGATTAACTGGTGGTCATCATGGTGTGCACGCTACCGCACAAAAGTTTTTTGATTGCGGGTTCTATTGGCCCACGGTAGTAGATGACGCGGTAGAATTTGTTAGGAATTGCGATGCTTGCCAACGTACCGGCAATATTTCATCCAGGAATGAAATGCCCCAACATCCAATCCAAGTCCTAGAGATATTTGACGTTTGGGGCATTGACTTCATGGGACCGTTTCCCCCCTCTAGTGGGAATCGGTACATCCTCATGGCAATCGATTACGTCTCGAAGTGGGTTGAAGCTCAAGCTTTGCCCACAAACGACGCCCGAGTGGTGGTGAAATTTATCAAGAAGTTGTTCACTAGGTTCGGGATACCTAGAGCTCTCATTAGCGACCGCGGTTCACATTTTTCTAATGCCGTGATGGCGAAGACATTAGAGAGATATGGAGTCACCCACCGTTTTGCAACCGCATATCATCCGCAAACGAGTGGGCAAGTTGAGAATGCGAATAGGGGAGTGAATAGAATTTTAGAAAAGACGGTAGGGAAGTCTAGAAAGGATTGGTCCGACAAGCTTGATGACGCTTTGTGGGCATTTCGTACCGCCTACAAGACACCTTTAGGGACCACTCCGTTTATGATCGTGTATGCAAAGCATGCCATCTTCCCGTTGAGTTGGAGCATAGGGCACTGTGGGCCCTTAAAACCGTGAACCTAGATTTGACCGAAGCAGCTAGGCGTAGATATTTTTAAATTCATGAGTTGGAAGCGCTTCGAGATGCGGCTTATGAACGAGCATAGAGTATTAAGGAAAAGTCGAAAGCTTTGCATGATCGAAGGTTGATAAAGGTGAAGGAATTTTCAGTTTGCGATAAGGTACTCCTTTATAATTCAAGGTTGAAATTGTTTCCCGGGAAGTTGAAGTCGAAATGGACGGGACCATATATAGTTAGAGAAGTTTTCCCACATGGAGCGATCGAGTTGCTAAACGAAGTCGATGGATGTATTTGGAAGGTGAATAGCCATAGGTTGAAGCACTATTTAGGTGGCCCGATCGATAACACCGAGAAAGAGGTAACTCCTCTCGAAGACATGCTTAACACCACCACTTAGTCTCTTGAGCATCGGCTCAAGTGTAAAGTTTGTACCAGTTGTATTCTCGTCTAGTTTGTTTATTTTTCGTGCTAACGGTTTTCTTTGGTAGTTTGTCGGTCTTTGTTTGTGTTTTTGAGTTGTTTTGCAGGAATTGTTTACCAAGGATATGCAGGGAATGAGGAGAAAAACGAGTTCCAGGTAAGTTCCAGAGTTAGAAAAATTTTGGGTGGTGTTTTGGGGGGTTTGGTTAAGTTGTGAAAATTTTTCTAAGGCATGAACTGGTGGAAATTTCGAAACTTTCTGTGAAATTTGCCTTCTGGTGGGGCGCGAGTACCACCATCTAAACCACTCGCGGCCCGTGAGCGACTGATAGAAGCTGACGTCATTTTCATGCTCGCGGGGCGCGACTCCCTGAGCCTATCCGCTCGCGGCCCGCGACTAACCTTATCTGCAGCCGGACCCCATTTCTAACCCTAATTTCACCCCTTTTGCCTCACTTCTTCTCCTCCAACCCGCCGAACACCACCAAAAACCACAAAACATCTCCGAATTTCAGCCATTTTCACTCAAATCAACCACCCCCATTCACCCATAACCGCTATTCCACTTATTTCCACCATCATTCTTTAACCATTCACCATCCATTTGGGATTTTCACGAGGGTTTCAAGTTACAACCGGATTTTTCTTAGTTTCTCTTGTCTAACTCAAATCCAAGGTATGTTTTCTTGTAATTTTTGTACTATGAGTCGATTATTTCAGTTTTTAATTAATTTAGGGTTAGATTTTGTGTCGGGTCTTGTTCTAGTCTTGTGTTTGGGTACGTTTAGAACTTGTTTGAGGTTGCGGATGATTCGGTTTGGCTAGTTTAGCATAATGCAGGTCGCGAAAAGGCTGGTTTGGAGTTGATTGGTTCAAGTTTTGTGACAGCCATAGGTTTTAGGTGTAGTAACATTGAGTGTGGGGATTCGGGTTGGTCATTTTTGAGCTAAACTTGTGTTTATAACTTAACTTCTGACCCGTTTCGCTGATTACGACATTAAAGCTTTTAACTTTAGCACTCAATGTTAGTTTGTTTTGGCACTTGAGTTTTAATTGAGGACAATTAAAGTGCCGGAAGGGGGTAGTGTACATTGAGTCGTGTATTTTGAGTCTAGTAGTCTTCGTGTTAGTTGGTCATGGGTTTACTTATATGCACGTACAGGTACAAAACACTTCGCCCGTACTCAATCTCCATTCGGGCGAAGTTGTTTATGACTTATGCTTTTGTAAACGGTAACCCGATCTTTCATTATTTGTTTAGTGTCGGTATCAACCGCGAAAGAAATGCTATACGGTTGATATATATATAAATTTAAAAATCCCAAAAATAGTTTGTGACTTCTAATGATCTGCTTTGCTTTTTTGTCAAATATATTGTTTTGCAGATGTCAGGTGAAGGCTCGTCGAGTAAGAAGGGCAGGAAAAGGGGCCCCACGGCTCGCCCTCAAGGTGTTCCGGAGGAGCCGGTACCACAAGAAGAGTATATCCACTATATGGAAGTGGATTATAGGGGCCCGAGAGTCCCTCATGGTCAAAGTACAAGGCTTGTGGATAGCCTGTTGTTGCAATTCGAGTTGAACTCAAGGGAATATGATAGGTTGGGTTCTTTGATTTCAGTTGACCTGTTGAAGTTTAGAAGGATAGATTGGGGTTTGTTGGATTGTTTTGGGGCAAGGGCCCGAGTCGAGCATTTGTTGGGGCCGAGGTTCAGGAGAGATTTGGATTGTGATGCTCGGCAATACCAGGAGATTACCCTTGAGTTTCATTCGACATTCGAATACAAACAATGGAATTTATTTGAGAAAGATGCGGTGTTTTTTGCTTTAGGTTGACAATCTTACGAGATGACCATCCCCCAATTTGCTGTGGCATTGCAGTTTTACACGGAAAAAAGAAGTGCAGTCACATGATTTTATCACAAGTCTTCAAGGGGTTTTTAAGAAAGATCATGATTACAGTGTTAAGTCGACTGAGTTGGCCAGGTTTTTTGGAGAACTATCTTGAGGGTTGCTTATTCGAACAACATGGTAGCGAGTGAAATTACCGACCCGGTTCTTCGTTTTATCCACAAGATTCTGGCAGCTACACTGGTTGGGAGAGGTCAAGGTGATAACAAGGTGAATCAGGTTAGTTTGTTTGCTTGATGTGTATGGTGGAGCAGAGGCCCGCAAATTTGGCTCCTATCTTTGCATGGTCGATGAGGAGACCATGGAGGGGCAGTTTAGGGGCTAGGATATATTGTGGGCCTTACATTACCAGGTTGGCGGAGAGTTTAGGTGTGTTTTGGAGGTACCCGGCTGATAAGATGAGAGAGGGGCCGACACCGGGGTTTATGAGGGTTAAGGATCTTCAAGCTGCAGGTATTTTGACTTATTCTGACCCGCCAGAGTGGGACTATGTGAGTCATGGACCACAGGTACCACCACCCCAGGGTCCACTGCAGCTGAAACACTTCAGCGAGCTGTTCCGCCACGTGATCAGTAGAGGACCCGATAGCAGATACCGGCGCCTCAGTATCCTATTAGACCACCACGTCTGGATCCACTCACTTTGGATTCTTTGTATGACCGGATGGAGACCGGTTTTAGTGATTTGCGAGGTTATGTGGATGATCAGTTTGGGGGTGTTAGGCAGGTGATGATGGAGAGTCATAGGATGCATGAGCAGGGTCAGTAGAGGTTAGAGGATGGTATGAGATACATGATGGAGGGTATGCATCTCGTGGTTCCCCCGTTCTTCAGGCAGCCACAGGCAGGACCGAGTGATCTGGCAGGGGTTGAACCGTATCATGTTTACCAGCAGGGATCGGAGGAGTCAGATGATGACGAGTGATTGGAAGCAGCAGCAGTGGTGTTTTATCTAGTATCTTTTATTTTACTTTTATGTTGTTTTTAATCTAACTCAGTCTGTATCCCTAATTTTGAATATTTTGGTACTTGGTTGGGATGGTTTGGGGTAGGATGTTTGGTTTGTTGAAGTTTTGGATGTTGAAAACACTGTTACTTTTATTATGCTATGTTAGTAGGTTTATTTGCTTATAGGTATGGTGTTTATTTTTGCCGCTTCTGTTCGCGTGTTCGATAGTTAGGAATTGTTTGCTGAGCATGTTCGAATTAGAGGGCGTTTGTGGAATTGACTGGCATATTGACAGTCTTGCATTTATATCAGCTAAGTCGTTTCACTTGTATATTTTGTTTATATATTTATTTCTGTATTTAGTATTTGAATTTCTAGGTAGTTGGTAGAGTCGTGTCTCGTCTTTGCATTAGGGACAATGCAATCTTTAAGTGTGGGGATGGGATATATGGTGTAAATAGGAGTCGTAGTTGTAGAGTTAATCGAGTACGATTTTAAAAAAAATTGGAAAATTGAGAAAATGTCTTTTGAAATAAGAAGTTTGCAAAAATATAACGAGAAATGATAGAAAAGATGGGTTTCTACTCGGGTTCAAATAATAATAATATGAGTTAAAGTAGGCAAGCTTGTGTCTAGTTTGGGATATGTAAATAGGCTCGGGTTTGGTTCTAGGTTCCTTTGATCTTAACATACCTAATTTCCGGTTTGCTAGTGGGTGCTCATCTAGGAAAAATGGGAAGTCGAAACCGCCAATAATAGTATAATGAATGCCGTTATAAGTTAAAATTGTCAGAATTTTTAATCATGAAAAAAAAAAACAGAAAGAAAAAAATATTAGAGCTAGAAACTAAGAAACGTAGCGCAGGCCTACGTAGTCCTCGTTGGGGATGGTGACTCTGACTTAGAATGCTTCTAGGATGTGTGAAATCAAGTTGCATAGGAAAGAAAAATTACTGAAGCCTATTGTAATCCAAGTTGGGGATAGCGACTCTACAGCCGGAATGCCTCTGGGTTAGGTAAAGCATTGTCTAAGCTCAATGAAAAAAAAAGTAATAAAGAGAAAAAGAGAAGAATTTGGTTTTAAATTCTTTTGATTTTGATATAAAATGGTTAGGAATTGGTCCAGTGATCGTTCCTTTTGTTCTATAAGCTTGAGGCGGGATTAGATGGACTGTGGCTTTTAGTGTGAGGCCCTAGGTAAACTGGTTGCACTTGAACTAAATCTGTATGATAAGGGCTTGGAACCGGGTTTTGGGTTTAAGAGGACAAACATATTTGCAATCGCGGCTAATACAAGTTTTGATTGTAATAAGTAAGAATAATTTTTGTCTCGAGTAGTTGCTTGTCTCTGGTTCCGTTAGCATAGATTCTTTTTCGAGGACGAAAAAAGAGTAAGTGTGGGGATATTTGATGTATTGTAAAATACATCGTTTATTCGTGTATAGTTTGTACAATCTTTATTAGTTTTAGTTTCGTTTTCCGTAGAATAGCTAGTCTTTTGATCCAATTGCGTTTTGCAGGTCGTATGAGCTTAAAGTAGTTGAAAAGCGTGAAAATTGAGTGGAAATATGAATTGGTAAAGTCCTGGAACGAATTAGAGAGCTTTGGAGCTGAAATGAATTATATTCCGGAGAAATTGCTTTCTTGCGGGCCGCGACTAGCTGGGCCATTGCTTCTCGCCACCCGCGAGAAGCTCATTTGATGCTGATGTCATTAACACGGTAGCAAGCCGTGACTGGATGGTCAGAACCCTCTCACGGCCAGCGAGAGGGTGTTATCTGCAGATGGGTTCGAAATTAGCTGATATTTGGGGGTATAAAAGCAATTTTTATCATTATGAAACCCTAATTAAAATTGGGAGAGAACTTGGTCGAACTTGGAGCATTCTTGGAGTGATTCGTAGCCGTTGAAGCATTCGGGTGAAGATAATCAAGTGTAGCAACTTCGGGTCGTCATTCTATCGTCCGAGTGTTCTCGTTTGTGCTATCTGATCTTTATCATGTTTTGCATACTTAAAATTACTTTGTTTGCAATGTTTTCCATGACTTTGATTGGCTAATTTTTATAGACTACCTAGATTGGATGAATGATTATGTTAAAGTTTTGATTTTAAGCGATTTATGGATGCTATGGATTGTTTATGAGCTTGTAGGCGACTTGTGCTTTTGTTTAGATGCGTATGCGTGCTTGATAGGATTTGTTGCTTGTTTGTTACTTCGCTTGATTCTTGGTGACGGTCTTTATCACATAATAGAGTCTTGCTAGATTTAAGGTTTTGGTGAGTCTCTATATCACATAATAAATCTTTAATCTTTGAGGTTAAATTACGTAATAAACCTTAGAAGTGATATTCGATTAAGTTATAAAGTCAAGTGTTCTGCTAATCGTCAATAGCTGTGAGGTGCGAGGTTATTACTAGGTCTAAGTCATTAAATCGTAAGGTAGGATACTCCCTACGGAGTAACCCATTGGTTATTGTCTAGTAAGTCTATCCAAAAGTCCAGGTCTACCTTTGATTCAGATCCTGTGAGGGAGTGAGTCTTGCAAGGTACTTCCATAAACCCATTAGAGGTCCTGTGAGGGAGTCTAATAACCGGTATTCTTAACAACCTTTAGGGTGTCACTGTGTGCTCTTGAGAAGGGTCAGGGGTCCGTTAGATATTCCGAAAGGTGAGAATTATATGTGCCCGGTTCCATAGTTGACAACTTCTAATTAAAAGTCATTACTTGAAACAGTCAGGATTCCAGTCCGGTAGTGTTTTCTCACCATCAAAGGTTAAGTCCAAAGCAATTCGTTTAGTTAACTTAGTTAATCTTAGTTAGTTTATAAATTGTTTTTTATAGAAATTGTTAGAACCCCCCCCCCCCATCAAATCACAACATCATTTCAGTCCGTGTCTGTCAGAGTCTAAATAAAGTAGTTAATTCAATCAGTAGAGTCTCGTGGGTTCGATATCCAGACTTACTTTAGCTATACTATAGTCGATCGGTACACTTGCCGGTAAGTAGTTTAGTTCGTTTTAGTGAGTCTAGAGTATTACTTTGAGTCTAGATTTAGGTTAATTTTAGTTGTTTTTATTAAACTACTTTTAGCACATCAGTTACTCACTTGGGAATATCCTATACGGTTTAATGACTTAGACCTAGTAATAATGTCGCACCTCACAGCTATTGACGATTAGCAGAACACTTGATTTTTATAAGTTTATCAAAGATTACTTCTAAGATTTATTACGTAATTCAACCTCAAAGATTCAGGGTTTATTATGTGATATAGACACTCACCAAAACCTTAAATCTAGCAAGACTTTATTATGTGATAAAGACCGTCACCAAGAATCAAGCGAAGTGATAAATAATCAACAAATACTATCAAGCATGCATACACATCTAAACAAAAGAACAAGTCACTTAGAACTCATAAACAATCCATAGCATCCATAAATCACATAAAAATCAAAACTTTAACACAATCATTCATCCAATCTAGGTAGTCTATAATAATTAGCCAATCAAAGTCATGGATAACATTGCAAACAAAGTAAGTTCAAGTATGCAAAACATAATTAAGATCAGATAGCACAAACGAGAACACCCGGACGATAGAATGACGACCCGAAGTTGCTACACTCGGTTTATCTTCACTGGAACGCTTCAGCTGCTACGAATTACTCCAAGAATGCTCCAAAATCTCCCAAGTTCTCTTTAAATTCGTAATAATGGTTTCATTAAGATAAAAATTGCTTTTATACCCCCAAATCTCAGCTGAATTCGAAATCATCTGCAGATAACACCCTCTCGCTGGCCGCGAGAGGGTTCTGGCCATCCAGTAGCGCCCCGCGACCGTCTTAATGACGTCATCACTATATGGGCTTCTCGCGGGTGGCGAGAAGAAATAGCCTAGCTGGTCGCGGCCCGCCAGAAGCTCATTTTTCCATAATTTAATTCGTTTCAGCTCCCGAGCTCTCCAACTCATTTCAGGACTTAACCAATTCATATTTCTACTCAATTTTCATGCTTTCCAGCTACTTTAAGCTCATACGACCTGCAAAACACAATTGGATCAAAAGGCTAACTATTCTACGAAAAACGAAACTAAAACTAATAAAGATTGTACAAACTATACACGAATAACCGATGTATTTTACAATACATCAAATATCCCCACATTTACTCTTTTTTCATCCTCGAAAAAGAATCTATGCAAACGGAATCAGAGACAAGAAACTACTCGGGACAAAAACCACTCATACTTATTAAAATAAAAACTTGTGTTAGCCGCGATTGCAAATATGTTTGTCCTCTTAAACCCAAAACCCGGTTCCAAGCCTTTATCATACAAATTTAGTTCAAGTGCAACCAGTTTACCTAGGGTCTCACACTAAAAGCCACAGTTCATCTAATCCCGCCTCAAGCTTATAGAATAAAAGGAACGATCACTGGACCAATTCCTAACCGTTTTATATAAAAGAATTTAAAACCAAAATTTTTCTTTTTCTTTATTACTTATTTTTTTCATTGAGCTTAGACAATGCTTTAGCCAATCAAAGTCATGGAAAACATTGCAAACAAAGTAATTTTAAGTATGCAAAACATGATAAAGATCAGATAGCACAAACGAGAACACTCAGACGACAGAATGACAACCCGAAGTTGCTACACTTGAGTATCTTCACCCGAATGCTTCAACGGCTATGAATCACTCCAAGAATGCTCCAAGTTCGCCCAAGTTCTCTCCCAATTTGTAATTAGGGTTTCATAATGATAAGAATTACTTTTATACCCCCAAATCTCAGCTAATTTCGAACCCATCTGCAGATAACACCCTCTCGCTTGCCGTGAGAGGGTTCTGACCATCCAGTCACGGCCCGCGACCGTGTTAATGACGTCAGCATCAAATGAGCTTCTCGCGGGTGGTGAGAAGCAATGGCCCAGCTAGCCGCGGCCCGCCAGAAAGCAATTTCTCCGGAATATAATTCATTTCAGCTCCAAAGCTCTCCAATTCGTTCCAGGACTTTACCAATTCGTATTTCCACTCAATTTTCACGCTTTTCAGCTACTTTAAGCTCATACGACCTGCAAAACGCAATTGGATCAAAAGACTAGCTATTCTACGGAAAACGAAACTAAAACTAATAAAGATTGTACAAACTATACATGAATAAACGATGTATTTTACAATGCATCAAATATCCCCACACTTACTCTTTTTTCGTCCTCGAAAAGGAATCTATGCTAACGGAATCAGAGACAAGTAACTACTTGAGACAAAAGTTATTCATACTTATTACAATCAAAACTTGCGTTAGCCGCGATTGCAAATATGTTTGTCCTCTTAAACCCAAAACCCGATTCCAAGTCCTTATCATACAGATTTAGTTCAAGTGCAACCAGTTTACCTAGGGCCTCACACTAAAAGCCACAGTCCATCTAATCCCGCCTCAAGCTTATAGAACAAAAGGAACGATCACTGGACCAATTCCTAACCGTTTTATATCAAAATCAAAAGAATTTAAAACCAAATTCTTCTCTTTTTCTCTTTATTACTTTTTTTTCATTGAGCTTAGACAATGCTTTACCTAACCCAGAGGCATTCCAGCTGTAGAGTCGCTATCCTCAACTCGGATTACAATAGGCTTCGGTAATTTTTCTTTCCTATGCAACTTGATTTCACACATCCTAGAAGCATTCTAAGTCAGAGTCACCATCCCCAAACGAGGACTACGTAGGCCTGCGCTACTTTTCTTAGTTTCTAGCTCAAATATTTCACCTCTATTTTTTTCATGATTAAAAATTCTGACAATTTTAACTTATAACGGTATTCCTTATACTATTATTTGGCGGTTTTGACTTCCCATTTTTCCTAGATGAGCACCCACTAGCAAACCGACAATTAGGTACATTAAGATCAAAGAAACCTAGAACCAAACCCGGGCCTATTTCCATATCCCAAACTCGACACAAGCTCGACTATTTTTACTCATAATATTATTATTTGAACCCGAGTAGAAACCCATCTTTTCTATCATTTCTCGTTATATTTTTGCAAACTCCTTATTTCAAAAGACATTTTCTCAATTTTTTCAATTTTTTCAATTTTTTTTAACAAATAGACTCAATTAACTCTACGACTACGACTCCTTTTTACACCATGTATCCCATCCCCACACTTAAATATTGCATTGCCCCCAATGCAAAGATGAGATACGAATTACCTAGAAAATAAAATACTAAATAAATAAATAAATACAAAATATACAAGTGAAACGACTTAGCTGTAAGTATGCGAGACTGTCAATGTGCCAGTCAATTCCACATATGCCCTCCAATCCGAACACGCTCAGCAAATAATTCCTAACTCTCGGACACGCGAACGGAAGCTGCAAAAATAAACACCATACCTATAATCAACAACCCACTAACATGGCATAATAAAAGTAAAAGTGTTTTCAACATCCAACATCACCAAATCAAACATCCTACCCCAAACCATCCCAACCTAGTGCCAAAGTATTCAAAATTAAGGATACAGACCAAGTTAGATTAAAAACAGCATAAAAGAAAAATAAAAGATACTAGATAAAACACCGCTGCTGCTGCCACCAATCACTCATCATCGTCTGACTCCTCCGATCCCTGCTGGTAAACATGACACGGTTCAACCCCTGCCAAATCACTCGGTCATGCCTGTGGCTGCCTAAAGAACGGGGGAACCACAAGATGCATACCCTCCATCATGAACCTCATACCATCCTCTAACCTCTGCTGACCCTGCTTGTGCATCCGACGACTCTCCATCATCACCTGCCTAACATTCCCAAACTGATTATCCACATAACCCTGCAAATCGCCAAAACCGGTCTCTATCCGGTCATACAAAGAATCCAAAGTGAGTGGTTCCGGACGTGGTGGTCTAATAGGATACTGAGGCGCTGGTATCTGCTGTCGGGTCCTCTGCTGATAACGTGGCGGAATAGCTCGCTGAAGTGTTTCAGCTGTAGCGGACCCTGGGGGTGGTGGAACTTGTGGTCCATGACTCACGTAATCCCACTTTGGCGGGTCAGAATAAGTCAAAATACCCGTAGCCTGTAGATCCTTAATCCTCATAAACCCCAGTGTCGGCCCCTCTCTCATCTTATCAACCGGGTACCTACCAAACACAGCTAAACTCTCCGCCAACCTGGTAATGTAAGGCCCACAATATATCCTTGCCCCAGAACCGCCTCTCTACGGTCTCCTCATCGACCATGCAAATATAGTAGCCAAATTTACGGGCCTCTGCTCCACCATACACATCAAGCAAAACAAACGAACCTGATTTACCTTGTTATCCCCTTGACCTCTCCCCACCAGTGTAGCTGCCAGAATCTTGTGGATAAAACGAAGAACCGGGTCGGTAATATCACTCGCTACCATGTTGTTCGAATAAGTAACGCTCGAGACAGTTCTCCAAAACCTGGCCAACTCAGTCGACTTAAAACTGTAATCATGATCTTTCTTAAAAACCCCCTGAAGACTTGTGATAAAATCATGTGACTGCACTTCTTCTTCCGTGTAAAACTGCAATGCCACGGCAAATTAGGAAATGGTCATCTCATAAGATTGTCTACCCAAAGCAAGGAATATAACATCTTTCTGAAAGAAATTCCCTTGTTTGTAGTCGAATGTCGAATGAAACTCAAGGGTAATCTCCTTGTATTGCCGAGCATCACAATCCAGAACTCTCCTGAACCTCGGTCCCAACAAATGCTCAACTCGGGCCCTTGCCCCCAAACGATCCAACAAATTCCAATCTATCCTTCTGAACTTCAATAGGTCAACTGAAATCAAAGAACCCAACCTGTCATACTCCCCTGAGTTCAACTCGAATTGCAACAACGGGCTGTCCACCGGCCTTGTGCTCTGGCCATGAGGGCCCGGGCCCCTATAATCCACTTCCCTATAGTGGACATACTCTTCCTGTGGTACCGCTCCTCTAGAACACCTTGAGGGAGAGCTGGTGGGTCTCTTTTCCTGCCCCTCTTATTCGACGAGCCTTCACCTGACATCTGCAAAACAATTATAATTGACAAAACAAAACAAAGCAGATCATTAGAAGTTACAAACTATTTTTGGGATTTTTATTTTTTTATATATATCAACCGTATAGCATTTCTTTCGCGGTTGATACCGACAATAAACAAATAATGAAAGACCGGGTTACCGTTTACAAAAGCATAATCATAAACAACCTCGCCCGAATGGAGATTGAGTACGGGTGAAATGTTTTGAACCCGTACGTGCATATAAGTAAACCCATGACTAACTTAAACTAAGACTGCTAGACTCATTATACTACTCAATGTACACTACCCCCTTCCGGCACTTTAATTGTCCTCAATTAAAACCCAAGTGCCAAAACAAAACTAACATTGAGTGCTAAAGTTAAAAGCTTTATCTTGTAATCAGTGAAACGGGTTAAAAGTTAAGCTATGAACGCAAGTTTAGCTCAAAAGTGACCAACCCGAATCCCCACACTCAATGTTACTACGCCTCAAACCTATGGCAGTCGCAAAACACAAACCAATCGACTCAAACCACCCACGACTGCCTCCTACACTAATCACGACCAAACACAAGATTAAACTAAAACCCAACTCAAAATCCAACTTTGTTCTAAACAAAAACTGAAATAATGGACTCATGGTACAAAAATTACAAGAAAACATACCTTGGAGTCAGATTAGAGAAGAAAAAGAAAGATGAATACGGTTGAAGCTTGAAACCCTCGAGAAAATCCCAAATAGATAGTGAATAGTTGCAGATTGATGGTGGAAACAAGTGGAACAGCGGATATGGGTGAATGGGGGTGGTTGATTTGAGCGAAAATGGCTGAATTTCGGAGGTGTTTGGTGGTTGTTGGTAGTTTTCGGCGGAATGGAGAAGAAGAAGTGAGGCAAAAAGGTGAAATTAGGGTTAAAAAACTGAGGTTGGCTGCAGATAGGGCTACTCGCGGGCCGCGAGCGAATAACTCAATTGAGTCGCGCCCCGCGACCGCTTAAATGACGTCAGCTTCCATTGGTTGCTCGCGGGCCGCGATGGACTAGACTTTGCCTCTCGCGCGCCGCCAGAAGGCAATTTTCACAGAAAGTTTCGAAAATTCCACCAGTTCATGCCTTAGAAAAATTTTCAACAATTAACCTCCCCAAATCACAACCCAAAATTTTTCTGACTCTGGAACTTACCTGGAACTCGTTTTTCTCCTCATTCCCTGCACATCCTTGGTATAGAATTCCTGAAAAATGACTCAGAAACACAAACAAAGACTGACAAACTACCAAAGAAAACCGTTAGTTACAAAAAATAAACAAAAATAGACGAGAATACAACCGGTACAAACTCTACACTTGAGCCTATACTAAAGACATTAAGTGGTGGTGCTAGGCATGTCTTCGAGAGGAGTTACCTCCTTCTCGGTGCTATCTATCGGGCCACCTAAATAGTGCTTCAACCTATGGCCATTTACCTTCCAAATACAACCATCGACTTCGTTTAGAAACTCGACCGCTCCATGTGGGAAGACTTCTCTAACTATATATGGTCCCGTCCATTTCGACTTCAACTTCCCGGGAAACAATTTCAACCTCGAATTATAAAGGAGTACCTTGTCGCCAACTGAAAATTCCTTTAACTTCTTCAACCTTCGATCATGCAAAGCTTTCGACTTTTCCATAATACTCCATGATCGTTCATAAGCCGCATCTCGAAGCGCTTCCAACTCATGGATTTGAAAATATCTACGCCTAGCCGCTTCGGTCAAATCTAGGTTCAAGGTCTTAAGGGCCCAAAGTGCCCTATGCTCCAACTCGACGGGAAGATGGCATGCTTTGCCGTACACGATCATAAACGGAGTGGTCCCTAAAGGTGTCTTGTAGGCGGTATGAAATGCGCAGAAAGAGTCATCAAGCTTGTCGGACCAATCCTTTCTAGACTTCCCTACCGTCTTTTCTAAAATTCTATTTACTCCACTATTCGCATTCTCAACTTGCCCACTCGTTTGCGGATGATATGAGGTTGCAAAACGGTGGGTAACTCCATATCGCTCCAATGCCTTCTCCATCATGGCATTACAAAAATGGGAACCGCGGTCGCTAATGAGAGCTCTAGGTGTACCGAACCTAGTAAACAACTTCTTGAGAAATTTCACCACCACTCGGGCATCGTTTGTAGGCAAAGCTTGAGCCTCATTCCACTTCGAGACGTAATTGATTGCCACGAGGATGTACCGATTCCCACTAGTGGGGGAAAGGGTCCCATGAAGTCAATGCCCCAAACGTCAAATATCTCTAGGACTTGGATTGGATGTTGGGGCATTTCATTCCTGGATGAAATATTGCCGGTACGTTGGCAAGCATCGCAATTCCTAACAAACTCTACCGCGTCATCTACTACCGTGGGCCAATAAAACCCGCAATAAAAACCTTTTGTGCGGTAGCGTGCACACCATGATGACCACCGTTTAATCCTTCATGAACATGCCTAAGAATCTCTCTACCCTCCTCTCTCGCGACACATCTCCTAAGGACTCGATCACCTCCTATCCTAAAAAGGAATGGATCATCCCATATGTACTTTCTTGCGTCCCTAAACAACTTCTTCTTCTGTTGGGCATTCATATCCCCCACGACATACCCATTTTCCAAATAATTCGCTAAGTCATTAAACCAAGGCAACCCTTCTCTCTCCGCCTCTACAAAATCTATGGTCTCATGAGGGAATCTATCTCCTATCGCCTCCTCACTAATGCCCTCTCTATTTGGATCCTCTAACCGCGACAAGTGATCGGTGGCTAAATTCTCGGCCCCCTTTTGTCCCTAATCTTAATGTCAAACTCAGAAAGCAATAGAATCCACCAGATAAGTCGGGGATTAGCGTCTTTCTTTTGGAAGAGAAAACGCAAGGCGGAATGGTCGGTGAAAACAACAGTTTTGGACAGCACGAGATAAGATCAGAATTTGTCGAAAGCGAATACTACGGCTAAGAGCTCTTTCTCCGTGGTGGTGTAGTTCTCTGGAGCATCATTTAACGTTTTGCTCGTGTAGTAAATTGGATGAAAGTGCTTATCCCTTCTTTGTCCTAAAACCGCACCTACGGCATAATCACTCGCATCGCACATGAGCTCGAACGGTAAACTCCAGTCGGGCGAGATAAGAATGGGGGCACTAACAAGCTTTTCCTTCAAAAAGGTAAAAGCTTTAAGACACTCCTCATCGAAGACGAAAGGAACATCTTTCTCCAAAAGACGGGTCATGGGGCGTGTGATCTTAGAGAAATCCTTAATGAAACGCCTATAGAAATCCGCATGACCAAGAAAACTCCTAATCAACTTAACATTGGTAGGTGGAGGTAAACGGCTAATGGTATCTATCTTGGCCCTATCGACCTCTATCCCTACTCTCGAGATTTTGTGTCCCAACACAATCCCTTCCGTCACCATAAAGTGACACTTCTCCCAATTAAACATTAACTTTGTCTCTATGCACCTTTTAAACATCCGCTCTAAGTTACCTAGACAATGGTCAAAGGAATCACCGTAGACTGAGAAATCATCCATAAAGACCTCCATAGTACTCTCAACCATGTTTTTAAAAATCGCGACCATGCACCGCTAAAACATAGCCGGTGCATTACATAATCCGAAGGGCATGCGTCGGTACGCATATGTGCCATAAGGACATGTAAAAGTAGTTTTCTCTTCGTCTTCCGGGGCGATTGGGATTTGGAAGTAACCGGAAAAACCATCTAGAAAACAATAGAGTTGACGACCCGCGATACGCTCGAGCATTTGATCGATGAACGGTAAAGGAAAGTGGTCCTTCCGGGTGGCGTCATTTAGCTTGCGGTAATCAATACACACACGCCAACCGGTGACCTTACGGGAAGGAATAAGCTCGTTTTTCTCATTCATGACAACAGTCATCCCACCCTTCTTAGGGACGACTTGAGTGGGACTAACCCACGAGGAATCGGATATAGGATATATTAGCCAGACCTCCATCAATTTAATCACCTCCTTCCTAACCACCTCTTTCATGTTGGGATTTAGACGCCTTTGAGGTTGCACTACCGGTTTGAATTCGTCTTCCATGAGAATCCGGTGTGTGCAAAACGTGGGGCTAATCCCCTTGATATCGGACAATCTCCAAGTTATGGCATCTTTGTGCTCCCATAGCGCCTCAACTAACCTACCCTTCTCCTCCTCCGTCAACTTAGAAGAGATAATGACAGGCAACCAGACTCCTCTCCTAAGAAAGCATACTCTAGATGGGATGGAAGAACCTTAAGCCCTAAAGGTGCCAACTCCAAGGGTTTACTCTCTACCTCTTCCCTAACCTCACATAACTCTAAAGTTTCGAGAATCCACTTCGGATTGTTCCCAACTTCCTCATCCTCACTTTCAAACTCAATCTCATCTCCACCCACTAGATCACTCCCACTAATGTAACTAACACACTGATCAACACATGACATGAAGGAATCTAAAAAGTAGATGGAATGACAGGGACCGCTATGATCGTCACTACCACTAGGATGTTGCATGGCTCTATCTATCTCGAATGTGACAATCTCGTCACCCGCTCAAAGTGAGATCTTACTGTCATAGACATCAATGATTGCCTTGGCGGTTCGAAGGAAGGGACGACCTAGAATGATTGGAATCTTTTCGTCGGCTTCCATGTCGAGGACAACAAAATCAATCGGAAAGACGAACTTATCGACCTTAACTAAGAGATTCTCGATGATACCCCTAGGATACTTGACAAACGATCGGCCAGTGATAACGACATGCGTGTGGGTGTAAGCTCTCCTAGGCCTAAACGCTCGTAAAGTGAGAATGGCATCAAGTTGATATTAGCTTTTAGATCGTCTAGGGCATGAGCGGGAGCAACGGCGCCCCCGAAAAAGCATGGAATGGTGAAGGTGCCCGGATCGGTTAGTTTCTCCGGTAGCTTGTTCAAAACCGCTGCCGAACAACCGCCGGTTAATGGAATGTTCGACAACTCACCTAGTCTATCTTTCCGCTTGAGAAGATCTTTGAGGAATTTCGCATACTTAGGCATGGATTGCAAGGCCTCGATGAACGAAAGATTTATCTTTAGTTGCTTAAACATCTCTAAGAAGTGCCCGTATTCCCTAGCATATTTCTGATGCTTGAGACTAGCGGGATACGGAACGCGCGAATGATCAACCAAAGGGGATGGCTTGACTCCTACTGGCTGTTTTTCTACTCTCTTTTCTACATTAGGCTCCTCGGTCTGTTCGGTACTTGCTGGGACTTGCCTATCGTGCACCTTACCGGGAGTTTCCATCTCTATTTCCTCGTCTACTTCCTCCTCACTCTCTACCTCGACACTCTCCCTAACTACCTCTCCTAAATTCCGACCACTCCTAGTAGTGATGGCCTTGGCTGAATGATTGGCTGGGTTCTGGTAAGTGTTACCGGAAACTGGCCGGAAGGGTATTCTTGCAACTGTTTGGAAATACCACCTAATTGTCTTTGAAGATCTAAGAGAGCAGCCTGTTGGTTTTTATTGTGAAGTTCTTGATTTTTATTTAAATTTTCTTGACTTTTTACGAAACCATTAAGATCATTTAAGGCAATCTGAGTGGCTTGGTCCTTAACCATGATCTGGGCAAACATCTCTTTGATCCTACTGATGTCTGAACTCTTGTCACTACCCTGACCCTCCTGATTCGACCCCGAATGACTAAACTGAACCTGTTGATTAGAACCTGAACTAGTGAACAAACCCTGTCCCCTGTTTTGATACTGACCAGATGAAAATCCAGGAGGATTACCAGAAGAGCGGAAGTTATTATTATTATTGTTGTTTCGCCATTTAGAGTTATAATTTGAATTATTGTTAAACTGACCCCTATTCTAACCGGCTATGAACTCTACATGCTCTAACGTAATGGTGGGGCAATCTACTATATCATGACCCCCTTGACAAAGCTCACACCTATCGACCTTTTTCTTAATCTCATAAAGCTCCTTAGTGAAAGTTTTCTCCATCCGATCTAGCGCAGCAGCCACCGTTGAGTCTAAGCCAACTTGGTTCACCCCTCGAGCAGTCGAAGAGGTGCTAGTAACAGGGATGGAATTCCTGCCGGTGGTGCTATAGTCCATTTCGGAATGGGTCTCAAACAGATCATTACACTCAGCTGTTGACTTCTTTCCCATGAGTTTCCCTCCAGCTGAAGTGTCAAACCGGGCCCGGATTTCTAGGGTGAGACCATTGTAGAACTTTTCTACAAGCGCCCAATCTGACAAGCCATGCTGTGAAAAACGAGCGAGTAGGGTTTGGAACCTTTCCCAGGCCAGGTGGTACGGCTCATCAGGGTCCATTCGGAACGAATGAATCTGATCTCGTATACGGGATGCCTTGGCGGGTGGGTAATATTTAGCTAAGAAGGCATCTCGTTATCCTGCCCAAGTAGTGAAAGAACCTGATGGTTGCGAATCGAACCAGACGGCTGCACGGCCAGCAAGTGAGAATGGGAAGACCTGTAAGTAATGCACATCAGCACTGACACCTTCAATAGAGAAAGTGCCACAAAGACGAGTGATGCGGTTTATGTGAACCGGCGCGTCCTCATCATCACGACTGTGAAATTGACAAGGGTTGGTAATAGCAGTCATGATATAGGACGAGATTTGCCAAGACTTTTCATTAGTGATTTCGGGTAGGCGGATGGGTGAGCGAGCACCGGTGAAGCCGGTGTTTGCTTGTTGGTAAACGGTTCTGTTGGCCATTTGGACAACGGGTGGTGGGCTTTGGGGACGGGAGGGTGGTGGGGAGTTTTGTGGAGACGACTTCGGAGTGAAGTCAAAGTTCAGTAGTTTAGATTGGGGTGTAGAGTCAGAAAGGGTGGAAGATGATGGTAATGGAGTAAACCTTAAACGAAGAGGACGAGAAGGATGACTTGTCCATAGGTGGCTTCGGCGGAGGACCTTGCGAACGTGTATGGGGCATCCACTAAAAAACCAAAACAAACATGTAAGAAGACTCTTTAAACGACTCGACACAACCAAAAAGAAAACAAAATTATATTAGACTCCTACGACTCAAACATGACAAATAACACGTATGATATCATGAAAGTCAAAACAAAGTAATTAACGCAATCGCCAAGAGTCCCCGGCAACGGCGCCAAAAACTTGATGCGCTAAAATTAGTTTAATAAAAACAACTAAAATTAACCTAAATCTAGACTCAAAGTAATACTCTAGACTCACTAAGACACACTAAACTACTAACCGGCAAGCGTACCGATCGACTCTAGTGTAGCTAAAGCAAGTCCGGATATCGAACGCACGAGACTCTACTGATTGAATTAACTACTTTATTTAGACTCTGACAGACACGGACTAAAATGTTGTGATTTGATGGGGAGGGTTTTCTAACAAATTCCTAAGAGAACAATTTAAAAACTAACTAAGATTAACTAAGTTAACTAAACGAATTACTTTGGACTTAACCTCTGACGGTGAGAAAACACTACCTAGACTGGAATCCTGATTGTTTCAAGTAATGATTATTAATTAGAAATTGTCAACTATGGAACCGGGAACATAAAATTCTTGCCTTTTGGAATATCTAAAGGACCCCTGACCCTTCTCAAGAGCACACAATGACACCCTAAAGGTTGTTTAGACTACCGGTTATTAGACTCCCTCACAGGACCTCTAATGGGTTTATGGAAGTACCTTGCAAGAATCACTCCCTCACAGGATCTGAATCAAAGGTAGACCTTGTAACATTTGTCAAAAACGGGTTTCCAAAACCCGCTCAGTTTTGTAATCGAATATCAAGTTATAAATGTCACGTTGAATATTTATGAGTATTTTGATTTAAAATGATACATAATTAATAAATAAACTAAAGTATAATTTGATAAAAAGTTAAAACAAAATAAATAAAATGATTTAGAGTTGGGATTGTTATGTTTGGTTTATTTTCTTTGTATTGTATGAACATGTTTGGATATTTGGAAATGTAACTTTGACTTTATTAAATAAGAAACATATTAGTAAATGTCATGAGCTTTGGTGATAACCCAGTTATGCCCCGACTCTTATTCCGCTGCGGGTCGGGGTGTGACAGATTGGTATCAGAGCCATGACTATAGGGATATAGGATAGGTTATTAGACCCTTAGAGCCTATACTATAGTTGATTAGAAACTTATAAGATTTTTGTGTGTTAAATGCCAAATTTCATGGTGTTTATATGTTTTATGTTAAATGTTACATTCAATATTATGCAAGCATGTTCATAAGTATGTATTATCATATAATGCCTGTCATGAATCATATACTCATAACATATCACATCCATGAAAGCACACACCACATCATGATTGCTTTTACAATGATTTTCGTGTTTTCAAATCTCATCAAAGTGAGTTCTCATGACGGGCATGTAGTAACTTGAAGGGTACCAGTACCGGTAGTCGGAACGTCCTGTCTAGGCTGGCATTCGTATAAATCCAAAATAAAGGACCAGTTTGCCTACCTGGGGACTAACGATGAGAGTACGAAGTACCTATTAGGCCAAAGCATGCTATACCAAACGTCATGTGAGCTAACCCCACTTTGAGTTGTCATTGTGTCTACACCTGGACACGTTCCGACCAAACATCTCATGAACATATTTTGTGGTTTGCATTCGGGTGATGCGAATGTTAAATTGCCAATACTAATGTGAATCCTACCAAGCCAATAGCCATGGGGGCCCACATGACTATATAGGTGAAGGTATGGGAGACATTTGAGGCCCAACATGAGCAAACCCAAGACATCCTATGGATGTAGTTGCATTATTGATATTTATGTTATTTTCATTTTCTTAAAGACACATGACACCTAAAAAGACACCATAAACTCACAATCTTCTCATTGTATGATCCTGTAGATGTCGTCTAGACAGCAACGAAGGGGTAAAAGATCAGGAAGGTCTCAGGAATGCTTGGCCACACAGATCGCGAAACAAATGGCCACGATACTGCCTGACATTGTGGTCCAAGTACAACAAGCCCTCGCTACAAATCCTACTAACCCTCCCCAACAACATGACCAGAACATCGACAACCCTCCTACCAGCAAGTGCTCTTACAAACATTTCAAGTCTTGTGATCCTCCTAAATTTGAAGGGACCGAGGGTGTCACTGCTCTCCTACATTGGTTCGAGGAGATGGAAAACACCTTTCTCAACTGCGATTGTCCTGAGGATCGCAAGGTTCGATACGCCACCGGGAGACTATTTGGGGTAGCTCTCACTTGGTGGAATACTGAAAAAGGGAAGAGGGGAACTGAAGATGCAATGGCCTTAAATTGGGAGGAGTTAAGGGAAATCATGACTAGGCGTTTCTGTCCTAGGAGTGAAATTAAAAAGCTGGAGGACGAATTTCATTCTCTAAAGCAAAAGGAGGGTGATCACACCACCTATAACAAGAGGTTCTTGGAGTTGAACCAAATGGTTCCAAATTTGTTCACCCCAACCTATCGTCTGATCGAGCATTATATTCGAGGACTTCCCTCGAAAATCCAAGATTCAGTTCTCAACGTTTCACCAGTAACACTTGAAGCTGATATGGAGCTAGCAACTGAACTGACCGAGAACCGAATTCGCAACGGGAAGTTCAAAGAAGAGAAAAAGAGAGCCCCTATTGAGGGTCAAACTTCAAACCATCCCATTTCTTCCTCTAAGTTTGCCAACAAGAGGAAGCGCAACACCAGAAATTTCACTGTTACTCAAACCAACCTTCCAATTCCTGCTGCACCCATTACTCAAGTCACCTCTTCACCCGCACCATACAGAAGACCTTACACTGGCCCGTTACCAAAATGTAACCGTTGCCAATATCACCATTCCCCTGATCATCCTTGCCAATATTGCACCGGCTGCGGTCGCGCAGGTCATACTGTTCAAACCTGCCGCATGCCTCAACGAACGAACCGCCACCAACCTTTAACCCAAACCCACCAACAATTAATGGGTCAAGCCCAACAACCCCTACTATTACCACCCACCCAACATTTAGCCCAAACATATTACCAGCCCAATTATCCTATGGGTCAACCAATGCGGGCTTGCTACAATTGCGGTGACCCGAGCCATTTCAGAAACACTTGTCCAAGGTTGGTAAACATTATTCATGCTCAGGCCCAAGCCAACCCGGTGAATCAAGCGAACCAAGCTCCTCCACCTGCCAGAGGAAGAGCTTTCAATATTAACGCGAATCAGGCTAGAGCTGACGGAAATGTGGTTAACGGTACGTTCCTTATAAATGGTAGATATGCATCTATGTTATTTGATACTGGTACGGATGGAAGTTTTGTGTCTTTAGAATTTGAACCTATCTTAAGCAAAAATCGGGAGAAGCTCACGGAATCCATAACGGTAGAAGTTGCGGACGGGAAACCAGTTTCATTAAACTCTATTATACGCAACTGTACACTCACCTTAAACGACCACGATTTCTCAGTCGACCTTATTCCTATGAAGCTGGGAAGTTTTGATATCATAATCGGTATGGATTGGCTCAGTCAACATCAGGCAGAAGTTGTATGTCGTGAAAAATTTATTCGTATTCCTCTTTCAAACGGTCAGACTCTTCGAATCATTGGAGAAACCTCGTCGAAAGGGCTCAGCTTAATGTCTTGTCTTTAAGCTCAAAAATATCTTCGCAAGAATTATGTCGCGTTTTTAGCTCATATCATCAAAAAGGGAACCATGGAGAAGAAACTTGAAGACATTCCTGTAGTAAAAGACTTCCCGCAAGTTTTCCCTGACGACATTTCAGGACTTCCTCCAGTTAGAGACGTCGAATTCCGTATTGATCTTATACCTGGTGCTACCCCAGTTGCAAAGTCTCCTTATAGGTTAGCCCCCTCTGAAATGCAAGAGCTAGCCAGTCAATTACAAGAGTTGACTGACAAGGGATTCATACGTCCTAGCTCGTCGCCTTGGGGTGCACCTGTCCTTTTTGTAAAGAAGAAAGATGGATCGTTTTGTATGTGCATCGACTACAGAGAGCTCAACAAGTTAACAATCAAGAATCGCTATCCTTTACCTCGCATTGATGATCTTCTTGACCATCTACAAGTTGCCAGCTGCTTTTCAAAAATCGACCTTCGATTTGGCTATCATCAACTTAGAGTGCATGAAGAAGACGTCCCTAAGACTGCTTTTCGAACTCGTTATGGCCACTATGAATTCATGGTTATGCCATTTGGTTTAACCAACGCACCAGCTGTCTTCATGGACCTAATGAACAGAGTCTGCAAACCTTATCTTGATCGATTTGTTATAGTCTTCATCGACGATATTCTTATTTATTCAAAATCTAAATCTGATCATGAGCGTCAACTTCGACTCATCCTTGCACTTCTAGAGAAGGAAAAGCTTTATGCCAAATTCTCCAAATGTGAATTCTGGTTAAAAGAGGTGCAATTCCTCGGACATGTAGTAAATAACAAGGGAATACATGTCGACCCCTCAAAGATCAAAGCGGTACAAGAATGGCAAGCTCCACGTACACCAACTGAAGTAAGATCTTTTCTTGGTTTGGCTGGTTATTATCGTCGATTCATCTCAAACTTCTCGCGCATTGCTGTACCACTCACGGCTTTAACTCACAAGGGAAAACCTTTCATATGGGGACCCAAGCAGGAAGAAGCCTTCCAAACTCTTAAACAAAAACTTTGCGATGCACCAATCCTTACTCTTCCTGAAGGTTGTGATGATTTTGTGGTCTATTGCGACGCGTCAGGACAAGGATTGGGCTGCGTTCTAATGCAAAGAGGAAAAGTTATAGCTTATGCTTCGAGACAACTCAAGACACATGAAAAGAATTACACCACTCATGACCTAGAACTTGGAGCCGTTGTGTTCGCTCTTAAGATATGGAGACATTATCTCTATGGTACTAAGTGTGAAATCTACACTGACCACAAGAGTCTTCAACATATCTTCAATCAAAAGGAGTTAAACATGAGGCAACGAAGATGGGTCGAACTTCTAAATGACTACGACCGTGAAATTAGATACCACCCTGGTAAAGCAAATGTGGTGGCGGATGCACTTAGTCGAAAGGGTTATGCGAACTCCATTCGTCTTCTATGTTCGCAAATTATAACCGACACTAAAGATCAAATTCGAGAAGCCCAACACGTTTCAATAACGGAAGAAGATGTACGAAAGGAGATGTCCTGTGGAGCTGAGCTAAAAATTGAAACTAAATCTGACGGTATTCTGTACTACCTAGATCGTATCTGGATTCCTAACCACAACAATCTTCGTGAAATTCTTATGAATGAAGCTCACAAAACGCGATATTCTATACACCCAGGAGCCGATAAGATGTATCAAGACCTACGATATACCTATTGGTGGCTTGGAATGAGGAAGGATATTGCCGTTTTTGTTTCCAAGTGCCTTACATGTTCCAAGGTGAAGGCTGAACACCAAAGACCCTCAGGACTTCTGGTCCAACCGGAAATACCTGTATGGAAGTGGGAAAATATAACCATGGATTTCATTACCGGGTTACCTCGCACTTCTGGTGGGTATGACACTATATGGGTAATTATAGACCGACTTACAAAATCAGCTCACTTTATTCCTATCCGTGAAGATTTCAAGAACGAAAAGCTTGCCCGTATTTATATCAACGAAATCGTAAGCCGACATGGGGTACCGTTAAGCATTATTTCTGATCGTGATGGTCGTTTCACTTCACGAACATGGCAAGCAGTACAATCCGCTATGGGCACGCGATTAGATCTCAGTACCGCCTATCATCCTCAAACTGATGGACAGTCTGAGCGCACCATTCAAACTCTTGAAGATATGCTTCGAGCATGTGTCATAGACTTCAAGGGAAATTGGGACGCCCACTTACCATTAGTTGAATTTTCGTACAACAACAGCTATCATTCAAGCATCGGCATGGCACCTTTTGAAGCCTTATATGGTCGTAAGTGCCGATCTCCTGTATGTTGGTACGAAATTGGGGAAGCTCAAATTACTGGTCCAGAATTGATCCAAGAAACCACAGACAAGATCCATCAAATTCGAAACAATCTTCTAGCAGCTCAAAGTCGTCAAAAGAGTTATGCAGATAAACGACGGAAGCCCTTAGAGTTTAACATTGGTGATCATGTACTTTTAAAAGTATCACCGTGGAAGGGAGTAGTTCGTTTTGGTCAAAAGGGCAAGCTAGCACCACGTTACGTAGGACCTTTCAAGATACTCGAAAGAGTAGGTCCTGTAGCATACAAGCTTGATCTACCAGAAGAACTCAACAGGATTCATCCCACATTCCACGTGTCGAACTTGAAGAAGTGCCTCGCTGATGAAAACCTCCACATTCCTCTGGAAGATATTCAGATTGATGAATCTATGCATTTTATTGAAAGACCTGTAGAGATCATGGACTTTGGGGAAAAACCTCTGCGACGAAGTCGCATTCCAATTGTTAGGGTACGCTGGGAGTCGAAACGGGGACCTGAGTTTACTTGGGAACGTGAAGACTCAATGCGTGAAAAATACCCGCATCTTTTTCCTACTACTTCAACTACTTAAATTTCGGGACGAAATTCCTAAAAGTAGGGGATACTGTAACATTTGTCAAAAACGGGTTTCCAAAACCCGCTCCGTTTTGTAATCGAATATCAAGTTATAAATGTCACGTTGAATATTTATGAGTATTTTGATTTAAAATGATACATAATTAATAAATAAACTAAACTATAAAAATTATATTTGATAAAAAGTTAAAACAAAATAAATAAAAAAGATATGTTGCTGCCGGGACTCGAACCCGGGTCAGCCAGAACTGAATCCAAAGACTTAGCACACACTCACATAACCACTCCGCCACTTGTTTGTTTTCTGTTATCTCTAGGAAACAAATAACATTTATACACAAACTCGGTTAAACCGGTTGCGCCAACTGAGAAACTGAAATCGGCAATTCAATCGTCTAATCGTTTGATTAATCGCTCATTCACGTTTTATAACCGATGAACCGATGATTTTAATCAATTCAGAAGTGATTGAACATCAATTTTCTTTATTATCGGTTTTTATAACCGAAATTAATCAAGTCCCAATTACTTCAACTCAAGACCCCTCTCGCGACTCTGAAACATCATACCAACATTTCATTTCACTTTCGTCACATTTTCAGTTCGTCAGAACGCTTAAATCAGTTCGCCGGAATTTTCTGCAAAACTCGCCGGAAAACCGTATTCATCCTCAAACGGTAAATCTTTCAATATCATTGTAGTTCAACAACTGTTAGGCTGTTTCTAACTCAAACCATCCATTTGAAATTGAATTCAGGCACCGTTATCAGATAATTCCAGTTCGCCGGAAATTTCCTGAAAGTCTTTATTTCCGTCTGTGAAACGGTAAGGACCTTCAATTCCGCTGTTAACGTTTGTTTATCCCTTCAAGTCCACGATTGACTAATCAAAATGGTTAATTCTTTTGGTTCAGTTGAGGTACACAAAAACAGAGCCGACGCAGTTGCCAGAAATTCTGTGATATATCATTCCTACGGTATGTTACTTCCAACACCGTTTCTGTCATTTCATTTAAACCTTAAGAATGTTTGATAATCGTAAAAACAAGAAACGGATCAGTGATTCAGTCGACGGAAATTTGAATGAAGAAGACGAAGTTAGTTAAGTTATAAGTTTATTTAAAACCAGTAAAATGAACGGGTTAGACACACAGTCCAGCGGTGGACTGTGTGCAAATTATACACGCACGTCACAAGTTCGATCCGTGATACACGCACTCCTTACGTAATAAAATGCCTTTTTGTTTAAAACTAAACCGGGTTAATCCTGTTAGTTGTTAAGTATAATAAAAACCGAGATATTAACTAGGTTAGACACACAGTCCAGCGGTGGACTGTGTGCAACACTAAGTCACATGTCGCGCGTTCGAAACCCGTCACTGGCACCGGTTCGTTGAATTAAAATGTTTTTGAAATTAAAAGAATTTTGGTTTAAACCGAATTAGTATATAAATATAATTAAAAACAAGATTATTTCGGGTTAGACACGTAGCTCAGTTGGTAGAGCTGCGTGCACGCGTACGGGAGGTCTCGGGTTCGAGCCTCACCTGGCGCAAACTATTTCACTGACCGAACCGGTCAACAAGTCAACAGGTCAACGGTCAACGGTCAACGGTCAACGCAAAATAAACAATTTTTTTATTATATTTTTATTTATTTAATTTAATTTAAAAATCAATTAAAAATACTTAAAAATAACATTTTTAAAGATAGAAAATAGCCTTAAACTCACAAAAATATATCTAAAAATTTCATTAAAATCCTTAATAAAATCCACTCATTTAATATATTTTTCCGTTATTATTTAGGTTAGTATTTCTCATTGTTCCGCTCATCTAATTCGTGCGCATCTCACCATCTCCAATCCAACGCACCCAATGTGAGTGAATCTTTACAAATTCCCCGTTTAATCACGTTTTGGGGTGTATCATGTGTCTTGATATATATATTATACTTAAACCATTGTGCATACATCATATCATGAACTTGTGTATTCAGTTTGTTTCTGTTGTGTAGTTATTGTTGGATGCAATTTATTATTTTCAGTACATACAATTTTATAGGCCGCCGCTCCCCATTACATTATGAGCGTTGAGCATGTTCCCCATTTCATTATGAGGTTGAACCTGGCGTGCCCACATACGATCGGCTCCGTTTGATTGAGCCTTGATCGCACAGACATTTTCATTTTCAGTACATGCAATACGATCGGCTCCGTTTGATTGAGCCTTGATCGCACAGTTTCATTTATGTTATTTATCGTATGATGTTGGTATGTTCATGTATGCTGTCATATGTTATTGTATGTTATAGTTGTGATTGCTATTTGCCACTGCTTGATTATTTACATTTGCTCATTTATGATTAAGCACAATTTTTCATTGATAAACTAACAAGTAATTCATTAATAAATGTTTATCTAATAAGGTTCACTCACCAACTTATGTTGACCCAAAAACCCCCATTTTTACACATGATACAGGTGAACCAGCAGCAGCTAGGAACACATAGGATTGGACTAGAAGAATAAAATGATTTAGAGTTGGGATTGTTATGTTTGGTTTATTTTCTTTGTATTGTATGAACATGTTTGGATATTTGGAAATGTAACTTTGACTTTACTAAATATGAAACATATTAGTAAATGTCATGAGCTTTGGTGATAACCCAATTATGCCCCGACTCTTATTCCGCTGCGGGTCGGGGTATGACAGACCTGGACTCTCAGTTAGACTTACTAGACAATAGCCAATGGGTTACTCCCTAGGGAATATCCTACCTTACGGTTTAATGACTTAGACCTAGTAATAATGTCGCACCTCACAGCTATTGACGATTAGCAGAACACTTGATTTTTATAAGTTTATCAAAGATTACTTCTAAGGTTTATTACGTAATTCAACCTCAAAGATTCAGGGTTTATTATGTGATATAGACACTCACCAAAACCTTAAATCTAGCAAGACTCTATTATGTGATAAAGACCATCACCAAGAATCAAGCGAAGTGATAAATAGTCAACAAATACTATCAAGCATGCATACACATCTAAACAAAAGAACAAGTCGCTTACAAACTCATAAACAATCCATAGCATCCATAAATCACATAAAAATCAAAACTTTAACACAATCATTCATCCAATCTAGGTAGTCTATAAGAATTAGCCAATCAAAGTCATGGATAACATTGAAAACAAAGTAAGTTCAAGTATGTAAAACATAATTAAGATCAGATAGCACAAACGAGAACACCCAGACGACAGAATCACGACCCGAAGTTGCTACACTCGATTTATCTTCACTCGAACGCTTCCACTGCTACGAATTACTCCAAGAATGCTCCAAAATCGCCCAAGTTCTCTCTAAATTCGTAATTAGGGTTTCATTAAGATAAAAATTGCTTTTATACCCCCAAATCTCAGCTGAATTTGAAATCATCTGCAGATAACACCCTCTCGCTGGCCGCGAGAGGGTTCTGGCCATCCAGTCGCGCCCCGCGACCGTCTTAATGACGTCATCACTATATGGGCTTCTCGCGGGTGGCGAGAAGAAATAGCCTGGCTGGTCGCAGCCCGCCAGAAGCTCATTTTTCCAGAATTTAATTTGTTTCAGCTCCCGAGCTCTCCAATTCATTTCAGGACTGAACCAATTCATATTTCTACTCAATTTTCATGCTTTCCAGCTACTTTAAGATCATACGACCTGCAAAACACAATTGGATCAAAAGGCTAACTACTACGAAAAACGAAACTAAAACTAATAAAGATTGTTCAAACTATACACGAATAACTGATGTATTTTACAATACATCAGAAGGTTGTATGAGGGTTGGATAGATGTCATGGCTAGTGGGGTGTTATTGGATTTGTATTGATATTAGTTAATGAACCACATTGTGATTCCCATAAGTCAAATCAAAGATTAAACATGTTTGGTAAGGATTTAGCTAATAATCAAGTATAGCCATAGCATAGAACAAGTGTGGGGAGGTTCCATGTATGACACACTTATTCTAGTTTACGTAAGCATTAGTTTGAACTGATTTGTGATGTTTTTGATTGTGTATGATTGCAGATGGTGCGGTCAAGGCCAGGCAAGGAACCTGCAATTGAAGCTTCGTCGAATGCTCCAAAAACGAGCAAGAAGAGGCAGTGGGGTGGAAATACCAAAGGCAGAAATGGAGGATGTTGTTGAGCCCACAAGGGGGCTTGGTGACATTCGGTACCGTCCTACATGGAGAGAAGGGCCGCTTGACAAACAAAAAGCAGCCTATCAAGCCGAATTGTTTTACGGAAAGATGGGGGATAACCGGTCCATTCGGGACAATTTGGGTTTGGAGAAGCTGATTAAAAAGAATGATTTTAAGGCATTGGGATTTTAAGAGAATTTTGTGGAACTTGGTTGGGAGAATGTGGTGGATTTTTGTGGAGCTAGAAACGGGGATGTTTATGTCAAGAATGTGATGGCTTGGATGAGCACTCTAACCAAGGATGACGGGGCTAATCCGCTGAAACGGTCAAGTTAACAGGGACAGTCAATGGGAAGCCGGCAACAATGCCTTTGGAATCACTGAATCAGCTATGCAAGTTTGATTCCAGATCTGACAGTTTTTATACATATATCAAGGAAGATGACTATTTTAGTGAGCAGAAGAACGTTGTTGCAGAAACGGTAATGTATAACGAATTGTTTGTGACGGAGAGGAGTTTAGACATGAATAAAGAGAATCTCAAGCCGTTGGTGAGACTTCTTTTGATGCTGTGTTTCACTAATGTTACCCAAGGTTGGGAGATCGGGGTGCAATTCGTAAACCGGAGATGTTGGTTCTGTATGCAATCATGTCAGGGCAGCTTCATTTATCTTTCTGACAATTGGTTATTATGCACATTTGGCAAGCCCGGAATTCGAAAAAGAAGAAGTTAATTCCACATGTGAGATTGGTTTGTGCTTTTCTTGTGAAGCAAGGGGTGGTGCCAACTTCTGAAATTCCTTTTAATAAGCCACATATCATATTCTCTATTGAAGATACGACCAAGGGGGATAGAACGACCTATAAGAAAACGAAAGTGTGGCATAAACTGACATTTAGGGATGGTGCTAAGTTGAAGATCTTGCAGTGGGGTAGCAGAGACCTGGTCAAGGAGAGATGGATGACCAGGATTCAAGTGTTGAGGAGTTGTTGAAAAGAAGAAGAGAAACAGGGATAGATGTAGGTGCATGGTCGAGCAGGCAACAAGAACAGCCGAGGCAGTCCAATTATTCATGGGGTGTGTTTGATGATGACATGCAGGCGAGGGTGCAGAGCAGTCAACCGCCAGAGTATGCAGGTTGGGAGGCATGGCAACAGTTATTATATGATCAGGGCTCACGATTGGATGTTACGAGGGAAAGGCAGCACGAAGAATTAATGGGGTTCATGAGGTGATCCGATCGGGTACGCCATATTAGTGGGGAGATGGAGTTGAATATGCGGGCGTACGATGAGAATCAGCTACAACATTATCATGAGTACCACAATGGAGTTCCGTACACAGAGAATCCACCGTATGTGGATTATAGCCAGTTACCTCCCTATGAGCCTGGTACCCCTGTCATCCAATGCCTCAAGCTCACGGATCAATGTGGTTGCCGAGAGAGTATTCAGAGCCACACCTTCAGAGCTCTTACCCATACCAGCCACCGCACTACGAGTACCCGTCTCAGCAGCAGCAAGGAGCTCAGTTGTCATCTTCGTCTCAGCAGCAGAACCCGCAAGCAGGAGGCTTAGCGGATATTTTTGATATGAGCTCCTTTTATGAACATCTTGGCGAGTATTACGGTGGACAACCGGGTCCGTCATATCAGTGAGCACTCTCTGACCCGTTCAGGTCCATGTGCTTTTTCTTATCTCTGTTGAACAATTTACTGCTTTATTTTGGTGTGTTTATGTGTTTGGTGGTGTTTAAACTTATTATGTTGTGTTATGGGAATGAGTGTTGTTTATTTGTTAGGAGTTAGCCGCTCAGTTAGGTTGGTTTTGTTGGATTCCCCGGGCAAAATTTTAAAAGCACCATATATTGGGGACAGTGTATCTTAAGTGTGGGGATGGGAAGCCCGGGAAGGGATTTGCGTATAAAGTTTGAAGAGATAAATTAGTGATTGGAAATCGATGAAAACTGAAAAAATTGAAAATTTTGCTAAAAGTTTCATCGTCTTGAGCTTGCTAATTGGATACGAAAACCTAAAGTTTTGATCACTAATAGATTTCTTACCGGTAGTAGACTAGATTAGTTCCCTTGTCATGGTTGTTCCTTTAAGTTTCATGAGAGTAGGCTTGGCAAGTATTCTTATAGAAAAGAGTTGAAGAGAGATGTCTATCTAGGGGTAACGTGTTTCTAATCGCATATGCTACATGTCATTAAACCTTTTTACCTTTCTTGGTGAGATCTTGAGCCTGTAGATGGATAGGATGCATTTTATGATGAATTCATTTGTTGAGTGTAGGCTATGTGTTTTCTTGTGTTAGAACTTGTGTGATTTGATGCGTGCTGAGACTGTGGGTTTGACTTGTGCACATATGTGATAAAGGCATTAGGATATCTGCTATTCGTTTGTGTTTGTGTTTGTCATTGCGTGTCCACTAAATTCCCTTAGTAGCCCTGTTGAGCCTAATTACCTTTCGTTTGTTCACCTGCTATTTTGTGAAGACCAACCGTGATGATAAAAAAAAGAAAGAAAGAGAAAAACAGAAATTGCAAAAATATAGAAAATGAAAAGAAAATAACAAAAAGAAGTTTGATTGTTGTTTGTTGTTTGGGTAGAAACCATCCCAGGTTAAGTTTGAATAAAGTTATCACGGTCTGGTTATTGTTTGTGAGTCAATTAGAAAAGAAAGATCAAAAATATTTTCCTACTTAGCCTAAGCCCGAAACCGGAAAGTCCTTTTGATATGTGCCATGTTAGATGATACAGTGGAGGTGTGATTGTCATACAAGCTTATGATTGCAGGATTTCACATGTGCTTAAATGAGTGTTATATAATAGCACATTACACGCTAGTTCAGATATTAACCCGAGAGGAGAGAATATTGTGAGAGGTGTGTAGCATGTGTCAGTATTTTAAACATGTTAGTTTTAGATAGACAAGTCTTATGTTGTGAAATTGCATGAATTGCTCGCCAGGCTGTAAATCTTGAGTGTGTCAGTCTATGGAACGGGTATGACTTGGGAACTGAACAGGTTGAGCTGGTTAATCGTTTAGAGGTGTTGATTCTGTGGTGATTAGTTCTAGTTGGTTTGCTTGAGGACAATCAAAGGTAAGTGTGGGAAAGTGATGCAGAGGGTGAAAGCCGAGCATTAGAGTGTTTAAATGGTGATTTTTATGCATGTTTTATGTGTTTACTTGACGAGGATATGTTAACTACGAGATCTAGTTGTTTTACAGGTAAAACACGTAACTTGGCAAAGTTACGGGAGTTAAAGTGGAAATCGAATGCTTGATGATGATATATGCAGCTTGAAGTGTGATTCGGAAGTTGTTCGGTTGATTACGAGCTGTAGGAGTGCAAGATGCATGAATGGATGAAGTTTAGGGACCATTTGGTCCTTAACTTATAGTGGTTTGTACTTTATTATGTAAGGAATTGAAGAAGTAAAAGTTCAGGGGTCAAAAAGTCATTTGTTGGAAGTTGAATTAAAGAAGAGAGAGTCACCGAGATCGCGACCGTCGGCGACGGTCCTCTCACCGACGGTTAGGAGGTGTAAGCCGCAACAATGCACCGTCGGTGACGGTTCCCCAACCGTCACTGACGGTTGGGTCTGACAAATTGAAACAGCAAGTCTCCACCGTCACTGACGGTGAAGGACCGTCGGTGACGGTTTTATTTCCGGAAAAAGCGAAAAAGTGGTCTTTTTGGGTATATTAGGGTTTTGGAAGGAGAGGATGATTATCTAACACTTCTAAGGACGAAAATCATCATCCAAAGGCATCAAGATCAAAGCTTTTCACTACATCATCATCATTTACCACCTATACATCCAAAGATTGAGATAAATATTTCATCATTCAAGACTTTCGTTGATTTCTCCATTGAGATGAGCGGTTTAAAACTTCTATGGTTTCCTCCGGTTGGAGGGTTTTGTATGTTAGTTCAGTTTATGTGTTTATAACTTGTTTGAATCCGGCAATCTAAGCATTCGATGCTTTTTGCCGGTAACTTGATTCATTGATTGTAAACACTTGTTCTTGCTTAACTTTAATTCTTAATCATTCAGTTCCTGAGAGTTCTAGTAATTGGGATTTATTTGACATGGGATTAGGGTTGGTAAGTCTAATTGATAATTTTTTGATAACCTCCCGTTATGTATTGACCGGAGTACTTAGTCTGCAAGTATCACAATTGATAAGTTAGGGTTTGTTTACATTCATGTCTATGTGAATGTTAAGTTAGACACATAATTGAATTTAACTGGAAACCTGAATGCCGGTGGAACCATTCTTCCTCCTATTGATAAAAACCTCATTTTCTTAGATCATAATTTGGTTAATTTTCAAATCAATTAATCCAGAATTTACTTTTTCATAGTTGTTAGATATAACTTGGCATTATTACACTTTCCACTATCCTCCTCTGGTTCGATACCCGACTTACCCTTTCTACAGAGTTAGTTGGTTTCTACAAAATGATTTCGGTAGGTCCCGACTCGTCACTACTCTTACCATCCTCACCCAGATGATATAAAAAGTTTAACGACAGCTTTGGTTTTGAGGAGTTCGAATAATATCTTTTGTTGACGGCTGAGAGAATTGGAGTTCGCAACTTTTGGGCATGACAAGCATGAGCGGCTAGGCTTTTTGCGGCTTTCTCCAGGCGGACGATTCACTTAGGTTTTTACTTTTCCCAGTTTATACTCATGTTTGGATGTGTTTTTGACCTTGACATAGTTGTATGAATACATTGATGTGTTAGTTTCTTTGAACTATTTGCATGTGTTTTGAGTTTTTGTTTAACAACTTGTTCGGTTGATGACAAAACCTAGTAGCTTGTTGGGTAACATAGAGTAGGTTGACTCACACTAGTAAATAGGGTTAATCAAATTATAAAAGATCTGATGACAAAGAACTATTTTTGATTACCATCTTAAATTAACCAGCTTTCCAACACCATGTCTATGTGGTGTCCAGCTGAGTAAACTGAGTTTTGTGAAACATAGAATCTGAAGTTTGGAGGAAGTTACGTTTTATAAATCTGATAACTTCTCTCTTAATTAGTTTAAGGTTTTTCTTCAAATCAATCAAAGCCCCAAATCAAGATTATTAATTAGTTTAAATTAGATTTTAGCTAAACACTAACCACATATTCCCCGTGGATACGATGCCCTACTTACGTTATCTACTTAGTTTAATTAGATTTTGCATGACCCTTGTCGTTGGGTCTTCATGGTTAAACTTAACCCCGATGGTTCTCTACATCGCCTTAAAGCTAGTTTGGTAGCTAAAGGCTACTCTCAAGCTTATGGTATTGATTATGATGAGACTTTCTCCCAGTTGCCAAGATGCCCTTTGTGCGTGTTTGTATTGCTCTTGCTGCCATTCATCATTGACCGCTCCACCAACTTGATGTCAAGAACGCCTTTCTTAATGGTGTTCTTGAGGATGAGGTTTATATGGAGCAGCCACCAGGGTTCATTGTTGAGGAGGAGGCATCCAAAGTATGCAGACTACGTCGTTCCCTATATGGTCTTAAGAAGTCTCCAAGGGCATGGTTTAGTCGTTTCTCTAGTATTATGGGAGAGTTTGGGATGGTTCATAGTGCATATGACCACTCTGTATTCTTTAGACATCATCAAGGCCGAAGGATCATTCTTGTTGTTTATGTGGATGTTATCATAATTATAGGGGATGATGAAGATGGGATTACCAAGCTCAAACAGTTCCTTCAGTCTCAGTTTCAGATTAGCGACTTAGGTCGACTTCGGTACTTCCTTGTCATAGAAGTATCTCGTTCCCCACAAGGAATACTCCTTTCTCAGCGGAAGTATGTCATTGATATGTTAACTGAGTATGGCTTATTGGGTTGCAAACCGGTTGATAGTCCTATGCTTCCTACAAGGAAGCTCCTTCCAGAAGATGGGAGTCCACTGAAGGATCCCAAACAATACAGACGATTGGTTGGAAAGCTTAATTATTTAACAGTTATGCGGCCAGATATATCCTTTATCGTCAGTGTCCTAAGTCAGTTCATGGCCGCTCCATACACTAGACACTAGGATGCTGCTCTTCGTGTCTTACGATATCTCAAGACTACACCAGGTCTAGGGATCTTGTATTCTGATTAGGGTCATTGCCGTGTAGGTGCTTTTACAGAAGATGGAGATGGACGTATATCTGGATTCTCAGATGCAGACTGGGCAGGTTGTCCCATTTCTCGTCGATCCACCACCGGATATTGTGTTTTTGTTGGTGGAAATCTTATTTCGTGGAAGAGTAAGAATCAACATACCGTATCCAAATCAAGTGCCGAATCAGAGTACAGAGCTATGGCAGATGTTACATCAGAAATGATAAATGATATGGGTTCGTCGTCTTCTCAGAGAACTCGAGGTTACCTCTGAAAACCTGATGCGATTATACTGTGATAATCAATCAGCTATACATATAGCCAAAATCTAGTATTCTATGAGAGAACTAAACATATTGATGTTGATTGTCACCTAATAAGAGATCGGATTGTTGGCACTCAAAAGGATCCTCCATCTATTCAGCCAATTCATGTGAAAACGGAATTCCAACTAGCAGATTACAAAATCACTCCGTAAAACACAAATAGACTTCATATGTAACAAGTTGGGCATGATTAATATCTATGTTCCAACTTGAGGAGGAGTGTTAGTTGTAAATATTAGTTAGCATAAGGACCTAATTATTAGCTAGAGGTCCCTAAGTGTAATTATAGGTGTCCATACATGTAATTAGTATTTAGTAGTTGGTCCCTTCTTTTTGCTAAAAATAGAGAGGTCCTTCTTATTTGTAAACACACATTCAATCAATACAATTAGATTCCCATATCAGTTCCAGTTACAAGAGTGTGAAAAAAGATCTTAATCTTTCTTCAATTGTTAATTTGCTGTTGTGAAAAAAGAAGAAGCCTAGAGAAAACATGATGCTCTGAAAGGGAATACAAAAGATGAAGTGGAAGTTTATAAATAAATAATAGAATCCCTGTTTAATTTTTATTTGTAGGTAATTATGACCAACTTAGTATAAATACTTTCTGTCAATCAAGAGTTAGCCCATTCATAAAACAATTGATAAAACAAAAAAGAATTATTTGCTTTATTTTAAATGTTCCTTTTAGTTTATGTAATAGTTTAAAATTTAGCCATGTACCTGATTTTTAAATTTTAACTTTATTAGTTTATGACTTTGTATATTCATTATGGCGGGTAAAAGAATAACTAGCATACTCTAGTAAAAAGTTATATGTGTTGTGACACTACTTGAAGGGATCTTATGCAACCAATTGAATCCATTTATTACATCATGATGTGTAGTGAAAGACATAAATAATGCCTTCATTTTTTAGGAGTTTTGTGCTATGTGGCAGTCCAGTCAACAATAGGGCATTGTGGGGCATTATGTTAAAAGGTGTTTAGTGGGGCTTGAAATCTTGTGGGGCATTATATTCTAATAGAATTAAATAAACAATAAACATAAAAACCATACGAAAAAGGCTATTGGCCAAAGATTAGGAATGTGTGTGGTTATTGGCCAAAACAATTGAAGGAAGGCATGGAAAAAAGGACGCCTTAGAGGAATTTTTCGAAAACAATGCCCAGGGGGCGGGTGTTGAGCGTTGTGAGGCGTGTTTCAAGGCAAAAAAACCCCGAACACCACCCCATTACGTATGGTCTTATATTTTAGTTTCTACAAGTAGTGGTCTAACTCTAAACTGCCTTCAAGAACATAACTGAATCAACCAAATTATAATTTGGATGAAACTGCTTTTTATAATTCAGTTTATGGTGTAGAAGTAGATGGAGTTCTGTTATTAACGAAGATGTAATCGAGTGTCTGCAAAAGATGAAAACACATAAAGAAAAACAGTAATCAAGGTTTTTTTATATTATATTTAAATATATAATAAACTATGCTATTTTATCATATTTTTTTTCTAACCTAGTTTTATCCAATCCGCATTATGCCTCTCCTACAAAAATATTATGCATTCACCACTGATAGCATTTATAAATAACCTGTGACAACCCCCATCTATTGTAGCACTTAAAATCCACCATATATGTGTAAAACTATTGAGTCCACCCACCATAGATGACATTTGATAAATTTCTAGTAATTTACCATTGATCATAATTTGTTATTCTAGCATTTACAACTGAACTTTTATATATACATAGAAAAAGCTAAAAGGAACTCGTCACCGCACAATACCATAAAGGTATATCTATTCAATTGTAGAAAAAAGTTACAAGTTCCGTCACATAATACAAATACTAAAAAAAACAGAAAAAAAACTATGTGCTGCGTTGGTTTGAAAACGACATTTACTGAATATAAATATAAAAACAAATTACGTACGTGTTTTTCTAATATTAATAGGAATCCATCGTACGTGTTTTTTTTCTTTTTTTTAATTCTAATAGGAATCCAACGTTATTAGGCTTCTTAAGCTTTGAAAAAGTATTAAGCCCGGTAAAGGGGAGAGTAAGCTAGGCCAGGTAATGGGTTAAAATGGGTTGTAAGTAAAATAATTTTATGATAGTGTGTTAAAAAAATATGAGAATGAGATGTTGGGGCCAAATTGGGTTTAACCAAAATGCATTCGGATTGAAAAGAGTCGTTTTAGAAAAAAAAAAGAAGTTTTAACATGAGCTCACTTTTTACTTTTTTTTTGGAGGCAAGATGGTAGCTCAAGAGGGAGCCGTAGACGGGGGTGCAACTTACAAAGGATCGGGATGCCCTGGTCCCTGTTGATGTTCAGTTAGTAGTGCTAATTTTCATATTTTTGTCCGAAATTTTTATAAATATAGAGGTCGGCCCCACCAATTATTGAGCCTAAAAATTACCGATCCTTACCAATTTTCTTCTAAAAAAATTTATACATATTGTTGTATTGAGTTTAAAAAAACATAAAGAACAAGGCTATTAGTAAAGTTTTATACTTGTTTTTAAACCTGAAATGGGTTTTTAATAACGTTTTAAACTAGTTTTTATACAAATGAAACCTGTGGGTTCATCTTTGTCATGAATGAAACATGTTTAAACAAAAAAGCAGAAGAAAACGCGAGGATGTGAGCGGCCCTTTGAATGAACGAAGATTAATTAGATATATGGAGTTATTACTCTTTGACCTGACCCGAACATAATCGACAATCCGAACATATGACCCTAAACATAGTGATAGGGAAAAATTGGGTCCTATGACTTCCAGCCTCCACAAAATTTTTAGTCAAGCTCCGCTACTTGTTGCAGAGGCAGTAGCTGTGTAGGTGGCAATGGTCACAGCTGCTGTAGCGAGTTTTTTTTTTATTTTCTAAAACAACTCTTTTCAATTTAGATACATTTGGTTAAACCCAATTTTGGGATCGTTATTAATGGTATCCGTTTGATCTACAAGAAACCTGCATTGATATTCATTGTTCGTCTTCAATAAAGAACCACAAATAAGAGCGCATAAGTGGTGTTAAAAGCATCAATAAAACAATCGGGCTAGAGATGAAAAGATGAGCAAGTTGGATAACGGATCAAAACAGATCTTCTTGGTGCAGCCAAAAACGAATCGGGTCCAGTTCGGTTATGACACTAATACTTAAACCTTCTTTTCTCTAACTTCAATAAAAACTTGAAATGAAACGACTTTTGAGATTGCATTCATTCTAAAAAGTGACTCGAATAGTTTGACTGTTTGATCCATTCGCCTTCTGGCTAAACTTTTGAATTACCTGTTTGACTAAAAACATAACCCAAAACCAAACTTAATAAGAGAAATTCCTTTCGAAAATCCAAAGGCACCTTCTTAAAAACTTCAAAGACACCTAAGAAGTTTCCAGATAGAGAAGAAAATAAAATTTATAAACAAAACAGATCTGATAAATAGTTGCTCTGTTTTTTCTTTAGGGTAGAAATGTATAGTTGGAGAAGATGGGAGGTATTTGAAATGTACCTTTTTACCCTTCGGTCAAACAGGATAGAGATACTTGGATCTAGGAAAACGATTTGGGGGAAACCTTCTCGGTAATGAGTATCGGTCGGTTATTGACTCAAGGGGCAGGGTATGAAGTTCATATGGACCACTCCGAAGAGTAACTATCTTATCTTCTATGGAGAGCGATGTACGGGAAGGGCTTAGCAGAAAAGGTGTTCCCATTCAAGGATTGATGTGTGACCGATGTGGTATTAAAACTTCTAACCACATCTTTACGGAGCGTCTCTTTGCCAAAAGCATTTGGTGGAGCGTCTTTGCTTGGATTAAAGTCTCGTTCCCTCAAAATTCCGACACGATTCGGGAGATTGTGGCAGCTATTCTGGATAGTCTGGGCAACAAGATATGGAGGAAAGTGGTGTACACAACGGCTATGGCTACGGTTTCGAGGATTTGGCACGCGAGGAACACTAAGACTTTCGAAGGTGTTCTCATCCCGGTTGACCTCATCAAAGAAGATACTTACATTTGGCTGAAAAATCGGACAAATATCCCTTCTGTTCCTTGGGAGAAGTGGATCGTTTTCGACATTATCGATCTTTTGTAGTTTTGTTGTATGTCTTCATTTCCGGTTCGTGTATGTTTTCTTCTCCATCTTCTTGCTGAGCTCTATATATAATGTTTTTGCCGTTAAAAAAAAACTTTGTTTAATCTATATAATTTTAAGAAAATAAAATATTTCTTTCTCAAACAACTACAACACATATAGGTATTTTCAACTATAATACATACATATTATTAATCCAACCGATTATGTGCTACTTTGTTTTCACAAACCTTTTAAGACTCAAAAGCTAAAAGGTTATCTTCTTCTAAACCTGTGAGTGTATTAAACTTTCGAAGATCTAATGGTATACGTACAAAAAAAGTAGGCCCAAACTCACATATGCGAACCGTTTTGGTTAGCCCGATATAAAGTACACCAACTCACTTATTCGGGAAACATGATGCAAAGCCATAGCTCCTAACTCACAAGATAGCGAAGGATCAGCCCATGTACAATAAGATATTTAGCAGTAGAAATATGTCGTTGCCTTGCAGCCCGAATAAGAGGTGTCTTACCTAAAAGACGAAGCTTTCAAACTGTTGTAAGTGAACATGTTTATTGGCCTATTTAGGTCATGACATTTCCCTTGTAACAACTCGTAAATTCGTCGTTATCTTTTTCTTTTTATTCCCGTTGTATCTCTCAGTATAATCCTGAGATTTGATTATGAGAAAGTTACGTTGATGGAATTATATTTATTACAACCATATCGCATCTAATCACTTATTAATCGCTAATTCAACGCAATCACAAGTAGTTATGCTACTATACGAGCCGAGTGTGTTATTGTGTAACAACTCGAAAATTCGATTGTTATCTCTTCTTTTGTTCTCTGTTTATCTATCCTTTTGTAATCTCGAGATTCGGTTAATAATAAAGTTTATGTAAATTAATTATGGTGTATTACGTTATTATCGCATCTAATCGCTTATTAAATCGCATCGCCTATCTCATCGCATCGCAAATAGCAGTAACTTATGTGGTTTAATATTATTTATGTGTTATGTGTGTTTGTGGTTATGTTTACGCTCGCTATCGCATCGCTCTCGCATCGCTCTCGCACTCTCGAATCGCTAAATCGCACTATTATACCAGCTATAACGCTTAACGCTTTAATTTAACGCTTAATATAACTATCTAACGTGAACCGAATAACCAATCGAACCCTTAACGCGAAATCAGCAAACGGAACTTGGTCACCAGGCCAAGTTCGGCCGAACTTAACTACCACAAGTTCGCCCGAACTTGCCAGGCAACCAGGAACTCTTTGTTTTATCAAGTTCGCGCGAACTTGCATATATATATGCAAGTTCGGCCGAACTTACCTCTCCCTTTTGAAATCCCTCATGTTCGCGCGAACTTGCTTGTTTTCATGCAAGTTCGACTGAACTTGGTCTCCACCATCTCTCTTTTTGCCTTCGCCTATAAATACCAAGCTCTGTTCACTCATTTGAACTTGCTGCAAGTTCGCTCTGAGCTCTCTCACTCCAAATCCCTCATGTTCTAAGTAAGAAACGACGTGATTTCACTGCAACAACGTTAATCAACGTTTTACAACGATTTTGCACAAGGCTTTGCCTTCGTTTTCATCAAACCTTTTCTGCTTACGAAAATCTTCATCTTTTTCCATCAAAACTTCTGTTTTCACTCAGATCTATACTAGATCTGAGCAAAACCCTTTAAAGCATTGATTTTTACACCATTTTCGGACTAATGACGTATGTTTCGTTCACTTTTGAGTGGAATGAGGCGTTGTCAAAGCTAGATCTCAGATCCGGAGCACAAGGACGAAATCGTCACTTTACACAAACTGGACTAACCCGTACGAACCTTCAAGTTCGCCCGGATTAGCCTGAGTTTCTGTAAAATGGCTAAGTTCGCTCCAAAAGACCTCACCGGCCTAAGCTTTACTCAGTGGCTTAAGGTTGGAGGGATGGGCACTCGATTTCCTCAGCAATCGACGCGAAAATGCAAGATTTGGACCCGAAAACATCAAGTTCGCTCGAGATTGCACTGGTTCTGTCAGCACTGGAAGTCAAGTTCGCTCGAACTTGCCCTCAAGGGGTCAAGTTCGGCCGAACTTGAGTGGAAACACTCACATTTTACTTCAAAAACCCTCAAGTTCGCTCGAACTTGCAAAGTTTCTCAGGAAACTTCACAAGTTCGGCCGAACTTATCTCTTCCCTTATCAAAACCCCACAAGTTCGACCGAACTTGTCATGTTTCCTTGAGAAACTTACAAGTTCGCCCGAACTTGACTCTAACCTCAACAATACTATACAAGTTCGCTCGAACTTGTATGTTTACATACAAGTTCGGCCGAACTTGTCTACTGCCCAACCCAAACTTCATCGTTTCGGCTTTTCGGAAGACTGATGCACTTCTGTTCGTTTACAGGCTGATCCGGCGATCCTCCGCAACTTTCTTCAGAATCTTAAGCTACCTAAAACGCACCCGCAGTGAGTATACTTGGCCCATTTTCGCTTTAAACGCACTTTTGGGTGTTACATACGTTCGTATATCAAAATCACATCACGAATCAAAACTGTTTATCACATGCGAATAATATGATTGTATATGCTCGACACGTGATACTAGAAACATGTGACTAGGACTTATTTTCGTTAACTTGCCTCCTTAGCTAGTATGGTACTATAGTGTGGCTTACACCCGACGGGGTCTAGTTAGGATGGACGCGCAAGCCTTCTCACGGTAGTTAGCATGAGAAATGAGCCTATGTTATGTTAAGTGTTTTGGTGTATCATGATATGTAATTAGATTGTTTCGCAAACGCTTTATCGACTATGCTAGTAGTATTCAAACCTGTATGCTCACCTTTACTTAATTGTATTGACTTGTATTTTAACGTATGTAACAGGTTGAGGATTTTAGCTATGGATGCTTGGATGTTGCATGCTTAGCGTAGTTTTGTTTTGACTTTATCTTGTTTAGTTTCCAAGTGTAATAAATCTAGGAGATATCGAACCGTTTTGTTTTTATGAGAAAACTTTGGATTTTGTAATGATTATTTAGTATATTATGTTTAATAGTATGGGATGTTAAACGTTTAGTAATGTTGTGAATAATTGTTATGGAATTTCTCATGAGAACAATCTGGTCGCCTAGTGCCACTAACCCCGGTGATTCCGCCATCGGTCGGGGTGTGACAGATTGGTATCAGAGCGAGTTCCTTAGGATAATAGGTAGAATTGCCATGTTCGACCTAGTAGCATGTCTAAGTACCCGATTGACCATTCTTTGATCTAAATGCTAAACTACTTGACATAAATGCTTAAATATGCTTTTCCTAAGGCTAATACAATAATAAACGCTTGGAAACGCTCGCATCACACCAAACGAGTGATCAAGTCGAGAATATGTGTGAAAACCGAGAACTCTCGATGAGATCATTCACTCCGCGCATATTCTCTCGCACGAGATACCCTCGTTGAGTTAGGAGTGACATCCAAACCTCGACGAAAATCTCCATTTCTAACTAGGAATGATGTTGTTAAGTTAGGGGTGAAACCCGCATCTTAATAACAAATTCCGTGCTTCGATTTTTAATCTCACCAAAGTCTCGGTTATACCGATGGTTTGGAACACGTATTAACTGGAAGGGTAAACGTCTTTAGCCGCTTGCGGTGAGAACGTCTATCTATTAGGCCAAAGCGTGGGTCCAAATGCAAAGGGTGGTCGAATCACTTTGGCGTGTCGAACGTCTCAAAACCCAGGACACTACTGATTGATTTAAGCCTATATCGTCGATTTACGCATCATCGAGTTTATTATTATTTATGTATTTAAAAATTTTGAGAATTTTCACTTTATTCGATTTCTCGCTTTGATGATTTATCATATCATCGATTTCTTGATTTATCGCATTTACGCTCCATCGAATGTATGCACAACTCGCACAGCTCTCGTAATCTAAAACGCTAATTAATACACCAACCAAACTAATCGCTCATCTCGCTATTATATCGCATCTCATATCACGTTCGCATTGTTATTATTAGAAGGGTGAATACGTGCAAATATACGCTTACGTGCTTATGTGCTTACGTGCTTATGTGTCTATGTGGCTACGTGTTTATGTGTTTTTGTGCCTTGCATGAATAATTATAATAGATAATTTAAACATAACTCTATTATAATCAAATCTCGTCTAATCTAAATCCTTTACGTAGATGGCATCAATGGGATCTCACACTCGCTGCACCACTCAGCGCAATAACGCTGACAAACGCATCGCCTCTCTTGTAACCAAGGAAATGGCTAAGGTGATCCCGCAAATTGTTAGCGAAATTCAAGCGGTTAGCAGCAACTCGTCTGTTGACTCCAAGAGTGATGCTCCGAAATCCCGCTTCAGCTTCAAGCAGTTCAAGGCTTGCGCACCTCTAACGTTCTCTGGCACCGAAGGACCAAGTGCCATGTTCCATTGGTTTGATTCGATTGAGGTTACCTTCCACCAAAGCGGATGACCCGAGGCCCTGCGCACTGTCAACGCCATCGGCGTGTTTCAGTCGAGGGCTCTCGATTGGTGGACAGCCGAGCGCAACAGGCACGGAAACGACGAAGCCTAAGGGCTCTCATGGGAGGAACTTAAGGAGATCATGATCAAGGAATTCTGTCCTCTGTACGAAATTCAGAAATTGGAGAACGAGTTCTGGAACATCAAACAAGACGGTCCTGACAATGTCGGTCTTACCGCTCGTTTCAAGCAGTTGAGCATCATTTGTCCCGGTCTGGTTGACACGACCGGGAAAGCAATCAAGAAGTACCTCAATTCTCTCCCCGATTGCGTCGCTGACTTTGTGCAAGCAGTACGCCCTGCTACCATCGAGGAGACCTATCAGTTAGCAGCCGAAATCAACGACAAGCGTGTTCAGTCTGGTTACTTCAAGAACCAAGGTCGCAAATCAAGCAGTCACCAAATCAGCAGCTCCTCCTACCGATCAGCCCCGCGAGTCAAAGAACAGTCGCCGTGGTCGCAAGCGTGAGAACTCCAGCAAGAACTTCGCCCTCGCAGCTCCAGCGAACACGCAGCCGCTCCAATCCGCAGCACCCAACACACCTCCTGCCAAGCGTGCGTATACTGGTCCTCACCCAATGTTCGGCCGAACTTACCTCTCCCTCTTGAAATCCCTCATGTTCGCGGAAACTTGCATGTTTTCATGCAAGTTCGACCGAACTTGGTCTCCACCATCTCTCCTTTTGCCTTCGCCTATAATACCAAACTCTGTTCACTCATTTGAACTTGCTGCAAGTTCGCTCTGAGCTCTCTCACTCCAAATCCCTCGTGTTCTAAGTAAGAAACGACCCGATTTCACTGCAACAACGTTTTACAACGATTTTGCACAAGGTTTTGCCTTCTTTTTCATCAAACCTTTTCTGTTTATGAAAATCTTCATCTTTTTCCATCAAAACTTCTGTTACCATTTTCGGACTAATGACGTATGTTTCGTTCACTTTTGAGTGGAATGAGGCGTTGTCAAAGCTAGATCTCAGATCCGGAGCACAAGGACGAAATCGTCACTTTACACAAACTGGACTAACCCGTACGAACCTTCAAGTTCGCCCGGATTAGCCCGAGTTTCTGTAAAATGGCTAAGTTCGCTCCAAAAGACCTCACCGGCCTAAGCTTTACTCAGTGGCTTAAGGTTGGAGGGATGGGCACTCGATTTCCTCAGCAATCGACGCGTAAATGCAAGATTTTGGACCCGAAAACATCAAGTTCGCTCGTGATTGCACTGGTTCTGTCAGCACTGGAAGTCAAGTTCGCTCGAACTTGCCCTCAAGGGGTCAAGTTCGGCCGAACTTGAGTGGAAACACTCACATTTTACTTCAAAAACCCTCAAGTTCGCTCGAACTTGCAAAGTTTCTCAGGAAACTTCACAAGTTCGGCCGAACTTATCTCTTCCCTTATCAAAACCCCACAAGTTCGACCGAACTTGTCATGTTTCCTTGAGAAACATACAAGTTCGCCCGAACTTGAATCTAACCTCAACAATAATATACAAGTTCGCTCAAACTTGTATGTTTACATACAAGTTCGGCCGAACTTGTCTACTGCTCAACCCAAACTTCATCGTTTTGGATTTTCGGAAGACTGATGCACTTCTGTTCGTTTACAGGCTGATCCGGCGATCCTCCGCAACTTTCTTCAGAATCTTAAGCTACCTAAAACGCACCCGCAGTGAGTATACTTGGCCCATTTTCGCTTTAAACGCACTTTTGGGTGTTACATACGTTCGTATATCAAAATCACATCACGAATCAAAACTGTTTATCACATGCGAATAATCTGATTGTATATGCTCGACACGTGATACTAGAAACATGTGACTAGGACTTATTTTCGTTAACTTGCCTCCTTAGCTAGTATGGTACTATAGTGTGGCTTACACCCGACGGGGTCTAGTTAGGATGGACGCGCAAGCCTTCTCACGGTAGTTAGCATGAGAAATGAGCCTATGTTATGTTAAGTGTTTTGGTGTATCATGATATGTAATTAGATTGTTTCGCAAACGCTTTATCGACTATGCTAGTAGTATTCAAACCTGTATGCTCACCTTTACTTAATTGTATTGACTTGTATTTTAACGTATGTAATATGTTGAGGATTTTAGCTATGGATGCTTGGATGTTGCATGCTTAGCGTAGTTTTGTTTTGAATTTATCTTGTTTAGTTTCCAAGTGTAATAAATCTAGGGGATATCGAACCGTTTTGTTTTTATGAGAAAACTTTGGATTTTGTAATGATTATTTATAATATTATGTTTAATAGTATGGGATGTTAAACGTTTAGTAATGTTGTGAATAATTGTTATGGAATTTCTCGTGAGAACAATCTGGTCGCCTAGTGCCACTAACCCGGTGATTCCACCATCGGTCGGGATGTGATATATTGTTTAATAAACACTTGTGCCATCACATTACATCGCAAAACGCAGTTAATTATGTGGAATTATGTTTTATATGTGTTAAGTTTGTTTATGTTATGGTTTACTATCGCTAAAATGCTCGCAAGCTTTCGTAACTCGATCTCTCTCAAATCAATGTTAGTATAACGCTAACGCTTCGCTAAAACGCTTATAACTATCTAATACGAACCAAATCGCCAAACAAACTCTTAACGCAAAATAATCGAACAAAACTTAGCCTTTTGGCCAAGTTCGGCCAAACTTGTGCATCACAAGTTCGCCCGAACTTGTGCATCACAAGTTCGCCCGAACTTGTTTAGGCCACCCAAACCCTTATTTCACCACAAGTCCGCCTGGACTTGCTTAAAAACTCAGAACACAAGCAAGTTCGCCCGAACTTGATGTGTCTAGCCCATCTTTTCACTCCACCTATAAATACTCAGCTCCTCTTCTCATTTGAACTTGCTGCAAGTTCGCCCGAAGCTCCCTAAAACCAAAACCCTTTGTTTTCTAAGTAAGATTCAACCCGTTTTCAAGCTACAACAACGTTTACAATGATTTTGCACATGGCTTTGCCTTCGTTTTCATCAAATCTCTTATGTTTACGAAAATCTTCATCTTTTTATGTAAAACTTCTGTTTTTAACTCAGATCTATGCTTAGATCTGAGTAAAACCCTTTTAAACACGATATTCGGACTAAATGACGTATGTTTCGTTCACTTTGAAGTGGAACGAGGAATTGTCAAGCTAGATCTCAGATCCGGAAGCACAAGGACGAAATCGTCACTTTACACAAGCAGGACTAACCCGTAAGAACCATCAAGTTCGCCCGGATTAGCTCGAGTTTCTGTAAAATGGCTAAACTCGCTCCAAAAGACCTCTCTAGCCTAAGTTTTACTCAGTGGCTTAAGGTTGGAGGGATGGACACTCGATTTCCTCAGCAAACGATGCAAAAACGCACGAATTGGATGCCAAAACAGTCAAGTTCGCTCGAAAAGCATCAAGTACGCTCGAACTTCTCACCAGAATGGTGACCAAGTTCGCCCGAACTTGATCAATGCTTCACCAAATTTACACAAGTTCGCCCGAACTTGTACTGATTTTCAAGGAAATCAGACAAGTTCGCCCGAACTTGTATCCCACCTCAACAAATGGGACAAGTTCGCAACTCTTACGTATGTCATGCGGTGAATGCTAAACGCTTTTATATCTATTATGTACACAAACCTGTATGCTCACCCTTACTTAATTGTATTGACGTTTATTTTAACATATGTGGCAGGTTGAGGATATTGCTTTAGACGCTTAGTATTAGATTTGCCTTTTGAAATCATGTAATAAATCTAGGGAAGATCGAATCGGATGTTATGTTTAAGAGACTGTTTCTAGTTATCTAATGATTGTTTGAGGATTATATGAGTTTGATAGTATGGGATGTTGAACATTGAATATTGTCTTTGAATAATTGTTATGGAATCTCTTGATCAATCTGATTCGCCTAGTGCCACGCCCCGATGTTTCCGCCATCGATTGGGTTGTGACAGATTGGTATCAGAGCCATAACTATAGGGAAAATTAGGTAGAACTGCCATGTTTGACCTAGTTTATAGTTAGGATACCAAATCAGACCGTTACGCATCGATTAAACGCCGAAATTGATACGAACAGACAAGTTCGCCCGAACTTGGGGGCAAGTTCGCTCGAATTGATCAAGTTCGCCCGGACTTGACCAAGTTCGCCCGAACTTGTCAGTCCCCTACAACATCAAGCAAGTTCAATCAGGATTGAGCAAGTTCGCTCGAACTTGACATCAGACTGATGCCAAGTTCGCCCGAACTTGACCAGAACCCTTAAATTGAACTTTTAAACATTGCTTTTTTCCTAAAGCAACCACAACACACATGAAGAACGCTCGTATCACACAAAACGAGTGATCAAGTCGAGAATAGGTGTGAAAACCAAGGACTCTCGATAAGATCATTCACTCCGCACATTCTCTCGCACGAGATACCTTCGTTGAGTTAGGAGTGATATCCAGACCTCGACGAAAGTCTCCACATCTTTCTAGTGGAACTCCCGATTTGATCGGTGATCATAACCACAACTAGGAATAAAGTTGTTAAGTTAAGGGTGAAACCCGCATCTTAATAACTAGTTCTACTCCTCGATTTTCAATCTCACCAAAGTCTCGATTATTTCGATGACTCGGAACACGACGTAACTGGAAGGATAAATGCCGTTAACCGTTGTACGGTGAGAGCATTTGTCTATTAGGCCAAATCGTGTCTCCGAACTCAGAGAATCTTTGAACCACTTTGAGTAGTCGCTGTCTTGAAAACCAGGACGCTCCCAATTGATTTAAGCTCGTCGATTTTACGCATCATCGAGTTTATTTATTATTTATGTGTTTGAATTTATGGATTTTACGCTTATTCGATTTCTCGCTTTATCGATTTCTCGATTTATCACTTTTACACTCCATCGATATATGCACAACTCGCACAACTCTCGAAATCTAAAACGCTAATTAATTAACCAACCAAAACTAAAACGCTCAACTCTCCTACGCGCATGTTCTCATACACAGCTTTACTCGCTTATTTCGCTATTATATCGCATCTCGTACGCGCTACGCATGATTTAGTTTGAAGATGAATACGTGCAAAATATGTGCTTACTTGCTTATGTGTTTATGTGATTTTGTGCCTACGTGATTACGTGCTTATGTGCTTACGTGTATACGTGCTCATGTGTTTGTGCCTTAATTGAATAATAATAATAATAATAATAATAATAATAATAATAATAATAATAATAATAAATAATAATAATAATAATAAACTTTTAAACATAAACCTATTATTATCGAATCTCATCCAATCAAATCCTTCAATGTAGATGTCCTCTATGGGATCGCACACCAGAAGGAACCTTCAACGCAGCCAAGCTGACAAGCGCATTGCATCACTAGTGGCCAAGGAAATGGCCAAGTGATCCCTCAAACGTCAGCGAGATCCAAGCTGCCAGCAGCAACTCCTCTGTGGATTCGAAATCCGACGCGCCTAAGTCCTCCTTCAGCTTTAAGCAGTTCAAGGCTTGTGGACCCCTTACTTTTACCGGCACTGAAGGACCAAGTGCTATGTTCCACTGGTTTGATGCTATCGAGGTCACGTTCCGTCAGAGTGGGTGTCCCGAACCCCTTCGCACTATTTACGCTACCGGCATGTTCCAGTCCAAGGCTCTCGACTGGTGGACCGCACAACGTAACAAGAAGGGAAACGATGAAGCCTACAGACTCACCTGAGAGGAACTTAAAGCAATCATGATCAAGGAATTCTGTCCCCCCTATGAAGTCCAGAAGTTGGAGAACGAGTTTTGGGGAATTAAGCAAGACGGACCCGACAATGCTGGCCTAACAGCTCGTTTCAAGCAGTTGAGTATTATCTGTCCTGGTCAGGTGGACACTACCGAGAAGGCAATCAAGAATACCTCAACGCTCTGCCTGACTGCGTCGCTGACTTTGTTCAAGCAGCACGCCCTGCTACTATTGAGGAGACCTACCAGCTAGCCGCAGAGATCAATGATAAACGGGTTCAGGCTGGTTATTTTAAGAACATCAGCAAACCAAGCCATCACCAAATCATCAGCTCCCTCCGATCAGTCTCGAGAGTAAAAGAACAGTCGCCGAGGTCGCAAAATGGAAAACCCGAGCAAGAACTGTGCGCTTACCGCACTGCCAAACCCTCAGCCACTTCAGTCTGCCACACAACAACGCACCTCCGGCAAAGCGTGCGTAATTGCGTATACTGGTCCTCATCCACTGTGCTCGAAGTGCACTTATCATCACGCGGTTGGAGGCAACTGTCGCTTCTGCACCAACTGCAACATTTACAGCCACCTCACTGTTAGTTGCCGTTCAGGTCCTCCTCAGTCAGCTCCTCAAGCTCCAGCAGTACCAGCTCTACCAGCTCCACCTCGCACTCCTCAAACTAATCAGCAGCAGTTCCAGCAACAAGCCCCAACCCCATAGGCCTGTGCTTGCTACATTTGTGGTGACCCAAACCACTTCAGTAATGTCTGTCCCAATAGAGCTGTGAAACAAGAACAGCAGCCTCAGCCTCAGCCTCAGCAGCAGCTAGGGCCGTAAACGAGCCGAGCCGAGCCAGACCCAGCTCGAGCTCGGCTCGAACTCAATTCGAGCTGGCTCGGCTCGAGCTCGAATTTTAAATCGAGCGAAGATTTAAGGCTCGAGCTCGACTCCATTAAAATTCTAGCTAGCTCAGCTCGGCTAGATCTAGCTCGAACCAACAAAAAATCGCAAAATTTACTAATTAAAATGCCCTATAAAATAAAACTCTTCATAGACTAAGGCCAAAATTGTAATTTAATTTAACCAAATGGCTAAATGTGCAAGTACAAATAGCTAATTCACTTTGTACATTGTCTTTGCCATCTTTTATAGGGGAGACACTCCCTTAGTTTTTGTCTTTTGAGCAATGTGGGACAAAAAAAATGAAGGATGTAAACCTTATCGAGCCGGCTCACGAGCTCACGAGCCGAGCCAGGCCAAGCTCGAGCTCGGCTCGCTTACAAACCGAGCCGAGCTGAGCTAGCTCGTTTACAACCAAGCCAATTTCGAGCGGAGCTTTTTTCGAGCGAGTTTCGAGCGAGCTGCGAGCCACGAGTTTTTTGAACACCCCTAGCAGCAGCCACCACCAAAGCCTCAGCAGCAACAACCACAGGCTGCGCGCGGACGAGCGTTTAATCTCAATCATCGCCAGGCTCAGAACAACAACAATGTTGTCAACATATGGTCCTTGTCAATGGTCTTTATGCGTCATGTTTATTTGATACTGGTGTCGATAATTGTTTTGTATCGCTAGAACTTGAAAAGGTTTTAAAATTTAAACGCGCTAAACTCCTAAAGACTTTCGATGTGGAAGTCGCCACCGGAAAAACAATTACCGTTAACTCCGTCCTACATGGTTGTACTCTCGATCTCAACAACCACCTCTTCTCGATCAATCTCATACCTATGCAATTAGGTAGCTTCGATATCATAGTAGGCATGGATTTTCTTCGTGAAAATCATGCCGAAGTTGTTTGCTTCGATAAGATGATTCGCTTTCCTCTCCCTAACGGTGATCAGCTACATGTCTATGGTGAGACTCTCTCAAATAAATTGATGCTTATGTCATGTACCCAAGCGAGAAAGCATTTGCACAAGCAATGCGTTGCCTTTCTCGCCCACGTCGCGAACCCGGAGAAAGAAAGAAAACCTTTAAAGACGTCCCCGTTGTTTGTGAATTTCCTAAGGTCTTTCCCGACGATTTACCCGGTTTACCCCCTACTCGTGATGTTGAATTCCGTATCAATTTAATTCCCGGTGCTACTCCGTTGCTAAAGCTCCCTATCGTCTCGCACCATCCGAAATGCGCGAGCTATCTAGCCAACTTCAAGAGCTTCTTGATAAAGGCTTCATACGCCTGAGCACTTCACCTTGGGGCGCACCCGTTCTTTTTGTGAAAAAGAAAGATGGGACGTTCCGAATGTGCATCGTTTATCGTGAACTTAACAAACTCATGATAAAGAACCGCTACCCTCATCCTCGAATCGACGACTTATTTGATTAGCTTCACGGTGCTACTTATTTTTCTAAGATCGATCTACGTTCCGGTTATCATCAGTTACGCATATTAAAAGAAGATATTCCGAAAACCGCCTTCCGTACCCGTTATGGCCATTTCGAATTCGTGGTCATGCCTTTTGGTCTTACCAATGCACCCGCGGTCTTCATGGATTTGATGAACCGTGTGTGTAAAGCTTTCTTAGATCGTTTCGTCATTGTGTTTATCGATGACATCCTTATCTACTCGAAGTCGAGAGACGAACACGCGCGCCATCTCTGTTTAGTCCTCGAACTTCTTCAAGGTAATCGCCTTTATGCTAAGTTCTCTAAATGTGAATTCTGGCTCGAAGAAGTCCAATTTCTTGGCCACATCGTTAATAGTCAAGGAATTCACGTCGACCCTGCAAAGATTGAAGTTGTCAAGAGTTGGATTACGCCGAAGAATGCATCCGAAATCTGTTCCTTTCTTGGATTGGAGGGTTACTACCGTCGATTCATTGCCGACTTTTCGAAAATCGCCGTTCCGCTTACTAGTTTAACTCATAAAGACAAACCTTTCGTTTGGGATTCCAAACAAGAGGAAGCCTTTCAAACTCTCAAGCGTATGCTATGCAACGCTCCCGTACTCGCTCTACCCGATGGAAACGACGATTTCGTTGTTTATTGCGATGCCTCTAACTTAGGTCTTGGTTGTGTTCTTATGCAACGAGACAAGGTTATCGCGTATGCGTCTCGACAACTCAAGATCCACGAGAAGAACTACACAACCCACGATCTCGAACTCGGTGTAGTTGTTTTTGCATTGAAGATATGGCGACACTACCTTTACGGTACTAAGTGTACGGTCTTCACCGACCATAAAAGTTTATAGCATATCTTTAATCAAAAGGAACTGAATATGCGCCAACGTAGATGGGTTGAAATTCTCAACGATTACGATTGTGAGATACGCTACCATCCCGGCAAAGCAAACGTCGTAGCCGATGCTCTCAGTCGACGAAGCTATGTGTATAGTGTTCGTGACTCTCAAGCTTTGAATGATCTTGAAATTCTGATTCGCTCCGCCCAGTTCGCTTGTTTTAATGAGAATACTCTGCAAGAAGAGATGAAATGTGGTGCCGAAACTCAGCTTGTAGTTAAACCCAACGGTATTTATTATTACCTCGATCGTATTTGGATTCCTAAGTGTGATAATCTTCGTGAATTGCTAATGACCGAAGCTCATAAATCTCGATACTCCATTCATCCTGGAGCCGACAAAATGTACCAGGATGTTCGTCCTAAGTACTGGTGGCCGGGCATGAAAAAGGATATCGTCGTATACATCTCAAAGTGCTTAACCTGCTCGAAAGTTAAAGCCGAACATCAAAGACCCTCTGGCTTGCTCGAACAATCTGAAATCCCGATGTGGAAGTGGGAGAGCATAGCCATGGACTTCGTTACAAAACTCCCTCGCACCTCCTCCCGAGAAGACTTTAAGGTAGGACGATTAGCACGAATCTATACCGACTAAGTCATTTGTCGACACGGGACGCCTCGTGACATCATCTCTAACCGCGCCGGTCGCTTTACCTCATGTCTCTGGGAGACTTTTCAATCCGCTCTCGGTACTACGCTTAATCTTAGTACCGCTTTTCACCCTCAAACCGACGGTCAGACTGAGCGCATGATCCGCACCCTCGAAGACATGCTTTGTGCTTGCATCATAGATTTCAGTGGTAATTGGGATAATGTCGATCGCTTGCATCATAGATTTACCTTTAATTGAATTCTCGTACAATAATAGTTATCATACCAGCATTCAAATGGCTCCTTTTGAGGTACTGTATGGAAGAATGTCGATCGCCTATTGCATGGCACGAGATCGGAGAAGCACAAATCACCGGTCCCGAGTTAATTCAAGAAACGACAGACAAGATCCTCCAAATCAGAGACAATCTCTTGAAGGCTCGGAGTCGTCAAAAGAGTTATGCCGATAAACGCCGCAAGCCCCTACAGTTCGAAGTGGGAGATCACGTTCTCTTAAAGGTTGCACCTTGGAAAGGAGTGATCCGATTCGGAAAGAAAGGAAAGCTAGCGCCACGATACGTGGGTCCCTTTATGATTCTAGAGAGAATTGGCAAAGTGGCCTATCGACTCGAACTACCGGTGGAACTTAATAACGTCCACCGACTTTCCACGTGTCGAAGCTCAAGAAATGCCTAGCTGAAGAAAATCTCCATGTCCCTCTCGAGGACTTGCAAATAAACGAGACTCTCCGTTTCATGGAAAAGCCTGTCAAAATCATGGACCGAGAAACCAAGAAATTACACGCTCTCGCATCCATATCGTGAAAGTCCGTTGGGAAGGCAAGCGCGGTGCCGAGTTCACTTGGGAATTGGAAAGTGACATGAAGGCTAAATATCCGCATCTCTTTGTTACGACCGCTACTTAATTTTCGGGACGAAATTTCCTAAAGTAGGGGAGACTGTAACAACTCGTAAATTCGTCGTTATCTTTTTCTTTTTATTCCCATTGTATCTCTCTGTATAATCCCGAGATTTGATTATGAGAAAGTTACGTTAATGGAATTATATTTTATTACAACTATATCACATCTAATCGCTTATTAATCGCTAATTCAACGCAATCACAAGTAGTTATGCTACTATACGAGCCGAGTGTGATATTGTTTAATAAACACTTGTGACATCGCATCGCATCGCAAAACGCAATTAATTATGTGGAATTATGTTTTATATGTGCTAAGTTTGTTTATGTTATGGTTTACTATCGCTAAAACGCTCGCACGCTCTCGTAACTCGATCTCTCTCAAATCAATGTTAATATAACGCTTAACGCTTTGCTAGAATGCTTAATATAACTATCTAATACGAACCGAATCGCCAAACGAACTCTTAACGCGAAATAATCGAACAAAACTTCGCCTTTTGTCCAAGTTCGGCCGAACTTGTGCATTACGAGTTCGCCCGAACTTGTTCAGGCCACCCAAACCCTTATTTCACCACAAGTCCTCCTGGACTTGCTTAAAAACTCAGAACACAAGCAAGTTCGCCCAAACTTGATGTGTCTAGCCCATCTTTTCACTCCACCTATAAATACTCAGCTCCTCTTCTCATTTGAACTTGTTGCAAGTTCGCCCGGAGCTCCCTAAAACCAAAACCCTTTGTTTTCTAAGTAAGATTCAACCTGTTTTCAAGCTACAACAATGTTTACAACGATTTTGCACAAGGATTTGCCTTCGTTTTCATCAATCTCTTATGTTTACGAAAATCTTCATCTTTTTATCTAAAACTTCTGTTTTTCACTCAGATCTATGCTTAGATCTGAGTAAAACCCTTTTAAACACGATATTCGGACTAAATGACGTATGTTTCGTTCACTTTGAAGTGGAACGAGGAATTGTCAAGCTAGATCTCAGATCCGGAAGCACAAGGACGAAATCGTCACTTTACACAAGCAGGACTAACCCGTAAGAACCATCAAGTTCGCCCGGATTAGCTCGAGTTTCTGTAAAATGGCTAAACTCGCTCCAAAAGACCTCTCTAGCCTAAGTTTTACTCAGTGGCTTAAGGTTGGAGGGATGGACACTCGATTTCCTCAGCAAACGATGCGAAAACGCACGAATTGGATGCCAAAACAGTCAAGTTCGCTCGAAAAGCATCAAGTACGCTCGAACTTGTCACCAGAATGGTGACCAAGTTCGCCCGAACTTGATCAATGCTTCACCAAATTTACACAAGTTCGCCCGAACTTGTATTGATTTCCAAGGAAATCAGACAAATTTGCCCGAACTTGTATCCCACCTCAAAAATGGGACAAGTTTGCCCGAACTTTTACTCTCAATAAGTCCAGACATACAAGTTCGCTCGAACTTGTACCTTCAAGTACAAGTTCGCCTGAACTTGTCTACTGCTCCTTCAACCGTTAACCGTTTCAGCAATTCGGAAGACTGATACACTTCTGTTCGCTTACAGGCTGATCCGCTGCTCTCCGCAACTCAACTCAGATCCCGTCTCTACTCTCAAAACGCACCAAGTACTTGAACCACTTTACGCTTAAACACACTTTTGGGTGTCACATATGTTCGTATATCAAAACACATCACACAACTCAACTCTTATTCGCAATCCCATGTTTACATGACTATATGTGAAATCTGCTGAATTGTATGTATTACTTGATTGCTTGTACGCCACCCTTAACATGATAGTATACTAGAGGTTGACCCGCCACCCAGAGGCCCGGGGTTGTTAAGGCTCGCATTTTTATTTCTCATTTATTTTCTCTTTAGGATGTTGGACACTTGTTCACATGCCTCGATCAATCGCGGTTTGTTGGTTTACTAGAATCTAAGTAGTTACATAGTTCACAACTCTTACGTATGTCATGCGGTGAATGTTAAACGCTTTTATATCTATTATGTACACAAACATGTATGCTCACCCTTACTTAATTGTATTGACGTTTATTTTGACATATGTGGCAGGTTGAGGATATTGCTTTGGACGCTTAGTATTAGATTTGCCTTTAGAAATCATGTAATAAATCTAGGGAAGATCGAATCGGATGTTATGTTTAAGAGATTGTTTCTAAGTATGTAATGATTGTTTGAGGATTATATGAGTTTGATAGTATGGGATCTTGAACGTTGAATATTGTCTTTGAATAACTGTTTTGGAATCTCTTGATCAATCTGATTCGCCTAGTGTCACGCCCCGATGTTTCCACCATTGGTTGGGTGTGACATCCCTTTTACCCTCAAGAGTGACATGTCAAATGATCATTAAAAAGTTATTACATAAACCAATAAACATGATTAGGTGACCAAAATGGCATCCTAATTAGTAACTACAGATGATATTGCTCCTCACACATGGCTCAAACGAAACTTGAATTCAGACATCCAGTATAATAAGCATTTTCAGAAAATAATCAAACTACACAGAAATGTACATTTCCAGAAATCAGCCACATCTCCACCATGATTGTATGATAAAAATGAACACTATTAAGAAGCACACTGATAGATGCCATGTAGCTAATATTAAATATTTTAATGCATTAAATTAAAGTTATTAATATATTTGAAGTGTTTGGATAAGGATTTTCTTAAAGGCTTATTTATTTAAGAAGGAAGGGCCTCTGTAAATACAATAAGCCTACCAAACACCACTTAAAAGCACTAGTATTGTTAAAATAACTTGATGAGAAACTCAAATACCTAAATATTTGTGTTCAATACTTCCCAGGTTTTGATTGTATCTTGCAAAATGCGTGTATCTCTCACTAAGCTCTCACGCCACCCCTCACTCATGGATTCAAATTTAAACACATGAATTTACACTACCGGTGCCCACATAATGCGGGTGTGCATGGGTCGGTTTGGTTTAGTTTTTGCCATTAACTATAACCATAACCGCTAGCTTCGGTTATTAAATTTTATTAACCATAACCGAACTTCGGTTATGGTTAATCGGTCATGAAGTTCATGTCGGTTAATTCACCAAGCAAAGTTCATATTAATAGGGGTGTGCACGTTTTAGACTTAACTTGGGCCTTTTATATAAGACAACCAAGATTACACTCTTTTTTTTAAACTATCGATGTAGTAATCATTATAATAAGTTAATTCTTAACAAAAAATCTACTTAAACCTTCGATGTGGAACAGTGGAATTTTCTAATGTTATACAGAGGATTCATATGATCATAACACCTCCATTATTCATCAAAATAAAAGGCATGTACATTAAGAGTGTCTTGTTACTAGCATACTTTTATCTTAGTAAAAAAACCTCTATATAGTTACTATAAAACACAAATCCAATGTTTAGACTTAACATTACAATTTTGTTTCAGTTTGGTTATATCGTTTAACCATAACCATAACCATAACCAATTGGTCGGTTAAACAAAGCTTCATAACCATAACCATTGGTTATGTCGATTTATATCGGTTGTTTTATGTCGGTTACGGTTCAGTTATCGATTATGATGGTTAATTTGCTCACCCCTACCATAAATATAAATTTACCATCTATTTTTTAGTTTTCGGATATAGGATAATCCAATTATCCAAACTATTCAGAAATTCATATCCAAATCCCGAATTTTTGGATATTTTGGATACAAATTTTCAGATATTTTGGGTCCAATTTTGGATCTGGATTTTTTTAACACACTTAGTGTTGATACATGATGTGATTCAGAGGCTTGTCTGTCAACAGAACGTCACATTCAGAAATCTTTGCGACTGTTTCCCGTGGATAAAAGAAAAGACTTGACAGCCTTAGGGTCATTGGAAGATCATCGTGAAGTTTTACCCAAATGTCTGGGATGGTGAAGGTTGCAAGGAATCTCTTAAAGTCCTCATTAGCTAGTGGCGTGACTTGGGTGGGAAAGGATAAAGTTGTAATTTGTGGGAGTGTCGAGATGGGGAAGGTTTCAAGGCGACTCGTAAAAGTAGTCTCATAAGTTTATCCCTGAGTTGAAAGGACGTAGGAGCCGACCTAGGGTTTTGCCAACATCCTGACATGATAATCAAATCTCAAATAGAGCTCCACTATTGCTAGTATAGAAGCTGATTGGGTGGAGTTTATGGCATGTTATTCGAGATGCATATTCTTTATGATTAGCGTGTTGAGCTCTGGGGTGTAGGTGGTTGGAAAGCACACTCCCACGAGCATGCAACCAATCGAGGGGACTAAGAGAATTAGAAGTAGGACAATGGCTAAATTCTGCACTGGTTGCGTTCTTGTTGTGCGATTTGAAGAGAAAAATGTTGATTATATCCTTATACGTGTTTCAGAATATTAAACCCTACACATATTTCTCATGTTAAAACACAAACATGAACATAAAATTTTGGATATGTGAAATTTTGGATATGGATTCAGATATTTAAACGGATATCTGAATTTATTAATAAAAATCAAAAATCCATTTTCTGCATAAACTAAAACTAAACTTGTATTCGGTTTTCCAAGTTTCCAACATTGAAATAAAAAAAAAATTCAGAAATCCCTATCCGAATTTTGATTATTTATTGTTTTCAACTATTTTTTACAATATTTAAACTAAACACGCTGCCCATATGATATAATTTTATTATCTATTTTTTAGTTTTCGGATATGGGATAATCTGATTATCCAAACTTTTCAGAATTTCATATCCTAATCTCGAATTTTCGGATTTTGTGAAATCGCGATTCGTATTTCAAATATGTGAGTGAACCCCGACAACGATGGCGGAATACTCGTTGGTTGGAACCAGTGAGTCTTTTTTTGTTCAGTGAGTTAGGTTTTGGGAATACATCGATTAAGTTACTGTTAATGGTTTTTTGTTACTAGTTTTTCTGAATTGATAGCAAGCACATTTGTTTCGAAGTATATGTATGTTTTCAACAAATTAGCAGTATATATAACTGAATATAAGATAGTTTTGAAATATCTTTTATTTCTTTATTGTAGGAAATTAATGTTGGTTTAAATACACTTGAACTATAAATGGGTCAAGGCCATGAAATGCAATAGACTACACGGGTAAACCCTATAATTTAACTAAAATTGATGCAAGGGTCACATAGGTATGAGCTGACAAAAAAATGAGGAATTGCTAGAATTATTGGTGGAAGTGCTACAAATTTTTGTTACAAAATTTTAATGGGGTCAAGATTGAAACTTGAAATGATATTAGCAGGTAACTTTGTGTATCTCTTGCACTTAGATTTCTTACATGTTGCTTTAAACTATGTGAACTGTCAACAAAAACGCAGCCAACATCAGCAACATCGCCATGGCCGGCTGATCTCATCTAGAATCTCTTTGTTCTCTCTCTCTCTCTCTTGTTTGCATTACTAAAATAGAGGAGCTTCGATAAAGTTAGAAGAATCGTTCTAGAGATCTGAGGTTAGTTAAATACATGAGTTGCTTTAACTGATTTCTGATACTCTTATTGTCAATGAAATTTTGTTTACTTCGAATTTTGTATGAACTATATGAATATTTCTGACAAAAACTCGGAATCAGATACCGAATGGATTTTTAGAGTTGTTACTGTGAAACGAACTTCTTTTCGTATGAAGTCTCTGGATACTTTAGATTCAAACTTGAATTAGATTATTTGCTTTATTAAATTTCGGAAGAATTTCTGATGCCTTCACTATTTGATATTATCATTCATCATCTATAGGTATAGATTCTCCAGCAGATATTAAAGAGTTTTGTAGATTTATTAAGATGGTGTAACAGATTTGAGGCTTCCGATATAATTTTATTTAGTTTCAAACATGCCTATTTCTTACTGCCCTTTCTTTTTTCTAGCTCATGATTTGAGGTCATAGCTACCGTATTGGAATCAAATTTGTAACATATGTGGTATGAATGTGTTATATATTTTTTTGTGTGATCATGACTTGATTTTTAGTTGATTTGCGCTGTAAGTTGATTGATTCAAAATGTAAGGTTTTCTGATTTTGTTATTTATATTGTTGTTACAGGATATTCTTTTGATAGCTGGTTTGTTTCTTCTAACCCACTGATCTCTGCTGGCAACACCACCACCAAAGTTTTCTTCACGAATGAAGCTTCAGTTGGATCTGTGTTCAGATGATCAAAGGGATTCAAATTCACATTCGTATTTGTAAAAGATGCTCGCGGTTCAGCTCCTCCACAAATTGGCCTTAATTCGTAATCAAACACCTCTACATTCTCGCTATGCCAAGGTTCTCTTTGTTTTCTGTTCAACTTTCTTGAATTTATGCTTCTATTTTTTTATAATTATATATTATTGCACCAATTGATTGATGGTGAAATATTGCAATTTCGAGTTAATGAAATGATTCAACGGCCTCAATTTGGTGAATAATCGATTGAAATTCTTATAAATGTTAGGGGTTTTTACATTGCCAACAACAATCATATAACTAAATCTTCTGATGACTATCTTTTATTTAGGATTAAACTAGGGTTTCAATTTGTAACATTTTGTATTCATATACTTTCCATTTATAGCAAGCCTTGTTGTACTTACCATTTATGGAAGCTTTCTATTTCTGGAAACTTGTAATCGTATCGTACTTTCGTTTCAATTTTAATTCGAGACACCGATCATAATGGAAACCATGTTTATACACATAATATGTTCAATTTATACTTATCATACTTGAAAACGCATATTGGAAACCCTAATTCAAAACTATGTCGCAATGCGCGTAACAACCGATTAAACGCGTTTACGCGCAATACATGTCGAATCCCGAAAATTAACGATTCCAATACTTAATTTACACTTATATTTGTAAACACTTTTGATATGCTATGGATACTTGCAAACATGATTTATTATTCAAAACGTGCTCATACTTGCATTTTGTGCTTTAACCGACAACTTTGTGTACAACCGGCATTCTCGATACTTGTTAATACATGAATACGCATACCCGGACATAATTGACATCAATTTTATGTTTATGATACTTTCATACTTGTTACACGCTTAAACTACACGAAAGCACAAAAAAACATCCAAAAACCTAACTTTGGGCCCTGATTGCATATTTATCAAACTTGAGGGACCTTTTGTGACAAAAATCCAAACCCCCCATGAAACCCACGTTTTTAATCAGTAATTTTAGACTCCAAACTTCACCCTAAAATTATAATTTTGAATTTTATATTATTACTCCAACCCCAACCTCCATTCTCCACCAATAGCCTTCTAACTAGCATTAAACACCTCCCAACCACCTAGCACTATAAATACAAGTCCTACACTTCTTCTGACACTTGATTCATCATCTAATCTCTCCAAAAACACCAAAAATCTGCTGAGAATTTAATATTTGGATGGAATCATTCAAGTCCAAAAGTGAGCAAAACTCACCTTTCTTCTTCACTTTCTTCTTGTTTTTCTTGTTCTTAACCACTTGGACTCCACTAAGGACCAATGCCCTACTATTATATGATGTTAAACATCTGGGAATGATCTGATTTTGAGGTCCAAAGTTGGTCATTTTTCTGTTTTTAAAAGATTTCAAAATGTTCTTTAAGTTTTCTACATGTTCTTCATGTTTTCTTCAAGTTTTCTTGTGTTCTTGTTGTGTCCAACTTATGTACAACCAAAACCCTAACTAATGGGTGAATTTACTCATCTAAATCAGTAAGTTAATTGGTTTATATACTCCCAAACTTTCTGTATGTGCAGACCTTAGGCTCACTAGATGAGTTCTTAACTAAAACACACCTTAAACACACTAATCTTAACCTTGTTCATGACCAACCAAGTTGTAATGACTTGTGCTTTGGTGAACACTCATACTCATGACCAACCGACCTTCGGGTTGTGTTTCGGTGAACTTATATCGAGGTTTAAATGGATGCATATCATCCTCCTCGTTGCTTGACAAACTCTATGACCCCTCTTGGGTAATGCATGACTAATTAACTTAATGAACATTTACGTTTATGTTATTATTTCAAGTCTTGTAAGCCCTAATCTAACCCGCCTTTGTTTCCCATGTATGAGGACCTCGGCGTTCCGTCATCAAACCCTTCAACTCTTCAAGGGATTACCAAGGAAAGCGTTGCGAAACTGTGAGCATACTTAACCCTTTTTACGCTATAACGCATTTTTGGGTGGCAACATGTGTACTAAAAACCACTTTACGAAACTGATTATAAACAAACACTCAACCCATTAAATATGTTCATTGATATGCTTAGGTTGTTTATACTTGTCAGCTTCGACGTGTATTTCCATGATATTGTATGCCTAGGTTATTATGCATGATAGTTAAGGATTTTATTATATACTATTTGCTATGCACAAGTTGTTTATATATGCTCCTAGTATTGGAATATAAAATGCCATGTGACTTTGAGACAACTTTTATACGTATACTTAAGTTCAAACTTGTATGCTCGCCAGTGCTTTTGTACTGATCCATGCTTTTATTACATGTTGCAGGATTGCGACCGACGAATCTAGTAGGATTGCCTAGAAACGCACTTAAACTTTAATATTCGTTGTATTGTAGTTTATTTTCAATCCCGTTGTATCTAAATTTCAATACTTGTACGAAAATCGCTTTAATGAAATGAAATTTATTTATCTGAATATTTATTGTACGATATCCATTTTAAACTTGAGGTGTTCCTAGTTCAAGCATCGTAAAAAAATAAATTATGAAATACTTGTCACTATTAACGTTATGAAGTCTCTTGCAATCGTGTTTTCGTCTCACTCCGATGTTTCCGCCATCGGTTGGGGTGTGACAGATTGGTATAAGAGCCATAACTATAGGGAATTAGGTAGAATTGCCATGTTCGACCTAGTCTATAGTTTAAGTACCAAACTTTGACCATTCTTAATTCTCGATAAACTGATAAGTCTTCCTATCTTGCTTCTACCTCCTCTTTTGTCTTAATTATTAAAAACGTTTTTCCTAATGCTTTATACGCATTACATATTTGAAGATACTCTTATTCCACAATCGAAACGCCCAACCAAAATAGGGGTGATTCCCGCCTTTGGTGACGAGTTTCAATCCACCATTTCATGACACTTTGCACGAAATTTCACCATCAAGTCAGGAGTGATATCCATATCTTGATAGAAATTTCCGTTTTGGTATTCTAGTGGATCCTTATTAATGACTCGAGATTTTATTTTACTACGTTCAATAAACCACATTTTGGGGACGAAATTGTCAAGCCAGGATTGACATCCACACCTTGATGACAATCCTCACTTTTCGATTTTCAAATCTCGCCAAAGTTTCGTAATTTCGATCAAATTAGGGACATGTACTAACTGGAAGGGTAAAATACCGTTAATCGCCTGGCGACGAGAGTATTATACCTATTAGGCCAAATCATGTCACCCTAATTCGAAAAGACTTGTGATTCACTTTGGAATAGTCGAAGTTTCTAAACCCGAAGCACTCCAATACTTATCAAGCCTCTCTTTTGTGTTAACTCAATTTTTATGCGATTTAATACTTATTACCTCGTTATTTCAAAATCATCATTTTACACAATAAATTAATACACGCATACTGATATGTTATACTTGATTCAGGATTACTGGACAGCCTTATGTGATAAACTGGTCATTAACTTCGGATGAAGCCACACCTTGACATATGTAGTGCTTGTGAAGCACTATAGGAGTAGCGCACCGCCACATGGATTTGTGGTAATGTCAAGACATTCATACATACATACTAGCGGACACGTTGGGTTGACAATTTTGTCATTAACTTCGGATGAAGCCTCACCTTGACATATGTAGTGCTTGTGAAGCACTATAGGAGTAGCGCACCGCCACATGGATTTGGTAATGTCAAGACATCCATTCATACATTACGGATCTTTTCATAGCAACGAAATGATGACATGTGCTATGATTAGATGATGCTTGCATTAAACGTTGGGTTGACATTTTGTCATTAACTTTGATCAAGCCGTACCTTAACATATATAGCGCTTGTGTAGCGCTGTAGGAGTAACGCCCGCCGCATGGACTTGTGGTCATGTTAAGTCAAACATACATACTTGCGGACACGATGGTTTGACCAGTGAGATCACATGCCAGTAATGCGTTAATCTAGATAACTAAATATCTCCTGTGGACTATTCAAATTTTAATCATACTCATACTTATAACCTCTTTCATACTCAAATACAATCATGGTTACGTCCTTAAAATTCTATACGTTATCATTCTTACTCGTAATACGCTAATAAACCCTGACCCGTACACTACTAGTACAAACTATGCGGATCATGCACAAACCAAGATAATCGCGAATGCATACGGGATTATATAGGTAGGTGCATGAAAACCATAGTAGGTTCCACTGTGTACCATGACACGGAATGTAACATGACACCGAATAGTGAAACGGACGTAACATGGTATGAACAAGGTGGATACGCCGCTGGTATTTCCTATATATAAGTGTTCCTGTCATATTACCAAACTATCGTAAAAACGTGCCATGAGAAATTTGGTGTCTCCTTTGACCACATCGAATACAACTTTGATCACTCACTACCTACTTCTCCTTTATACTTCAAAATGCTATTTTCCAAAAGTCTTCCTCTTGAATAAATTCCGAGACGAAATTTCCTAAAATAGGGGAGACTGTAACATTTCGTATTCATGTACTTTCCATTTATAGCAAGCCTTGTTGTACTTTCCATTTATGGAGGCTTTCTATTTCCAGAAACTTGTAATCGTATCGTACTTTCGTTTCAATTTTAATCCGAGACACCGATCATAATGGAAACCTTGGTTATACACATAATATGTTCAATTTATACTTATCATACTCGAAAACGCATATTGGAAACCCTAATTCAAAACTATGTCGCAATGCTCGTAACAACCAATTTAAACGCGTTTACGCGCAATGCATGTCGAATGCCAAAAATTAACGATTCCAATACTTAATTTACACTTATATTTGTAAACACTTTTGATATGCTATGGATACTTGCAAACATGATTTATTAGTCAAAACGTGCTCATACTTGCATTTTGTGCTTTAACCAACAACTTTGTGTACAACCGGCATTCTCGATACTTGTTAATACATGAATACGCATACCCGGACATACTTGACATCAATTTTATGTTTATGATACTTTCATACTTGTTACACGCTTAAAACTACATGAAAGCACAAAAAAAATTCCAAAAACCTAACTTTGGGCCCTGATTGCATATTTATCAAACTTGAGGGACCTTTTGTGACAAAAATCCAAACCCCCCATGAAACCCACGTTTTTAATCAGTAATTTTAGACTCCAAACTTCACCCTAAAATTATAATTTTGAATTTTATATTATTACTCCAACCCCGACCTCCATTCTCCACCAATAGCCTTCTAACTAGCATTAAACACCTCCCAACCACCTAGCACTATAAATACAAGTCCTACACTTCTTCTGACACTTGATTCATCATCTAATCTCTCCAAAAACACCAAAAATCTGCTGAGAATTTAATATTTGGATGGAATCATTCAAGTCCAAAAGTGAGTTAAACTCACCTTTCTTCTTCACTTTCTTCTTGTTTTTCTTGTTCTTAACCTTTTGGACTCCACTAAGGATCAATGCCCTACTATTATATGATGTTAAACATCTGGGAATGATCTGATTTTGAGGTCCAAAGTTGGTCAGTTTTCTGTTTTAAAAGATTTCAAAATGTTCTTTAAGTTTTCTACATGTTCTTCACGTTTTTTTCAAGTTTTCTTGTGTTCTTGTTGTGTCCAACTTATGTACAACCAAAACCCTAACTAATGGGTGAATTTACTCATCTAAATCAGTAAGTTCATTGGTTTATATACTCCCAAGCTTTCTGTATGTGCAGACCTTAGGCTCACTAGATGAGTTCTCAACTAAAACACACCTTAAACACACTAATCTTAACCTTGTTCATGACCAACCAAGTTGTAATGACTTGTGCTTTGGTGAACACTCATACTCATGACCAACCGACCTTCGGGTTGTTTTTCGATGAACTTATATCGAGGTTTAAATGGATGCATATCATCCTCCTCGTTGTTTGACAAACTCTATGCCCCTCTTGGGGAATGCATGACTAAATAACTTAATGAACATTTATGTTTATGTTATTACTTCAAGTCTTGTAAGACCTAATCTAACCCGCCTTTGTTTCCCATGTATGATGACCTCGGCGTTCCGTCATCAGACCCTTCAACTCTTCACAGGATTACCAAGGAAAGCGTTGCGAAACTGTGAGCATACTCGACCCCTTTTTATGCTATAACGCATTTTTTGGTGCAACATGTGTACTAAAAACCACTTTACGAAACTAATTATAAACAAACAGTCAACCCATCAAATATGTTCATTGATATGCTTAGGTTGTTTATACTTGTTAGCTTCGACGTGTATTTCCATGATATTGTATGCCTAGGTTATTATGCATGATAGTTAAGGATTTTATTATATACTATTTGCTATGCACAAGTTGTTTATATATGCTCCTAGTATTGGAATATAAAATGCCATGTGACTTTGAGACAACTTTTATACGTATACTTAAGTTCAAACTTGTATGCTCGCCAGTGTTTTTGTACTGGTCCATGCTTTTATTACATGTTGCAGGATTGCGACCGACGAATCTAGTAGGATTGCCTAGAAACGCACTTAAACTTTAATATTCGTTGTATTGTAGTTTATTTTCAATCATGTTGTATCTAAATTTCAATACTTGTACGAAAATCGCTTTAATGAAATGAAATTTATTTATCTGAATATTATTGTACGATATCCATTTTAAACTTGAGGTGTTTCTAGTTCAAGCATCGTAAAAAAAAATTCTGAAATACTTGTCACTATTAACGTTATGAAGTCTCTTGCAATCATGTTTTCGTCTCACTCTGATATTTCCGCCATTGGTTGGGGTGTGCCACAATTTATGAATTGTTGTAATGCAGTTGAAATAATCGTTGTTTGTGAGTTTGGTTATGTGCAGGTACATGTAGCTAGAAATTGTTAGACTTCAAAGGGCAATGTAAGATGGGCAACTATGCTTGGCACTTTCAAGAGTTAAATCATGAACAAATTAAAACTTTTGATCATAGATACTGATGGAAAAAAGTACTAATGAAAACCTCCAATGTTGTATAGAAAGGAATAATTTATAATTATGTGTATTGTAATATTATTTCTTGATTGTAATATGCAATTTCTTTTTTTATTATTTTTATTTCTTATGCAACTTAAAGTGCTCAACCCGTGTAACACACGGGTAAATAACCTAGTATACATACATATACATACAAGTTTAAAGTGAAGAATGATGACATATTATGTTTGCCCGTTATGACATTTTATAACACTCCCCCTCAGACATATTTCACTCATTATACACATAGCAAAATAATCCGGGATGAGGTTATATAGGTACTTCAGGACCTTGAAAATAAGTTGATATTGATGGATCAGTTATACTGCCTCATTAACTAATACTTCAGGATTAGCTATGCTGCCTCAATAAAATCTTACTAAGAAAACCCAGTGGGATATAACTCCGTTAAGAAAAAAGAGTACAACAAGTACAACGTGTATATCCCCCCCCCCCCAATTGTACATATATCTCTTAGTATGTGGAATCCAATTTTAAGTGAACTACTTGACTTGATCTTTGATGTAAGTCTTCTTCGCTTTGAGTGATTCATGTTGCATTTTCTTCAAATAGTATAATTTGGGTTTCTTCATGTCTTCAAATGGTATAATTTGGGCTTCTTCAGTTTGCTTTGTCTTCAAATAGTACAATTGGGCTTCTTTTGATCGACTCTAGTACACACCTTCTTGAACATGTTGAAGCTATTGACTTTAATAACAAAAATCTTATCTTGATTGAGAATGAGCTTTGTGGGGTCTTATAGATATCCTTCATCATTATAATAATCTTATAGTTGGGACTCGCTATTTTCTTAAGAACAATATCATGTCTTGAATCCCACATCATTTAATACCCTTTGTAATTGTGTATTGTTAAAACATTGCTAGGAAAAACACAGTGGGACAAAATTATAGCTAAGGGGAAAAAAGTTTAGTGCATATTATAAATATTTTGCATGTTTTAGGATGATGTTAAATGGGTACTTCAAAATCTACATGATAAACTGATGCTATTGGATCAGTTATGTTGCCTCATTAAAATCCTTACTAAGAAAACTCAATCAGAAAAAAACTTAGTGGAGGGAAAAAGAGTGCAACATGTTATATTTAAACTTTATCTTGTCAATATATCTAGAATGCAATATCATGTGTCCTTTTGTTTGCAAAATACACTAATGTTCCAATGCAATTAAGCATGGTACTTCTTGACCAAGTGCTTCTCCATCCTACTCTTGTAGATGGTAAGAATCTTTTTTTATGTCAAGCGATTAGATAACCATTGGTGTGCTCGACGTGTAAGTATTATCCATATAACATCTTTTAGATGTAGTTTGATTGATTAGGAAATATTACACATATAATCGAACTTCGGGTCGAAAGAAAATTACCTTATGTAAATGTCTATCAAGTTTCTCTCTCTAGTTCGAAAACTTCATTTGATGATGTATACCCCATCACTGTAAACTGCGATTATATGAACTCTAAGAGTGAAATGTTGACAAATAGATATCTCATTTTGTCAAATTTATACCCCTCTTTTTTCAAAGTGGCAATTGAATCTCTTGAGATTTATAACATACATCTCGGGTTATTGTTTTATAATGCTTCACCCTTCAGAGTTTTTTTATATACGTAGATGCCACTTTCGATTGTCCTGCATAAGTATGCGATAACGATATCCATAAGTTTTATCTGAAGTCATTCCGAGACTGCGAGACGCTACAACATCTAAAGGTTATCGCATCCACTACAGTGGAATACGTTTCCACATAATCAACTTCTAGGATTTAAGAAAATCTTTTATGTAAAAAGTTGTGCCTTACATTGTAAAATCGCATTCTTTACGCTTCTTTCTAGTTAAATACACTCATTTATAACCTGCTAGTTTAACATCTATGGGTGTTCGAACCGAGGGTTCGACAACGTTTAACTTGTCGAGCAAATTTAATTCAACCTTTAAGTCATCCAGCCATTTTGACTATTTCGGTGTAACAACAACCTTTAATTCAACCTTACTTTTTTATCTACTTAATCTTTTCATTAATTACGTTTATTGTTATGGCATAGGGCTGTTCATGAGCCGAGCCGAGTCGAGCTAAGCCAAGCTCGGGCTCGGCTCGATTATAAACCGAGCTGGCTTGGCTCGGCTCGGATTTGAAACCGAGCTGAAAATCAAAGCTCGGGCTCGGCTTGGTTTTAAACCGAGCTAGCTCGGCTCAGCTTGGCTTGGCTCGATTTTAAAAATAAAAATTAATATATAGCTCTAAAAATTAAGTACTCTAAAATATTATTCAATACTTCAAAATAACATATCCAAAATAAGTTCAACCTAATACATCACAAGCCAAAATCAAGTTAAACAACACAAAATAAGTTTTGAACTTCGACGAAATACATTATTAATTCATTAGCATGGTAATAAGCATTCCAATAAGTCATAGATATCAAATAACAAACCTAAATACATGTAAATAAGAATTATTTTTTTGTAATATTTTGTAATGTATAGAAAAGTAAAATATATTATAAGTAAAATAATCCGAGCTAAACCGAGCCGAGCTAACAAACGAGCCAAACCGAGCTAATCCGGCTCGTTCGAGCTGAGCCGAGCTCGACTCACTTTCTAACCGAGCCGAGCTGGCTCGGCTCACTTTCAAACCGAGCTATACCGAGCGAGCTTTTTCCGAGCTAAATCCGAGTGAGCTCCGAGCTTTTTGAACAACCCTATTGTAAAATCGCATTCTTTACGCTTCTTTCTAGTTAAATACACTCATTTATAACCTGCTAGTTTAACATCTATGGGTGTTCGAACCGAGGGTTCGAAAACGTTTAATTTGTCGAGCAAATTTAATTCAACCTTTAAGTCATCTAGCCATTTTGACTATTTCGGTGTAACAACAACCTTTAATTCAACGTTACTTTTTTATCTACTTGATCTTTTCTTTAATTACGTTTGTTGTTATGGCATACGCAAGAATTTATACGTGTTTAATTATGGCTCCATATTATGCTATTTTATAAGTAATTCTTTTGAGAACTTTCTTTTAAGTTTGGTACTCGAGTTTCTTTTAAAAACTTATTAGCCTCTTCTAGAGTATCACAATTTTTTTGGGATTTTATTAAAAATCTCCTTTTTAAGGTTTGTGTAAAATCATAAAGTGGGAAATGATGGCGTATTATGTCTACACATTATGACATTTTATAATAAAATATTAAATTTTCTATTTGCACTTTTTCATACAAGTCAAACCCATTTATTTGACTTAATTACAATTTTAAAACTTTTTACCTGGAGAAGATTCCTTGCATAAATCTTTCACTAAGCTTTTATAATAACACACTTGGTTTCATGAATATCTAGTTATTATAAAACTTTGGATTAATTAAAAGTATTATTATTTATTTATGATCACATTCAAGAGTAATTATTTCTTTCCTATGTTTTTAATCAACATGTACATACATCGTGTTTGTCGTTTTAACCATTGTTGTAGACCGTTTCCCTTTTTTTTTCTTTTAACTTGGTTCTTGAAAAGCAACCCAATGTGTAATATCGCCATTCAAACATGGCCCAACTGAGCATTGACCATGAGACTTCTATATAAATTTTGGGGATGCTTGTTTTGACTTGTTTAGTGCATTCAAGGACTTGGGAGCAATTGAGCAAAGCATGTGATCATATAATTATCTTTGGGTGCTATTTACTTCAATGATCCAACCTTTTTATCTTCATCAAAATAGGGGCACCATCAACATGTTTCATATACTTAATGCAACTGAGCAACTCTCTAAAGAGTAGGAGTTCTATCTTGAGCTAATCACTTATGAACACCATGTAGTTAAGTAAAAGACAAAGTTGAAGATACCGGTTTAAATGAGTCGAGTCACTCATAAACTACTCAAGATTGGTTCGCTTAAAGCTTAAACGAGTCAAGCCTAAATTGGAACTCATTTCATTAGCTCGAGCTTCACTTGCACGAGTCCATTATTTAAATTTATGTAGCAACTTTATTTCATATATAAAAAAAATTAGATAAAAAATAACTATATATCTTGATTAGGCTTGGCTTAAATATTTATTATTAGATATTTTATTAATACATATAGTTAATGATAGATGTGTAGAAACTTATATATTACATGGGTTGAATACTGATGATTCATCGTTGATTTCATTACGGTGGAAAATAAGAAAACGATGATTGATTTAGAGAAAAATAAAGAAATGATTGGAGAATTTCGAAAGAAAGTGGGTTGTAAATCAGACTAAGATAATATAAAAGCAGGAAAAAACAATATTTAAGCTCATTTGAATTTTTTGCAAGTCAGCATCAAGTAGCTCAACTGGATTTTTGTAAGTTGGTTTACTCTTGAACTAGTTTTGCTCACTTATTTTAAAGTTTGATTTGAGCCGAGGTACATTAGCTTTAGTCCAATCTTTATTCTTTATACAATATTGGGCCTTTTGATTACTGGGCTACACTCATCATCTTTAGTCCCTACTTAATTTACACTCATAGTTAAATGGTCTACGAGACTGGGCTCAATTATTCGCACACAGTTTATTCAATAAATCAAATAAAACCATTTAATCCCAAATTAAAACCCGACCTTCTAAACTTTTATAATCGTTTTTTTTCTTTCACTTTTAAACTTACATAAATATTTTCAAAATACTTTTCTAAACATATAAAAAGTTTTCATTATTTTAGCTATTTGACATCTTAATCAAAATTTAAGCATTTTAGTTTTACCTTGACCATTTTAATTTTACTACTCTGTAATTGGTTGTTAAAATTAATAATTGAATATATGACTGATTTAAATTAAGTATGAGAAAATTTATTTGATTATCTGTATAAGACATAATTATCAAAATCAGTTTTTGTCAAATCATTTATAAGGTGATTATTAATAATTTCTTATTGAGAAAATATAAATAAAGAATTAATAGGGCGATAGTATTTGTTATTTCATTAAAATCCCAATTAAATTTGTAAGTGGTTACTATCTGAATATTCTTGGATGGTATTGCTTTCACACGAAGTTATGAAATTCTTCTGTTTGGCAAAGCACCAAAATAATTCAATAGCTTTTATACAAAAGGGTGTTTTATTCTCTTTATTATATAAAAAATAATTATCTTTTTAAAAGTTTTTTAATAATTACTTTTAGTAAAACAATATATGTGGAAGAAGTACGAGTAAAGGTCTTTAATACGTTCATAACACTGCACGGAAACATATTTCTTTATGTCATGTTTTGATTGATTCCTTTTAGAATTTTGTGAAAAAAGTATTAGAAAAGCATGCTTGATTTTTGTTTACAATAATAATTGATACTATGTGTATCAGGTTAATGGGTTTAGTATCAAATAAAAAATCTCCTAAAAATAAGAAGAACTACAAATAGTATCAGACGAACTTCGACTGACCTCATTCAAGTGACATAGGAATCATCTCATCAAACTCTACTATGTAAGGTTTTTGGTTTTCACCTTTGGATTTATAGGTTTTAGATTTTTTATTTTTTTGTCTATTATCACTGTGTCTTTTATTAATCATTGTGTTTTTTTATATTTGCGTCATCATGTCTTTTTGTGACTCATTGTGTCTTTTTTATCGACATTGTGCTATATTTTCGGCATTGTGTTATATTTTGCTCAATATTGTGTCATCTTATGCAATCCATTGTGTTTTTGTACACTTCTTATTTTTAGAAGTCTTTGTAGAAGAATTTAACCGAGGTTACTAATCATAAATCTATATGACAATATGATATTGATTTTGGAGTATAAACATATTTGCTACTATTTGTTATTTAGAGTATAAGTATGCTTGATTTTTCATTGCTTAAAGCAAATACACATCCGATTCCTTAGGTGCAATCTGTTAATCGTCTACCAAGATACAATGTAGCAACATAGTTAGAACGCTAATCAACTCTCAAGAGTCAAATTGATAATCTGGTTGAATCTAGTTTATCTTTAATCGTAAACTCACACATCCTTGCTTACCTACTCCTAAATCTACACCCTTGGTTGATACGAGATACTTGAATTAGCTAGTGCTGCAAAAGTTTATGAATGCAAATTTTTCGTATATATATTGAGAAGTGTGTGTGCTTCTGGTATATATTTAATCAAATATCATATTTATAATATACATAATCGTTTTAAATGTCTTTAGACAAATTTATAATATAAATTAAATATAGTGTAGCACATTATTATTAACCTTTTATATTAATATATAAATTCAATATATGAGGTTATAAAATATCTAGATGTTGTCAATTATTAATTAGTGGTGACTGAAAAAGGCAAATTGAATAGCTTAATATATTGTGAATATTTTAATATAACTAAAAATGTTAAGATTTTCTATCCCTATGCACAAAGTAATATTGAAATACAGAATAAATATTATACGCTTATTTGTAAATCTAATGGTTATATTAATGAATAAACTCCAAAGAAATAATTAATTTGGAATACCAATTAAAAGTTAGCTTTTCAGGAAACTATTGTCGTTTATAATATTACGAACGGATTCAGTTCAAGGGAGAACCATCCCAGTTGCAAGAACCGTAAGAATTATTTTCCACCGATCAAATTAAAGGTTATTTAGGTAATTTTACTCAAAATGTCTTGTCCATCTCTCTGTCTTTGTTTAAAGCCTGCAACCTAATCACTTTACCCAACCCAAAAAATTGAACCCCTCACATCTCTCTCTCTTGAAATCCTTCTCCAGCGACGACTCCGGCCATACACATGTATCTTCGTCACAAGTCAGAGAGAGAATCAGAGGGGAGAAAGAGAGTGCCAGAGAGAGGGAGAGAGTGGCCCGTGGTTTTCAGTCATCATCATCAACGGTAAGTGATGACAGAGTGGTGGTGATGCTATGGGTTCGGGTGGTGTTGAATAGCGGAGACGAGGAAGTGCAGGGGCAGCGATTGCGGCGACGGTGGGAAGAACCACCGTTACAACGGCGGCAGTGCAGGGGCCACTGGCGGCCGCCGCAGTCGGTGGTGGAGGAGGTGGTTGGTGGGGAAGACGGTCGTCACTTCTCTCTCTCTTGCTCGAAACAGGGGGCCCTGGCGTCTGCCGTCGGCCGCCGCGCCACCTTAACAGTGGTGGCCGGCCCCCGGCTGTCCTCTGTCGTCTGCCGCCGCGACGAGTACTGAGTTGGAGTTGATCTGGGTTGAGTGAGTCGAGTTGGAAATCGGGTTTTGAATCGGTAATGCGGTGGTGGTGGTGGTGGTAACAATAAGGACTGTAATGGAGAAGAAGATTTGGGTCTGTTGAAGCTTCGGTTACAATAAAGATCCGGATTTGATGAAGTGAAACGGGTTTGCGTTAAGAACAAGCCCAATATCAAAACCCTCTTTAGATTTGAACCAAAGTTGCTTGATTTCATATGACTCAAATAAAAATCTTGGATTAATGATTGGTTTGCATCAATTTCTTTTATTTAGGAATTTATGGTTCAATTAAAAATCTTGGGTTTTTTTATCTAATTTGTTTTATCTTGCAAATTTTGTGTTCAAATTGGTTTTTTTTTTTTGTTCAACTGGGGGTTTGACATCATGCAAATATGGGTTTTTTAAGATCACTTAACGAGGCAATTTTGAAGATCATAACTTCCTGTTGAGAATCTGTAAAACCAATGCTTTGGAGTATGCTTTAGACTTTACTTTTTCTTTATTTAGTGATATGCATTTTGTAGAATCATTTGTTACTTTTATTGGTTTGTTATTACACCTTTATGTTTTACAAGGTTCTTGATGGGTACATGTTCATTGGCAATGTTGGTGGCGTTTTTATGTTGGTGGCGGTGTTGGGTGGTGGTGGTTTTTATATTTTCAGTCGGTGGCGCCCGTGGTCTTCATTTCATCCCGATGGTGCCGGTGGTGTCGTTTTGTTATATCATCGGTAATCGCCATTCTTTAGTTTTTATTATTTGAAATTGTGTCGGACCTGGTAAGTGAACGAGGTGACTTTTTCACCGATGACTTCTAAAAGATGTCCGACAACTCACTTTGATAAGTCTGTCGACCTTAGGCATCTCCGGGTTCAAGCATTTTGATTATTGTTTGTTCTTTGGCAGTGATAGGTGAAAAAAAAGTTCCCGACAATTTATGAGGATGGCGAGGCAAGGATGGTGGAGGGTAGGTTTTTGTAACAACCCGTATTTCTGTTGTTTCCTGTTTCCGTATATTTATTCTGATTTTCAGTTTTGTACTCTGAGATTCGTTAATAGAAATGTTCGTATTAATTGAATACGTTTTGCCATTACATCGCATTATTACATCACAACTAAACGCTTATTTAACGCAACGCTTCGCATATCTTATCGCTATCCCATCGCAATCACAACGCAATTATTTTATTTGGCATATTGGAATTATGTGGTAATACTAGTTTACGTGTTTGTGTGTTATACGTGTTTATGTGTTATATGCGAATTGAAATTATCGTGGTTTAATCGCTCGCAAACTCACGCAACTCGCTCTCACGCGTTGACTCGCTATTACAACGCTTAAAACATCGCTAAACCGCTTAACATTGCCTTGTAACTTGATTACATCGCTAAACAATCGATAAATGAGCGAAAAATGAAGAAAACCTAACAATTTGGGCCAAGTTCGGCCGAACTTGACTGGCCAAAACTCAGATTTCCTTCACTCCTCTAAGTTCGCTCAAACTTGTTTGAGCCTTTAAAGACTCAGCAAGTTCGGCCGAACTTGACTCAATCCTTTCAAACCCTTCACAAGTCCGCTCGAACTTGCATGATATCATGCAAGTTCGACCGAACTTGACTCCACCAGCCCTCATTTTTGTCTTCACCTATAAATACTCAGCCTAATTCTCTCATTTGAACTTGCTGCAACTTCGCTATGAGCTCCCGAAACCCTCTGTTTTCTAAGTAAGAATCAAACCGATTTCAACTACAATGATGTTCAACAACGTTTTACAACGATTTTGCACAAGGCATTGCCTTCGTTTTCATCAAATCTCTTCTATTTACGAAAATCTTCATCTTTTTCCATCAAAACTTCTGTTTTCACGCAGATCTATGCTAGATCTGAGCAAAACCTTTTAAAACATTGATTTTTACACCATTTTCGGACTAATGACGTATGTTTCGTTCACTTTTGAGTGGAACGAGGCGTTGTCGAAACTAGATCTCAGATCCGTAAGCACAAGGACACAATCGTCATTTTACACAAGCTGGACTAACCCGTACGAACCTTCAAGTTCGTCCGGATTAGCCCGAGTTTATGTAAAATGGCTAAGTTCACTCCAAAAAGACCTCTCCAGCCTAGGTTTTACTCAGTGCCTTAAGGTTAGAGGGATGAGCACTCGATTTCCTCAGCAAACGACGCGAAAACGCAAGATTTTGGACCCGAAAACATCAAGTTCGCTCAAGAATCACCAGCTCCCTAGTCAAGTTGGACCGAATTTGCACCCATATGGTCAAGTTCGACCGAACTTGGGCCAATTCTCCCCAAAATTCTTACAAGTTCGCCCGAACTTGCCTAAATTCTTAAGAAACTATGCAAGTTCGCCCGAACTTGTCTTTTCAGTAAGATTTCCATACAAGTTCGCCCGAACTTGACAAGATTCCTAAGAATCTTACCAAGTTCGACCGAACTTGACTCTAAATCACTCAAAACCTTGCAAGTTCGCTCGAACTTGTATATTTACAAACAAGTTCAGTCGAACTTGTCTACTGTCCAACCAAAACTTAACCGTTTCAGCTTTTCGGAGACTGATGCACTTCCGTTCGCGTATGCAGGCTGATCCGGCGCTCTTCACAACTCTCCTTAGATCTCTAATCTTACCTAAACGCACCCACTGTGAGTATACTTGACCCATTTTTGCTTTAATGCACTTTTTGGGTGTTACATACGTTCCGCTATCAAAATCACTTCACAAATCAAACTGTTTATCACACGCGAATAATCTGATTGTGTATGCTCGGTACATGATACTAGAAACATGTGACTAGGACTTGTTTTCATTAACTTGCCTCCTTAGCTAGTATGGTACTATAGTGTGGCTTACACCCGACGGGGTCTAGTTAGGATGGACGCGCAAGCCTTCTCACGGTAGTTAGCATGAGAAATGAGCCTATGTTGTGTGAAGTGTTTTGGTGTATCATGATATGTAGTTAGATTATTTCGTGAACGCTTTCTCTATTATGCTAGTAGTACTTAAACATGTATGCTCACCTTTACTTAATTGTATTGACTTGTATTTTAACGTATGTAACAGGTTGAGGATTTTAACTTGGATGCATTGGATTATGTGTAGTTTAGTCGTTTCGTTTAGTTGTTTTGTTTAGTTCAAATGTAATAAATCTAGGGAAAATCGAACATTTTTGTTTTATGGGAAAAACGAGTATAATCGTAATAGTTATTTTGAAATATTGTGTTTAGTGGTATGGGACGTTAAATGTTAAATGATGTTGAATGATAATTGTTATGGAATTCTCATGAGACAATCTGGTCGCCTAGTGCCACTACCCCGATGTTTCCGCTATCGGTTGGGGTGTGACAGATTGGTATCAGAGCCCATAACGGTAGGAAATTAGGTAGAACTGCCATGTTTAGCCTAAGTCTATAGTTAGGATACTGATTTTGACTGCTACGCATCGATTACGCGCCCAAAACACAGAAAACAGACAAGTTCGCCGAACTTGACGGCAAGTTCGCTGGAAATTGATCAAGTTCGCTCGAACTTGACCTAAGTTTGACCGAACTTGTCTCAGCTCCTCAAAGTCAGAAGTTCAACAACAAGCATATCAAGTTCGCTCGAACTTGACCCATTGGGTGCAAGTTTGGCCGAACTTGATGTCTCACCTACTTGAACTTGTGATTTCCAACCCGGAAACTTTACGAACTGACCCGATCGTGCGAACAAGTCCTTTCCTACGAAGTGTTACTCCTCAAAGCGAGAAGTTCCATTTGGTACGAACCGACAACTCCGCACGAAACGGCCGACACACTTAGCTTTTCCTAAAGCTACCACAACACACGATTATGAAACGCTCGTATCTCACAAACGAGGATCAAGTCGAGATTAGGTGTGATAACCAAGAACTCTCGATAAGATCGCTCATTCCGCGTATTACTCATCACAAGATATGTTCGTTGAGTTAGGAGTGATATCCAAACCTCGACGAAAGTCTCCATTTCTACCTAGTGGAACTCCCGATGTGATCGGCGAGTACAACCACAATTTGGAACTAGTCGTTAAGTCAGGGGTGAAACTTGTACCTTAATGATGAATTCCATTCTTCGATTTTCAATCTCACCAAAGTCTTGGTTATACCGATGGTTTGGAACATGTATTAACTGCAAGGGTAAACGTCGCTAGCCGCTTGCGGCGAGAGCGTTTATCTATTAGGCCAAAGCGTGGGTCCAAATGCAAAGGGTAGTCGAATCACTTTGGCGTGTCAACCGTCTCAAAACCCCGGGAACTCCCAGTTGATTTAAGCCTAATCGTCGATTTATGCATCATCGAGTTTATTTATTATTTATGTGTGGAATTACGGATTTTACGATTTTACGCTTTATCAATTTCTCGATTATTCACATTTACGCTCCATCGAACGTATGCATAATTTCTCGATTTCCATAACTCACACAGCTATCTCAATCTAAAACATTAATAAACAAACGCAGATAATCCAACTTAACGCTCCGCTAGTAACGCGCTACTTCTATCGGTTATTTCACGCTAAGCTGCGATATATCGCTACCTCGCTACGCTATCTCTTGAAACACATTCCGCATTGTTACTATTAGAAGGTGAGTACGTGCAAATATGTGCTTACGTGCTTATGTGCTTATGTGACTATATGCCTAAGTGCTTATGTGATAACATGCCTTACTTGTAATAATAATAATAAAGGTTTTGAACATAACTCTATTAATCGAATCTCATCCTATCGAATATTTTCATTGTAGATGTCGTCACTCGGATCTCATACTCACCGTACTGCTCAGCGCCACAACGACAACAAGCGTATCGCTTCACTAGTCGCCAAGGAAGTGGCAAAAGTCATCCCGCAAATCGTCTCGGAAATTCATGTTGTGAGCAGTAACTCCTCAGTCGACTCGAAAACTGAAAACCCCAAGCTACGATTTAGCTTCAAGAATTTCAAGGCTTGTGCACCTCTCGCCTTCACAGGCAATAATAGACCGACTTCTATGTTCCATTGGTTTACCGCCATTGAGGTCACCTTTAGGCAAAGTGGATGCCCCGATGACCTTCGCACAGTGAACGCTATAGGAGTCTTCCAGTCATGTGCTCTCGACTAGTGGACCGCCGAAAGAAATAGGCGTGGTAATGATGAAGCCTATAATTTGTCTTGGGAGGAACTCAAGGAAGTAATGATGAAGGAGTTCTGTCCACCGCACGAGATGCAAAAGCTCGAGAATGAGTTTTGGGGAATCAAACAAGATGGTCCCGACAATGCTAGATTTACCTCTCGATTTAAGATTTTGAGCATCATCTGACCCAGCCAAGTTGATACTACTGAGAAAGCCATCAACAAGTACATCCGAGGTTTACCTGAATGTGCTGCAAATTTCATGAAAGTTGCTCGCACTACAACCATCGAGGAAACCTACATGCTCGTCGCTGAGATCAATGATCAGCGAGTTCAAGATGGTTATTTCAAGAATCATGCGAAAGTCGCCAATCAAGCTGTAACCGAACCAACTGCTGCTATCGCACCATCCAGTGACCCGAAGGGAAAGCGTCAGGGACGCAAAAGAGGAAACCCGAGCAAGAACTATGCCCTCGCAGCTTCAGCAAACCCTCAGCCGCTTCAGTCAGCCGCTCCGAACGCACCCCAGCTAAACATGCGTATACCGACCCTCACCCACTGTGCCCTAAGTGCACATATCATCATGTGGTGGGTGGAAACTGCCGTTTTTGTACTAACTGCAACATCTATGGCCACTTTACTGTGAGTTGCCGTACCGGCCCTCGTCAGCCAGCTCTTCAAGCTCCTCAAGCTCCAGCACTGTTAGCTCCTCATCGTACTCCCCAGAACAACCATCAGCAACAGGAAGCAGCTCCAAAGGCACGTGTGTGTTACGTGTGTGGTGATCCGAACCACCTTGCTAATGTCTGCCCGAACCGTACCGTCAAGCAAGAGCCTCAGCAGCAGCAGCAGCCAGCACAGCCACAGCCTCAGCAGCAACAAGCTCAGGCTGCACGTGGGAGAGCCTTTAACCTCAATCACCGCCAGGCCCAAAATGACAACAATGTTGTCAATGGTACGTTCCTCGTTAATGGTATTTACGCTTCATGTTTATTTGATACTGGTGCCGATAAATTTTTTGTATAGTTAGAATTCAAAAAGGTTTTAAAAATGTAAGCGCGCTAAACTCCCAAAGACTTTCGATGTGGAAGTCGCCACCGGAAGAACCGTTACCGTTAATTCCGTCCTACATGGTTGTTCTCTCGATCTCAACAAGCATGCCTTCTCGATCAATCTCATACCTATGTAGTTAGATAGCTTCGATATCTAGTAGGTATGGACTTTCTTCGTGAAAACCATGCTGAAGTTGTATGCTTCGATAAAATGATTCGCTTCCTCTCCCGAACGGTGATCAACTTCATGTCTATAGTGAAACTCCCTAAAAAAAGTTGATGCTTTTGTCATGTACTCGAGCACACAAATGCTTGCAAAAGCGATGTGTTGCCTTCCTCGCCCATATTGTGAACCCGGAGAAAGAAAAGAAGACTTATAAAGACGTTCCTGTTGTTTGTGAATTTCCTAAAGTTTTTCCCGACGATTTACCTGGTTTCGCGATGTTGAATTCCGCATCGATTTAGTTCCCGGTGCTACTCCAGTTGCTAAAGCTCCTTATCGCCTCGCGCCCTCAGAAATGAGCGAGCTATCAAGCCAACTTCAAGAACTTCTTGATAAAAGTTTCATACGCCCGAGCACTTCGCCTTGGGGCGCACCCGTTCTTTTCGTGAAAAAAAAGGATGGATCGTTCCGTATGTGCATCGATTATCGTGAACTTAACAAACTCACGATAAAGAACCGCTATCCTCTTCCTCGTATCGACGACTTGTTTGATCAGCTTCAATGTGCTACTTGTTTTTCTAAAATCGATCTTCGTTCCGGTTATCATCAGTTACGCGTATTGGAAGAAGATATTTCGAAAACCGCCTTTCATACTCGCTATGGCCATTTTTAATTCGTGGTCATGTCTTTTGGTCTTACCAACGCACCCGCGGTCTTCATGGATTTGATGAACCGTGTGTGTAAAGCTTTCTTAGATCGTTTCGTCATTGTTTTCATCGATGATATCCTTATCTATTCGAAGTCAAGAGACGAACACGCGCGCCATCTTCGTTTAGTCCTCGAACTTCTTCAAGGTAATCGCCTTTATGCTAAGTTCTCAAAATGTGAATTCTGGCTCGAAGAAGTCCAATTTCTCGGCCACATCATTAACAGTCAAGGAATTCACATCGACCCTGCAAAGATCGAAGCCATCAAGAGTTGGATTACACCGAAGAATGCTTTCGCCGTTCATTCCTTGGATTGGCGGGTTACTACCGTCGATTCATCGCTGACTTCTCGAAAATCGATGTTCCGCTTACCGCTTTAACTCATAAAGATAAACCTTTTGTTTGGGACTCCAAGCAAGAGGAAGCTTTTCAAACCCTCAAGCGTATGCTATGCAACGCTCCTATTCTTGCTTTACCCGACGGAAACGAAGATTTCGTTGTTTACTGCGATGCCTCGAACCTTGGTCTTGGTTGTGTTCTCATGCAAGGAGACAAGGTTGTCGCGTATGCGTCTCGACAACTCAAGATCCACGAGAAGAACTACACAACCCACGATCTCGAACTCGGTGCAGTTGTTTTTGCATTAAAGATATGGCGACACTACCTTTACGGTACTAAGTTTACGGTCTTCACCGACCATAAGAGCTTACAACATATCTTTGATCAAAAAGAACTAAATATGCGCCAACGGCGATGGGTTGAACTTCTCAACGATTACGATTGCGAGATACGCTACCATCCCGGCAAAGCAAACGTCGTCACCGATGCTCTAAGTCGACGAAGCTATGTATATAGTGTTCGTGACTCTCAAGCTTTGAATGATCTCGAAATCATGATTCGCTCCGCCCAATTCGCTTGCTTTAACGAGAATACTTTGGAGGAAGAAATGAAATGTGGTGCCGAAACTCAGATTGTTGTTAAACCTAACGATATCTATTATTATCTCGATCGTATTTGGATTCCCAGTCGTGATAATCTTCGTGAATTGCTAATGACCGAAGCTCATAAATCTCGATATTCCATTCACCCCGGTGCCGACAAGATGTAACAAGACCTTTGTCCCACGTACTGGTGGTCGGGCATGAAAAAGGATATCGCCATTTACGTCTCAAAGTGGTTAACTTGTTCGAAGGTTAAAGCCGAACATCAAAGGCCCTCTGGCTTACTCGAGCAACCCGAAATCCCGATGTGGAAGTGGGAGAGTATAGCTATGGACTTTATTACGAAACTTCCCCGCACTTCATCCGGTCACAATAGCATTTGGGTTATCGTTGATCGTCTTACTAAATCTGCGCACTTTATGCTATACGAGAAGACTTTAAGGTCGAACGGTTAGCCTGAATCTATACCGACGAATTTATATGTCGACACGGGACGCCTCGTGACATCCTCTCTGACCGAGAAGGTCGTTCTACCTCGCGTCTCTGGGAGACTTTTCAATCTGCTCTCAGTACTACTCTCAATCTCTTTACCGCTTTTCACCCTCAAACTGACGGTCAGACTGAGCGCACGATCCGACCCTCGAAGACATGCTTCGTGCGTGCATCATAGATTTCGGTGGTAACTGGGATACACATTTACCTTTGATCGAATTCTCGTACAATAATAGCTATCATACCAACATTCAAATGGCTCCTTTTGAGGCACTGTATGGAAGAAAATGTCGATCGCCTATTGCATGGCACGAGATTGGAGAAGCACAAATCACCGGTCCCGAGCTAATTCAAGAAACGACGGACAAGATCCTCCAGATCAGAGACAATCTCTTGAAAGCTCGGAGTCGTCAAAAGAGTTATGCCGATAAACGCCGCAAGCCCTTACAGTTCGAAGTGGGAGATCACGTTCTCCTAAAGGTAAAAGGTTGCACCTTGGAAGCGAGGGGTCCGCTTCGGCAAGAAAGGAAAGCTAGCGCCTCGATATGTTGGACCCTATAAGATTATGGAAAGGATCGGTAAGGTAGCCTATCATCTCGAACTACCGGCGGAACTTAATAATGTACATCCGACTTTCCACGTGTCTAATCTCAAAAAGTGCCTAGCCGAAGAGAATCTGCATGTCCCTCTCGAAGATATGCAAATTAATGAAACGCTCCGTTACGTGGAAAAACCCGTTGAGATCATGGATCGAGAAACAAGACACTTCGACGCTCACGCATCCCGATTGTGAAGGTCCGATGGGAAGGCAAACGCGGCGCCGAGTTCACTTGGGAACTCGAAAGTGATATAAAAACGAAATATCCAAATCTCTTTGTTACGGCCAATGCTTAATTTCGGGACGAAATTCCCTAAAGTAGGGGAGGCTGTAACAACCCGTATTTCTGTTATTTCCTGTTTCCGTGTATTTATTCTGATTTCCAGTTTTGTACTCTGAGATTCGTTAATAGAAATGTTCGTATTAAATTGAATATGTTTTGCTATTACATCGCATTATTACATCACAACTAAACGCTACTTAAACGCTTATTTAATGCAACGCTTCACATATCTCATCGCTATCCCATCGCAATCGCAACGCAATTATTTAATTTGACATATTGGAATTATGATGTAATATAGTTTACGTGTTTGTGTGTTATACATGTTTATGTGTTATATGTGAATTGAAATTATCGTGGTTTAATCGCTCGCAAACTTACGCAACTCGCTCTCACGCGTTGACTCGTTATTACAACGCTTAAAACATCGCTAAACCGCTTAACATTGCCTTATAACTTGATTACATCGCTAAACAATCGATAAACGAGCGAAAAACGAAGAAAACCCAACAATTTGGGTCAAGTTCGCTCGTACTTGGTGTTACCAAGTTCGGCCGAACATGACTGGCCAAAACTCAGATTCCCTTCACTCCTCTAAGTTCGCTCGAACTTGTCTGAGCTTTTAAGGACTCAGCAAGTTCGGCCGAACTTGACTCAATCCTTTCAAACCCTCCACAAGTCCGCTCGAACTTGCATGATTTCATGCAAGTTCGTCCGAACTTGACTCCACCAGCCCTCATTTTTGTCTTCACCTATAAATACTCAGCCTCATTCTCTCATTTGAACTTGCTGCAACTTCGCTGTGAGCTCCCGAAACCCGAATCCCTCTGTTTTCTAAGTAAGAATCAAAACGATTTCAACTACACTGATGTTCAACAACGTTTTACAACGATTTTGCACAAGGCATTGCCTTCGTTTTCATCAAATATCTTCTGTTTACGAAAATCTTCATCTTTTTCCATCAAAATTTCTGTTTTCACTCAGATCTATACTAGATCTGAGCAAAACCTTTAAAAACATGGATTTTTACACCATTTTCGGACTAATGACGTATGTTTCGTTCACTTTTGAGTGGAACGAGGCGTTGTCGAAACTAGATCTCAGATCCGGAAGCACAAGGACGAAATCGTCACTTTACACATGCTGGACTAACCCGTACGAATCTTCAAGTTCGTCCGGATTATCCCGAGTTTCTGTAAAATGGCTAAGTTCGCTCCAAAAAGACTTCTCCAGCCTAAGTTTTATTCAGTGGCTTAAGGTTGGAGGGATGAGCACTCGATTTCCTCAGCAAACGACGCGAAAACGCAAGATTTCGGACCCAAAAACATCAAGTTCGCTCAAGAATCACCAGCTCCCTGGTCAAGTTCGACCGAACTTGCACCCATATGGGTCAAGTTCGACCGAACTTGGGCCAATTCTCCCCAAAATTCTTACAAGTTCGCCCGAACTTGCCTAAATTCTTAAGAAACTATGCAAGTTCGCCCGAACTTGTCTTTTCAGTAAGATTTCCATACAAGTTCGCCCGAACTTGACAAGATTCCTAAGAATCTTACCAAGTTTGACCGAACTTGACTGTAAATCACTCAAAACCTTGCAAGTTCGCTCGAACTTGTATGTTTACATACAAGTTCGGCCAAACTTGTCTACTGCCCAACCAAAACTTAACCGTTTCAGCTTTTCGGAGACTGATGCACTTCCGTTCGCGTATGCAGGCTGATCCGGCACTCTTCACAACTCTCCTCAGATCTCTAATCTTACCTAATAGCACCCACTGTGAGTATACTTGACCCATTTTCGCTTTAATGCACTTTTTCGGTGTTACATACGTTCCGCTATCAAAATCACTTCACAAATCAAACTGTTTATCACACGCGAATAATCTGAATGTGTATGCTCAATACGTGATACTAGAAACATGTGACCAGGACTTGTTTTCGTTAACTTGCCTCCTTAGCTAGTATGGTACTATAGTGTGGCTTACACCCGACGGGGTCTAGTTAGGATGGACGCGCAAGCCTTCTCACGGTAGTTAGGATGGGCGCGCAAGCCTTCTCTATTATGCTAGTAGTACTTAAACATGTATGCTCACCTTTACTTAATTGTATTGACTTGTATTTTAACGTATGTAACAGGTTGAGGAGTTTAGCTTGGATGCATTGGATTATGCGTAGTTTAGTCGTTTCGTTTAGTTGTTTTGTTTAGTTCAAATGTAATAAATCTAGGGAAAATCGAACCTTTTTGTTTTATGGGAAAAACGAGTATCTGTAATAGTTATTTTGAAATATTGTGTTTAATGGAATGGGACGTTAAATGTTAAATGATGTTGATAGATAATTGTTATGGAATTCCCATGAGACAATCTGGTCGTCTAGTGCCACTACCCCGATGTTTCCGCCATCGGTTGGGGTGTGACAGTTTTGACCTGCAACCAACTTGCAGCCATGATTTTTGGAAAGTTTTGAGCCAAACCTTTGTTTTTCAAGATCCACAGATGGTTTTGATTTTTGTTGTTGGTTTTATATTTTCGGTCAATGAAGATAAGTATTAACTTATCTGAGACATCTATGAGTCGCGCTAGTTTGGAGGAATAAGAAACGGGGGCATTTCAATTGGTAATTTTCGATTTAAATCTCATTTTTTGTAACAAACACACTTGTGAATATTTTTTTACATCGCACGTAAAAAAAGTTTACAATCGGGGGCGTAAAAAAAGTTTAAATTGTTTTTTAACAGGGGCGTAAAAGTAGCCTATAACTAGTTTTTCTACGCTGTATGTAAATAATTTGCAAAATTTACGCCATGCGCAAAATTTCCGCAGTCGACGCTTACTTAAACAGGTGACACTTTACGTAAATTTTTTGCAAAAATACATACGCCTAGTTAGACAATCGCGGCTTAAAAAAAGCTTACAACCGGGGACGTAAAAAAGGTTTAATTTTTTTTGACACGTGCATAAAAATTTTTACAACGGGTGTGTAAAAAGTTTGTTGCAAACCTTTTACGTCACCCGTAAAAACTTTGTTACAAACCTTTTATGCCACCTGTAAAAAATTAACAACGGTGGTGTAAAAAGTTTACATACGTAAAAAGTTCACACGCGACACCGTGCGCAAAAACTTGTTGCAAACCACATGTAAATTCGGGTTTGTTACGCTTTTGAATGTTTTTTACACCCGCAAAAAATTTCTGGATTTTCACTTGTAAATGGTTTTTACGTCCTTGCAAAAAAAATATGTATTTCTACAATTGTGAATATTTTTTTACACGACACCGTGCGTAAAATTATTTTTTAGATGGTTCACATACGAAAAAACAGTGATGAAAAGCTAAAAAAACCTGTAAAAAAGTTTTTCGTAAAAAGGTTTTCGTAAAAAAGGTTTTTTGTAAAAACGAGGCGTAAAAACCTGCGCGTAAAACCGGAGCGTAAAAAACAGCGTATAAAAACGGGGCGTAAAAAAAGGGGGCGTAAAAGTTTTTCGTAAAAAAAGTCTTTTGTTACATAAGGTTTTTTTACGTCCCATTATCACAAAAAACCGGCTCGTAAAAAACAAGTCGTGAAAACGGGTCGTAAAAAATGGAAGGCGAAAAAAAGATGTTTTGCCGTAAAATTTTTTGTTTTTTTTTATTTTGTAAAAAAGTTTTTTTAAAGCCGTAAAAAACGGGGCGTAATAACGGCTCGTAAAAAACGGGGCGTAAAAACGGATCGTAATAAATGGGTCGTAAAAAACGGGGGGTAAAAACGGGTCGTAAAAAATGGGTCGTAAAAAAACGGGGTGTAAAAAAAAACGCGCGTAGAACCGGGCGTAAAAAAAGCGCATAAACATGGCGCGTAAAAATTGGTCGTAAAAAACGACACGTAAAACCGGGCGTAAAAAACGGCGCATAAAACCGGGCGTAAAAAACGCGCGTAAAACCGGGCGTAAGAACGGCGCGTAATACCGGGGGTAAGAACGGCGCGTAAAATCGGGCGTAAAAACGGCACGTAAAAATGAGTCGTAAAAAACGGCGCGTAATAAGAGGGCGTAAAAAATGGCGCATAAAACCGGGCGTAAAAAAACGCACGTAAAACCGGGCGTAAGAACGGCGCGTAAAATCGGGCGTAAAAACGGCGCGTAAAAATAGGTCGTAAAAAACGGGGCGTAAAAAGGGGGTGTAAAAAACGGAGCATAAAACCGGGCGTAAAAAACGCGCGTAAAATCGGGCGTAAAAACGGCGCGTAAAAATGAGTCGTAAAAAACGACACGTAAATAGGGGGTGTAAAAAACGGCGTATAAAACCGGGCGTAAAAAAACGCACGTAAAACCGAGAGTAAAAACGGCGCGTAAAACCGAGCGTAAAAACGGCGCGTAAAATCGGGTGTAAAAACGGCACGTAAAAATGGGTCGTAAAAGCCGGGGCGTAAAAAAACGGCTCGTAAAAACGTTTTTTTTTTTAAATCCTGACAAAAAATGTTTTTTTTGAAAGTTATCAGATTTTAAAATGGTTTTTTAATTAGTAAATCTGATTTTAATAAAAACAATTAATTTAATAAGAAAAAAATAATAAAAAACAATATATATATATATATATATATATAATAAGAGAAAACAAGCAAATTTACTAAACTGCATTTTTGGTATTAAAATATTAAAAACATAATAAGACAAAAAGAATATAATATTGTTTTTATAACTTTTAATCTCATTCATCCTTTTCAAAATCTAATGGTTAGAAAGTGGTTTTAATGATTCTCACAACTGGAGGTGATTCTCATATTACCTATCCCCATTACTAATCCAGTTTTTATAATATTTGTATGACTTTTATTTGTTGCTGAAAACTCTAGTTCTCGAGTATTAGTTCTCGAGTATTCAAAGGAAGTGGTAATCATATTCAACGATTTCTCAAATTCAAAGCGAGGAGATGTCATCATCTAGAAGACGCTCCCAACCACCACACAGGAAACCAAACGCTTTTGTTCTTTTAGTATTTCTTATTAATTTATATTATGTCATTGCATCAAATAATAATATTATACTTACACGTGTTTCGTAAATGTATATATACAACAATAAGCTAAATTCATTATTATCAATACATTATTAAATTAAACTTTTAAGTTACTTAAAATGACATGTTTCCTCTGAGAAAATTCAAACTCAGTTTCATTCGCTTTATCAGAATAAATCGAACTACGAGAAAAAAAATAAAGTAAATAAATAAAACACACACACATATATAGAGAGAAAGTGTAAAACACATTACGGCTTAACGTACGGTTGTACGCGACCAAAATTACACACGTTCATTTGAAAATCATGTACGTTAGAAACTCAAAAAACCTAATCACGCATGTAGGAAACATAAATCATGCACGTTATCACTCATGCCCTACCTCCCAGTTCAAAAATTGCATCCCCTGTTCTACGATCTGAAACCATTGTTATTGCCCTCTAACTCCAATCGAATCAAAGCTTGGTCATGTTCCTGCATCCTCTGTTCTACGGTCTGAATCAAAGCTTGGTCATGTTTCTTCATCCTCTATTCAACGGTTTGAATTCGAGGGTCGATATTTTGATGAAACTTTTCAAAATCAACGATGAATTCGAACTCAATTCGATGAAATTGACCGAACAATAGCCTATTTAAAGTGAAACGAAAAGAAATTTGAAACGAATTGGACGAAATTGATCAAACCCGAGCGGTCTGAAAATTTTATATAATCCCGCATGTTATATAGGAAAATCCTGCATGTTGTAATTCGGTCAGCGTACCAATCGTACGTTAAGCAAATTTGTATGTTAACCAACCCCTATATATATATACATATATACATATATATATATATATATATATATATATATATATATATATATATATATATATATATATATACAGGGTAAGGTTCACACGAGAACCACCTTTATTGTGAGAACTACGAGAACCACTAAAGTAACCCACTACATCACCACCCAATACCTAAAAAAACCGAACAACCCCCCCTCCCAAGCTAAATGCTAATAACTACACCCCAAAAAACCTTAAAAAATCTAAAAACCACCCAATTTTTTTAACATTTTTTTGGGACGAAAAATAGCGAATTTTTTTTATAAAAATGTTAAAAAAAATTAGATTTTTTAGGTATTTTAGGTTGTGTTTACATTGGTTCTCGCGGTTATCGCAATAAAGGGTGGTTCCTGACGGATCCTTCTCCTATATATATAGGATTAGGATCAAGGGAAAACCCTTACGAGTTGCGAGAACTTAGAGAACTCGGCCTTCCCGTACGATTTTCGACCTCATTTTTTTCACACCCATAGGTTAAAATGTTAGAAAACACTGCCGTAAAAAAATCGAAGTGGTGTTTTTCGCCCTCTTATGGTGGCTGTAAAAATGTGATGACATAAGCATGACATCATCTTTTCAGCATTTACGGCAACCGTAAATGAAAAAAAACAAGTTTTTTTTTTTGAAAAGTTGATTTTTTAGGATTTTTGGTAAACAAGTTTTTTTTTGAAAAAAACTTTCGTAACGCCAAGTTCTCACAACTCGTATGAGTTTTCGTTTTACCCTAACCCTACATATATATAAGGGAATGATCCACTAACAAGTGAGTTTTGCCTAAGTAGTCTAAGAAAGATTGTGATGATGACATGCGTCACTCTTTGTAAGTAGGAAGAAAGGGTATTTTGATACTAAAACATTTTGGTTCTTATAAGTAGGAGTGTGAAGATGACATGTGACACCATTTTTGTTTTCTTAAAAAATACAACAAAAAAATGTAGTACAAAAATTTCCAGCACAAAAAAACTATTACAAAAAAATACAACACAAAAAAATATAGTACAAAAATTAGAGCATAAAAAATCTAGCACACAAAAATTGAATAAAAAATTTAAGACAAAAAAATTTAGTTCAAAAATCCAGCACAAAAAAATATTATATAACATATAAATGCTAACACATATTTAGGGTTTTTTTTAGTTGTCATGTTTTATATAGCAATATGGTACTTAAATCAAAGATAAAAAGACGATCACTTTATGATGACATTTTATTGAAAAAATAATGTCGTATATGAACTTTTCAAAATGGAGGTGTGATATGTATGTGTCTGGATGTCGAGAGAGAAATGTCACACCCCGACTCGCAGCGGAATAAGAGTCGTGGCATAATTGAGTTATCACCAAAACTCATGATGTTTACTAAAATGTTTCATATTTATTAAATTCAAATTACAACTTAAATATCCAAAACAAAATTCATACAATTACAAGAAAATAAAACTACATAATTATTCCAAAACTTAAACTTGTTTATTCTTCTAGGCCTTTCTATGTGTTTCTTGTCTCAGCTGGATCACATGTATCATGTGTAAAACGGGGGATATTTTGGGTCAACAAAAGTTGGCGAGTGAACCTTGAAAAAACATTGCTACTAATTTCTTGTTTTATTTAATGAGGGAAATTTGTGCAATAATCACATGTGAGCAAACATATATAGATAAACAAACACAAACCACTTTGGATGAGTATATGATATGAATGATGATGTATGTGAGATCAAGGCTCAATCAAATGGAGCCGATCTAATGAGGCACCTGATGCTCAACCCGTCTCCCACGGGGAACTGATGGGCCTAATGAAATGCGTGCACTGAAAATGATAAATCCAATCTACATATAATCCACACAACAATTGATACACATTTGATCACGGATATGATGTATGCACAAGTGTTTATATATATAATAAAAGAATTATACGACACATGATACACCCCAAAACATGATTAAAACGGGGAATTGATAGAGATTCACTCACGATGGGTGCGTTCTTTGATGATGATGAAGGCGCACGAATTTACGATTCGATTGACGAGGGAAGAACTAACCTAGATAATAACAAAATGATTCGATAAATAAATAAATTTTGGTTGAGATTAATATTTTTAATTAGTGCTCTTAAATGGGATTTTTAGATTTATTTTTGTGAGTTTATGGAAATTTTCTAACCTTAATAATCTTATTTTTAAGTATTTTTAAATAATTTTCTAATTAAATAAATAAATAAAAAGAAATAAAAAAATTGACTTTTTTTGACCGTTGACCGGGTCTTGACCGGTCAGACTGTGTTTTTATATGCGCTGAGTGAGGTTCGAACTCGGGACCTCTCGTATACGTGCACGCAGCTCTACCAACTGAGTTACGTGTCTAACCCGAAATATTCTCTGTTTTAATTATATTTATATACTAATTAATTTTAAACTTATTTGGTTTTTTTATTAAAAATGATTTATATGGCCGAACCGGTTGCAGGGACCCGGAGTCGAACTCGGGTCCTTCGGTTCGAGTGCGCATTATATTACTCTTATAAACATCCTGTGACTTGTTCTGATTCAGTTATAAAAATGTTGGTTTTAATTCTGAAAGTTGGTACGTGTGCGATTCGAACTCGGGACGTGTGTATTGTTTGTGCACACAGTCCACCGCTGGACTGTGTGTCTAACCCGTTTAATTATCTGGTTTTAATTATATTAATACACAACTCAACTTCGTCTTCTTCATTTATAAAAACTCAGAAACAGTGAAGCCGACTGTTTGTTTAATTGACCAACACCACTTATAATTTGATTGAATTGGAATAGAAAAAGAAGAATAAGGATTATGATGTACCAACTCAGAGTGGTTTCTTCAATTTCCGGCAAGAGTCGGCTCTGATTTTGCGATGTCCGGCTGTATGAACTGTTTAACAGTTTTGATTATTGGTTGGAACGATTAAAGTATAAATTAAGAGATAGCAGAGAAGTTTAGACAGTTATACCGACCGATGAATGAACGCGGTTTTCTGACTAGCGATTCCGGCAGGATTCCGGCGACGAGCTTTTGAGGAATTTCAACTTCGCAAAAGTGTGCGGTTCTGAGCGAAAGGATTTCCGGAAGATTGAGTGGGTATTTATAGTGGAAACAGGCTGATTTGGGTTTGAATTGAGTCAAGGTTCGCGATTGAAGACTTTCCGATGGTTATGACCGAGATTGATGGTTAGACATCGGTTATAACCGATGTCTAAGTCGGTTATCGTGTTTTAGTCAAAAGGAAAATGGCAAAAATCGCGGATTGCCGATTTTTCCGGTGATGACTAGTTCTGGGCGCGCTGATTACCGGATTTGACTTTCGGGTTTTATTATAAGTTTTATTTGTTTCCGTGTTTATCACAAAAACAGTGTGTGGCGGAGCGGTGTGTTGTGTGTTTGGGTTTGTGGGTTACCCGGGTTCGAAACCCGGCGTCTCCATTTTATTTTTTTCTCACTATTTATTATTATTTATAAATTATGGTTTTTAAATTATAATATATTTATTAATTATGTATTGTTTAAAATTTATTTGAGCAATAAATACGTAACGAAAAATTATAACTGAATATTTGATTAATAAACGAAGCGGGTTTTGAAACCCGTTTTTCGACGAATGTTACAAGAAAGACAATGAATAGAATTTTCCAAAGATACTCTTACATTCATCTTTTTTCTTACATTTTCATATTAACCGTTGATTTGAAAAATGTAAGGTTAAAATTCCTTCTCATCCTACTTAAGTAAAGTAAACTTTTTATTTGATCATACCCCTATATATATTATAAAACATAAACGTTATATATTTTTAAAATCGAGTTTCAATATTTTTATAATATATATACTTGGTTAGGGATGAATAAAGAAAATATCACACGTAAGTAAAATATGTTATATACCATTAACAAATCGCTTACGACCACCCATAATTAGAAAAAATGTCAATTTCTCTGAAATTTGAAGAAAAATAAATAAATTAACACAGTTTAAGATGCAATATATCATAGATAATTATTGTTGTTTATCCATATACACATAAGTTAAAACTTAAAACTACAATTTAGACAACTTGAATTATGAATAAAGGTCTGCTTTCAAATGTCTGTTTTGGAACCTCTGTTGGGTCTCATCAGACGTTTGGATGACAAAAACAGTGGTTGGTACATACATCCATTTGACTTTTGGTTAACATATGGATGGAAATCCATGTTTGAAACCTCTGTACGGTTAAAACAGAGTTTTGAAATGAAAAACAGAGGACCTATTCGACTTTAGTAGTTAAACAATGGATAGTGAGTTAGTGGTTCTTTATTTCAAACAGTGGTTAACAAAGGTTAAATATAGTTTTGAACCATTAAACCAGATGCTTCACTCCTTTGAACAGAGTTAACTTTCTGGTGATTTTTAAGATTCTTTTCTTGATTTTAAAAAACAATTATTTTATTTTATTTTTAAAGTAACATTTTAATGTTTTTATTCAAGAAGGTTCAAAAATTATGACAGTCTTTATTTAGCATCCCAATTATGGAGATCAAATTTTCAAAAGTAGATGTGTCCGGTGCCTTTGTGAACACATCTGCTAATTGTTCTTCAGTGGGAACATGATATGGTGAAATCAATCCATTTTCATAATAATCTCTTATAAAGTGACGACGAATGTCAACGTGCTTTGTTTTTTAATGTGACACTTGGTTTTTGACAATGTTTTCAGCTGCTTGCTTGTCTAGTTTTAGTGGTGTCTTTAAAGAAGTTATACCAAAACCAAGCAATTGATTGTGAAGCCACAGGAGTTGTGCAGTGCAACTTGCAGCAACTATGTACTCTGCCTCTCCTGATGTGGACTTCCTTGTTATGTGGCATCCAGCAAAATCACTATCTGAATAACCTGAAAGCTCAATATTTCCATTATTTGGATACCATATACCAAGTGTGGGAGCACCTTTGAGGTATCTGAATATCCTTTTTACAACTAGTAAGTTTGACTTTCTAGGGGATGCTTAATATCTTGCACATACACAAGTTGCAAACATGATATCAGGTCTTGATACAATTAAATACATTAAGGACCCTATCATGCATCCGTAGAGTGTTTGATCTATCAAGCGATCTTTTTCATCAGATAGGAATGGTTTGCTTGTACTAATGGGATTTCCACATGTTTTACATTCATTCATACCAAAAATTTTCAAAAGTGTTTTAAACATATTTGTTTTGATGAACAAAAGTTCCATTTTCAAGTTGTTGTATTTAAAGAGCAAGAAAACATTGTAACTCCCCCATGGCACTCATTTCAAATTGAGTTGTCATTTATTTTCTGAATTCTTCACACATTTTATCACATGTGGATCCAAAAACGATATCATCCGCATAGATTTATACTATTAACAAATCTCTCCCTTTCCATTTTAGATTCATAGTTTTATCAATTTTACCTCTTTTGAATTTATTGGATAAGAGAAAAGTGGATAGAGTATCATACCAGACTCTTGGTGCTTGTTTTAGTCCGTACAAAGCTTTGTTTAGCTTGTTGACATAATCAGGATGAAATGTGTCTTTAATACTGGTGATTGACACACATAGACCTCTTCTTGGATTTTTCCATAGAGAAAAGCACACTTTATATCCATTTGATACACCTTTATGTTGTGGTTGGCAGCAAAGATCAAGAAGAGTCTTATTGCCTCCAACCTTGCTACAGGAGCAAAGGTTTCATCATAATCAATTCCTTCTTCTTTTCTGTAACCTTGAACCACAAGCCTAGCTTTGTTTTTTATAACAATGCCCCTTTCATAAGCTTTGTTTTTAAAGACACATTTTGTACCCATTGGGTATGTATCCATTGGTAATGGAACAAGTTCCCACACTTGTTGTCTTTTAAACTGAAGGAACTCTTCTTGCATGGCTTCTACCCAACTGTTGTCTTTTAATGCCTCTTGTTATTTGAATGGTTGGGTTAATGATAGAAAGTCAACAAAGAGGCAGACATTTGAGGTTTGGCTTCTTGTGAGCACTCCTGCATTAACATCCCTTATAACTTGTTCTGGTGGATGTGATCTGAGAAACAGATTGTTTCCAGTGTAGGGAATGATGGAATTTTGTGGTGAGGGACATAATTGGGAATTTTCTGGTGAAACCGTTGTTGCCATTGTATTATGGTCAACAGTGGTTTGGGATGGTGGTGGTGGAATTGGTCTAAGTGGGGAATTTGTGTGGAGGATAGATCAGAGGTTTAACTGTGACAAACGACAAAAAAACCGGTAATTCCGTAAAACTTAATCACTGTTTACATATACTATTATGTGCATTAGACTTAATTTTGATATAATTGAGTCACATGAGTCTAGCAATCCTAGGATATACATTTACATTGCATATCACACTATCTTATTCGTCGCGTGACAGTACGATACAAACTATGTCAGAAACCGTTGGTAGACACTCCGAACACACTAGTCATGCCAAGAGAGTTCTAGTACTCCCTGAAACGACAAATACAAGACAAGAAATCATGTCCAACATCCTTTATATACAAAACCCTAAATAGGGAAAACAAGTGTGTATAATATACCTTGCCGGAAAATACATAAACATTAAATTGTCTGATCCGATCTATACAAGTTACAATTTCCATAAACCGGGCATAAACACATATCCAATGAAATACGATATGATTACTTAACAATGCTAAAGATCACAAGTAACAACGATATCAAATATATCACAAGGATATAAAAACATCACTTATTAAATAATAGAGTAAATTACAAAAATCGTCCTTTATGTATGCTACTTATTGCAAACTGTGTCCTTTGTCTTCAATATATACAAGAAACGTACTCGATGTTTGCAAATCCTTGCATGTTATGTCCTTTAGCCACAACCCAGTTAGTTTTTATAGTTAAATATGACTAAATGGACCCCACATAAGGGTGTCTTAGACATTTAACGTATATATAAAATAAATAATTAAGAAATTATATATATATTGATATATTTATAAATACATATACATACACTCTCATAAACATTTTTCTCTCTCACAACACACACCAGCTCTCTCTAATTGCAGGACCACCACCACCAGACCGACCACAACCTGCACACACCCCACCGGACCCAAATTTCTCTCTCCATCTCTATCTACCATACCACCACCACCACTCACCATCACTATCAAAACTCAGTCTCCTTCCCTGTATCTCCTCTCTCTCTACAAACTCTCACACACTCTCTCCCTCTCCCTCTCCCTCTCTCTCTACAATCTGGGCAGCCACCATATTTACTCACCACAAACAGAATCTGGATTCAAGCAACCAAACAAACCACCATATTTACTCATCAAACCCATTTCAAAATAGTGAAAAGAAAATCCCAAATTTCATCAACGTCATTTTCACCATCTTGAAAAAAAAAACCTCGAATTTCATCACACATGTTTCACAATCTTAAAAAGAAAACCTAAGTTCTGCAGTTCTGATTTCAAAATCAGCTTATGGAACTTTAGCAAACCATAAACAAAGATTAACTATAGTTTTTGTTTGATATCCTGGTATTGGGACTTCATGTGCAACCGCCACTATATCTTCAACCCCAATCCACCGCCTCTTTCCATCAGAGCCTGTGACAACTTCCCATGGAATTTTACAGGATAGGAGATGTCGTTTCTCATAATATCCCATGGATTTCCCTTCCACGTTCAAAAAGTGAAGTTAATTTAAAAGTATAACAAGTTTAGTTTTTCAAAAATAATAATAGGCAAAACCTACCTCAAGCCAGAGCCGGTTTTCAGCAACCACCTCCTAATTAACCTTCTTTTGTTATTAATTGTTTGAATAAACAATACTTGTATCTAAGCCCATAACCCCAAGCTGGATAATTTAATGTGGCTAATGAGTTCTGTTAACCTGAAGCAAGCCTGACAAGCCCACCATTCCTAGAGCAGAACACCACCGTTCACCACCACCTAGAATATCATCGTTCACCGTCGATTGAAACACTACTGGGTCTAGGTTTTCACCTAAATCAATTTCAAAAACATCTCCAGCTACAGGAGTGGAGGTGCAGTGGGGGTTGTGCACCGCCATTTGTCAGTGGAGGTGCAATGGGGGTTGTGCAAAGGGAGTGGAGGTGTTGACGGTGGTGGGGGAGCGGTGGTTGGGTTTGTGCAGCGGTGGTGGGGGGTTTTACAGCAAGAGTGGAGGTGCAGTAGTGTAGGTGTTGACGATGGTGGAGGTTCGGTGGTGATGATGGAGGTACGGTGGTTGACGGTGGTGATGGTGATGGTGTGTGTGTGTGGAGAGAGAGAAAGGGGATGAAGGAGATGGCCGTAGGTGTTGTCAGTGTATGTATGTATATGTATGTATAATATATTTTTTAAACATAATTATTTATTTAGGGTAATTATTATGTTTCTTGTGGGATCCACCTGGTCAGATTTAACCATAAAAACTAATTCAGTTAGGGCTAAAGGACATAACGTGCAAGGATTTGCAAACATTAAGTACGTTTCTTGTATATATTGAAGACAAAGGATACAGTTTGCAATAAGTAGCATACATAAAGGACCATTTTTGTAATTTACTCTAAATAATATTACCTAAAGTGACCGTTAATTATCCGCAAGCGTATCTGGTGCTGAAATTAATTTCTAAACACTATGAGACTAGTCTAGTTAACAATAATTAGCATCCTAAATATTAACCTAAACTTCCTTAACATTCTAATTAACCTAAATAATGCTAACAACATAAATATCTAAATTCAAACATTTCACCACATGTTCTAAAGGATTAAACAATGAACAACACCATGCTACACCTTCCTCTAGTTAGTCTAAGGTGGATGCAAGGATTGATGATCATCTAAGAGCTTGTTTGTAACAACTCAGAAATTCGTTGTTATCTTTTTCTTTGTCATCGATTGTATCTATTCCTTGTAAATCCGAGATTCGAATTATAAGAAAAGTTGATGTTAATTAAATTAAGTTTATGTATGTTATATCGCATCTAATCGCTTATCAAATCGCATCGCTAATCCCATCACATCGCAACTCGCAATTAATTACATGATTTTAATATTATTTATGTGTTATGTATGTTTGTGGTTATGATTACGCTCGCTATCGCATCGCTCTCGCACTCTCGAATCGCTAAATCGCACTATTATATGATTAATAATGCTTAACGCTTTAAGTTAACGCTTAACATAACTAACTAATACGAACCGGATAATCAAACGAACCCTTAACGTGAAATAAACGAAGAAAACCCAATAATTGGGTCAAGTTCGCTGAACTTGGTGATACCAAGTTCGGCCGAACTTTACTGGCCAATTGAAATCCATCAGAGACCTCAGGTTCCTCGAACATGACCTCAGGGAGGTCAAGTTCGGTCGAACTTGGCACTTCTCCTTCAATTATCTCACAAGTTCGCGCGAACTTGCATGAAAACATGCAAGTTTGGCCGAACATGACTCCACCAGCTCACTTTCTTGCCTTCTCCTATAAATACTCAGCTCATTCCTCTCATTTGAACTTGCTGCAACTTCGCCCAGAGCTCCCGAAACCCAAAACCCTCTGATTTCTAAGTAAGAATCAACCCGATTTCAATTACAACAACGTTTGTCAACGATTTTGGCACAAGGCATAGCCTTCGTTTTCAACAAATCTTCTCTGTTTACGAAAATCTTCATCTTTTTACATAAAACTTCTGTTTTTCACTCAGATCTATGCTTAGATCTGAGCAAAACCTTTTGGACATTGATTTTGACACAAAATTACGGACTTTTGATGATGTTTTGTTCATTTTCTGATATGAAAAAAAGCATTTATCATTCAAGATCCCAGATCTGGAAGCATAAGGACGTTTATGTTGGTTTACACAAGCCAGACTAACCCGAACGAACCCCGAGTTCGCCCGGATTAGCCCACGCTTTTGTAAAACGGCTAAAACAGCTCTAAAAGACCTCTCCGACCTAAGTTTGCTCAGTAGCACAGGGTTGGAGGGATGAACACTCGATTTTACTTAGCAAACGACGCGAAAACGCAAGATTTTGGACCCGAAAACATCAAGTTCGCTCGAAGAATCCACAGCTCACTGGTCAAGTTCGATCGAACTTGCACCCATATGGGTCAAGTTCGACCGAACTTAGGTCAATTTCTCCAAAATTTCTTACAAGTTCGCCCGAACTTGTCTAGTTTCTTAGGAAACTAAACAAGTTCGCCGGAACTTGTCTTGTCAGTAAGAATTTCTTACAAGTTCGCCCGAACTTGACAAGTTTCTCAAGAAACTCATCAAGTTCGACCGAACTTGACTCAAAACTTACCAAAATCATACAAGTCCGCTCGAACTTGTGTGTTTACACACAAGTTCGCCCGAACTTGGCTACTTCCCAACTCAAACTTAACCGTTTCAGCATTTCGGAGACTGATGCACTTCCGTCCACGTATGCAGGCTGATCCGGCGCTCTTCTCAACTCCTCGCAGATCCCGAACTATTACCTAAACGCACCCACAGTGAGTATATTTGACCCATTTTTGCTTTAATGCACTTTTTGGGTGTTACATACGTTCCTATATCAAAATCACCTCACAAATCAAAACTGTTTATCACACGCGAATAATCTGATTGTATATGCTCGATACGTGAAACTAGAAACATGTGACTAGGACTTATTTTCGTTAACTTGCCTCCTTAGCTAGTATGGTACTATAGTTTGGCTAACACCTGACGGGGTCTAGTTAGGATGGTCGTGCAAGCCTTTTCACGGTTGTTAGCATGAGAAATGAGCCTATGTTATGTTAAGTGTTTTGGTGTATCATGATATGTAATTAGATTGTTTCGCAAACGCTTTCTCGACTATGCTAGTACTATTCAAACTCGTATGCTCACCTTTACTTAATTGTATTGACTTGTATTTTAACGTATGTAACAGGTTGAGGATTTATAGCATGGATGCCTTGGATGTTGGATGCGTAGTTTAGTTTGTTTTATTTAATTGATTTCGAACGGTTTGTAATAAAATCTAGGTGAGATCGAATTGGATTGTGTCTAAGAGATTTTGTTGAATTGTAATGGTTGTTTTGAAGGTTATATGAGTTTAATAGTATGGGATATTGAATGTTGATTATCATCTTTGAAATGGCTATTATGGGATCTCTTGATCGATCTGATTCGTCTAGTGCCACTACTCCGATGATTCCGCCATCGGTTGGGGTGTGACAGATTGGTATCAGAGCCCATAAACTTTGGATAATAGGTAGAATTGCCATGATCGACCTAGTAGCATGTTTAAGTACCCGATTGACCTATATTTGACTTAAATGTTAAACTACTTGCCATAAATGCTTAAATGTACCTTTCCTAAGGCTAACACAATATACACGCTGGAAAACGCTCATACCACACAACCGAGTGATCAAGTCGAGATTAGGTGTGAAAACCGAGAACTCTCGATAATATCACTCACTCCGCACAACCTCTATCGCACGAGATATCTCCGTTGAGTAAGGAGTTATATCCAAACCTCGACGAACATCTCCCTTTCTATCTAGTGGAACGCCCGATGTGATCGGTGAGCGTGGCCACGACTAGGAATGATGTTGTTAAGTTAGGGTTGAAACCCGCATCTCAATAACTAATTATGTGCTTCGATTTTCAATCTCACCAAAGGCTCGGTTATGCTGATGATTTGGAACACGTATTAACTTGAAGGGTAAATTCCGTTAGCCGCTCGCGGTGAGAGCGTTTATCTATTAGGCCAAAGCGTGGGTCCGAATGCAAAGGGTAGTCGAACCACTTTGGGTAGTCAACGTCTCAAAACCCCGGACACTCCCAATTGATTTAAGCCTATATCGTCGATTTACGCATCATCGAGTTTATTACTATTTATGTGTTTAAAATTTTGAGAAATTTTCGCTTAATTCGATTTCTCGCTTTATTTATTTATTTCTCGCATTGTCGACTTCTCGCTTTATCGCTTTACGCCCCCTAAAAGCATGCACTACTCGCACAGCTCTCGTAAATCTAAAACGCTAATTAATACACCAACCAAACTAAAACGCTTGTCCCTCTTATACGTATGGATACGTATGTAGCATTATCTCGCTTATCTTGCTTATATATCGCTTTACTTATATCTCGCATTTCATATCGCGCTACGCATGGTTATGATGAAAGGTGAATACGTGCAAAATATGTGCTTACGTGCCTATGTGATTATGTGTTTACGTGCTTATGTGCCTACGTGTTTATGTGCTTATGTGAATATGTGCTTGTGTGTTGTGTGCCTTGTATGAATGATAATAATAATAAATATTTAAACATAACTCTATTATAATCGAATCTCATCTAATCTAAATCCTTCGTGTAGATGTCTTCAATGGGATCGCACACCCGAAGGAATCTCCAGCGCAGCAACGCCGACAAGCGTATCGCTACAATGGTAGCCAAGGAGATAGCTAAGTCATTCCGCAAATCGTATCGGAAATTCATGTTGTGAGCAGTAACTCATCAGTCCGAAAACCCCAAGCCGTGATTCAGCTTCAAGAACTTCAAGGCTTGTGCACCTCTCGCCTTCACGGGCAATGACGGACCGACTTCTATGTTTCACTGGTTCGATGCTATTGAGGTCACTTTTAGGCAAAGTGGATGCCCCGATGACCTCCGTACCGTGAATGCTACCGGAGTCTTCCAGTCCCGTGCTCTCGACTGGTGGACAGCTGAAAGAAACATGCATGGAAATGATGAAGCTTACAATCTATCTTGTGAGGAACTCAAAGAGATAATGATGAAGGAGTTCTCTCCTCCGCATGAAATGCAAAAGCTCGAGAATGAGTTTTGGGGTATCAAACAAGATAGTCCCAACAATGCTGGTTTTACTGCTCGGTTTAAGATTTTGAGCATCATCTGTCCCAGCCAGGTTGATACGACGGAGAAAGCTATCAACAAGTACATCCGTTGTTTACCCGAGTGTGTTGCAAGTTTCATGAAAGTTGCTCGTACTACAACCATCGAGGAAACCTACATGCTCGCCGCTGAGATCAATGATCAGCGAGTTCAGGATGGCTATTTCAAGAACTCTTCTAAAGTCGGCTATCAAGCCATCGTCGAACCAACCGGTGCTACCGAATCATCAAGTGAACCAAAGGGAAAGCATGAGGGACGCAAAAGAGGAAACCCGAGTAAGAACTATGCCCTCGCCACTCCAGCAAACCCTCAGCCGCTTCAGTCAGCCGCTCCGAACGCACCCCCAGCTAAGCGTGCGTATACCGGACCTCACCCTCTGTGCCCTAAGTGAACTTATCATCATGCCGTTGGTGGCAACTGCCGTTTTTGCACAAACTGCAATATCTACAGCCATTTTATTGTGAGTTGCCAATCATGTCCGCGTCAGCCAGCTCCTAGGCCCCAGCAGCTCCAGCTTTACCCGCTCCTCCTCAAGCCAATCAGCAGCAAGCTCCAAAAGCACGTGTGTGCTATGTGTGTGGTGATCCGAATCATTTCGCCAATGTCTGTCCGAATCATCCTGTCAAGCAAGAGCAGCTAGCACCGCAGCCTCAGCCGCCGCAACAGCAGCAGCAACCACAAGCTACGCGTGGTAGAGCCTTCAATCTAAACCACCGCCAGGCCCAGAATGACAACAATGTTGTCAATGGTATGTTTAATGGTATTTATGCTTCATGTTTATTTGATACTGGTGCCGATAATTGTTTTGTATCATTAGAATTCGAAAAGGTTTTAAAATGTAAGCGCGCTAAACTCCCAAAGACTTTCGATGTGGAAGTCGCCACCGGAAGAACCGTTACCGTTAATTCCGTCTTACGTGGTTGTAATCTCGATCTCAACAACCATGTCTTCTCGATCAATCTCATACCTATGCAGTTAGGTAGCTTCGATATCATAGTAGCCATGAATTTTCTTCGTGAGAATCATGCTGAAGTTGTTTGTTTCGATAAAATGATCCGATTCCCTCTCCCAAACGGTGATCAACTTCATGTATACGGTAAAACTCCGTCAAAGAAGTTAATGCTTTTGTCATGTACTCGAACATACAAATGCTTACAAAAGCGATGTGTTGCTTTCCTCGCTCATATCATGAACCCGGAGAAAGAAAAGAAGACTTATAAAGATGTTCCCGTTGTTTGTGAATTTCCTAAGGTCTTTCCCGACGATTTACCCAGTTTACCCCCTGCTCGAGATGTCGAATTCCGTATCGATTCAGTTCCCGGAGCTACTCCCGTTGCTAAAGTTCCTTATCGCCTCGCACCCTCAGAAATGTGAGCTATCAAGCCAACTTCAAGAGCTTCTTGATAAAGGTTTCATACGCCCCGAGCACTTTGCCATGGGGCGCACCTGTCCTTTCGTGAAAAAGAAGGATGGATCATTCCAAATGTGCATCGATTATCGTGAACTTAACAAACTCACGATAAAGAACCGCTACCCTCTTCCTCGTATCGACGACTTATATGATCAGCTTCAAGGTGCTACTTGTTTTTCCAAGATCGATCTTCATTCCGGTTATCATCAGTTACGCGTATTGGAAGAAGACATTCCGAAAACCGCCTTTCGTACCCGTTATGGCCATTTCGAATTCGTGGTCATGCCTTTTGGTCTTACCAATGCACCCGCGGTTTTCATGGATTTGATGAACCGTGTGTGTAAAGCTTTCTTAGATCGTTTCGTCATTGTTTTCATCGATGATATCCTTATCTATTCAGAGTCGAGAGACGAACATGCGCGCCATCTCCGTTTAGTCCTCGAACTTCTTCAAGGAAATCACCTTTATGCTAAGTTCTCAAAATGTGAATTCTGGCTCGAAGAAGTCTAATTTCTCGGCCACATCGTTAATAGCCAAGGAATTCACGTTGACCCTGCAAAGATCGAAGCCGTCAAGATTTGGATAACACCAAAGAATGCCTCTGAAATCCATTCATTTCTTGGATTGGCGGGTTATTACCGTCGATGCATCACCGATTTCTCGAAAATCGCCGTTCCGCTTACCGCTTTAACTCATAAAGATAAACCTTTCGTTTGGGATTCCAAGCAAGAGGAAGCCTTTCAAACTCTCAAGCGTATGCTATGCAACGCTCCTATCCTCGCTTTACCCGATGGAAATGACGATTTCGTTGTTTACTGTGATGCCTCAAACCTTTGTCTTGGTTGTGTTCTCATGCAACGAGACAAGGTTATGGCGTATGCGTCTCGTCAACTCAAGATCTACGAGAAGAACTACACGACCCAGGATCTCGAACTCGGTGCAGTTGTTTTTGCATTGAAGATATGGCGACACTACCTTTACGGTACCAAGTGTACGGTCTTCACCGATCATAAGAGCTTATAACATATCTTCAATCAAAAGGAACTGAATATGCCCCAACGCAGATGGGTTGAACTTCTCAACGATTATGATTGCGAGATACGCTACCATCCTAGCAAAGCAAACGTTGTCGCCGATGCTCTAAGTCGACGAAGCTATGTGTATAGTGTTCGTGACTCTCAAGCTTTGAATGATCTCGAAATCATGATTCGCTCCGCTCAGTTTGCTTGTTTTAACGAGAATACTTTGGAGGAATAAATGAAATGTGGTGCCGAAACTCAGCTCGTATCTAAGCCTAATGGTATTTATTACTATCTCGATCGTATTTGGATCCCTACCCGCAATAACCTTCGTAACTTGCTAATGACCGAAGCCCATAAATCCCGATATTCCATTCACCCCGGAGCCGACAAGATGTACCAGGATCTTCGTCCTAAGTATTGGTGGCCGGGCATGTAAAAGGATATCGCCTTGTACGTCTCAAAATGCTTAGTTCGAAAGTTGAAGCCGAACATCAAAGGCCCTCTGGCTTACTCGAACAACCCGAAATCCCGATGTGGAAGTGGGAGAGTATAGCTATGGACTTCGTTACCAAACTTCCCCGCACTTCATCCGGTCTTACTAAATCCGCGCACTTTATTGCTATACGAGAAGACTTTAAGGTCGAACGGCTAGCCCGAATCTATACCGACGAAGTCATTTGTCGACACGGGATGCCTCGTGACATCATTTCTGACCGCGATGGTCATTTTACCTCGCGTCTCTGGGAGACCTTTCAATTCGCTCTCGGTACTACGCTTAATCTAAGTACCGCTTTCACTCTCAAACCGACAGTCAGACTGAGCGCACGATCCGCACCCTCGAAGACATGCTTCGTGCGTGCATCATTGATTTCGGTGGTAACTGGGATACACATTTACCTTTAATCGAATTCTCCTACAATAATAGTTATCATACCAGCATTCAAATGGCTCCTTTTGAGGTATATGGAAGAAAATGTCGATCGCCTATTGTCACACCCCGACCCGCAGCGGAATAAAAGTCGGGGCATAATTGGGTTATCACCAAAGCTCATGATGTTTACTAAAATGTTTCATATTTATTAAATTCAAATTACAACTTAAATATCCAAAACAAAATTCATACAATTACAAGAAAATGAAACTACATAATTATTCCAAAACTTAAACTTGTTTATTCTTCTAGGCCTTCCTATGTGTTTCTTGTTTCAGCTGGATCACCTGTATCATGTGTAAAACGAGGGATATTTTGGGTCAACAAAAGTTGGCGAGTGAACCTTGATAAAACATTGTTACTAATTTCTTGTTTTATTTAATAAGGAAAATTCGTGCAATAATCACATGTGAGCAAACATATATAAATAAACAAACACCAACCACTTTGGATGAGTATATGATATGAATGATGATGTATGTGAGATCAAGGCTCAATCAAACGGAGCCGATCTAATGAGGCACCTGATGCTCAACCCGTCTCCCACGGGGAACTGATGGGCCTAATGAAATGCGTGCACTGAAAATGATAAACCCAATCTACATATAATTCACACAACAATTGATACACATTTGATACTCATTTGATCACGGATATGATGTATGCACAAGTGTTTAAATAAAATAAAAGGGTTATACGACACATGATACACCCCAAAACATGATTAGAACGGGGAATTGGTAGAGATTCACTCACATTGGGTGCGTTCTTTGATGACGTTGGATGCGCACGAATTTAGGATTCAATCGACGAGGGAAAAACTAGCCTAGATAATAACAAAATGATTCGATAAATAAATAAATTTTATTTGAGATTAATATTTTTAATTAGTGCTCTTAATGGAATTTTTAGATTTATTTTTGTGAGTTTAAGGAAATTTTCTAAATTGAAAAATCTTATTTTTAAGTATTTTTAAATGATTTTTCAATTAAATAAATAATTAAAAAAAAAAAAAGTTGACTTTTTTTGACCGTTGACCGGGTCTTGACCGGTCAGACTGTGTTTTCTATGCGCTGAGTGAGGTTCGAACTCGTGACCTCTCGTATACGTGCACGCAGCTCTACCAACTGAGCTACGTGTCTAACCCGAAATATTCTCTGTTTTAATTATATATATATACTAATTAATTTTAACCTTATTTAGTTTATATCAAAAATGGTTTAATATGGCCGAACCGGCTTCAGAGACCCGGAGTCGAACTCGGGTTCTTTGGTTCGAGTGCGCACAGCCCAACCAGTTGGGCTGTGTGTCTAATCTGCTTAACTACTGAATTATATTCCTCTTATAAACATTCTGTGACTTGATCTGATTAAGTTCTAAAATGTTGGTTTTATTTCTGAAAATTGGTAACGTGTGCGATTCGAACTCAGGACGTGCATATTGTATTTGCACACAGTCCACCGCTGGACTGTGTGTCTAACCCGTTCGAATATCCAGTTTTAATTATATTTATACATATACTCGTCTTCATCTTCTTCGTTTACAAGAACACAGAACTGTGAAATCCGACTGTTCTGTTTAAATCGATCAACAAAACTTATAATTGGTTGAAATGAAATAGAAAAGAAGATTACGGAATAAGATGTACCAAAACATAGCGTTTTCTTCAGATTTCCGGCAAGAGTCGTCGGCTCTGATTTGTGACTTCCGGCTGAGTGAATTGTTTAAAAGTTTTGATCATTGTGTTGTGCAATTAAGTTACTAAGCAAGAGATATCAAGAGGGTTTAGATGATTATACCGATCGACAGTGAGGCTCCGGTTTTTCAGTGATTTTCCGGTGAGTGCGGGGATTTCCGGCAACGTTGTCTGAGACAGACTCTGGTTGAATGATTAAGGTTAATACATGCCGAATAATGGATTACAAACAAAAGAGTCGAGAATTATACCGATTAGAAGTAAAGCCTCGGTTTTCCGGTGAAAGTCCGGCGAATGCAAAAATCTCCGGCGACGTGTTTTGGAATGAATAAAGCTTCGGAAACGAACGTGGTTCTGAGCGAAAGGATTTTCAGAGTGTTCAAGTGGGTATTTATAGTGGAAACAGGCTGAATTGGGTTTGAATTGAGTCTTGATTCGCGATTTAGGATTTCCGATGGTTATGACCGAAATTGATTGCCCGCAACGGTTATAACCGACGTCAAAATCAATTCATCCGTTTCGGTCAAAGGAGAAACAGCCAAATTCGCGGAGTTTGTGTTTTCTCCGGTGATTGCGAGTCTTGGCGCGTTGTTTACCGGATTTGACTTTCGGGTTTTACTTTAAATGTTATTTGTTTTAGTATTAGTCACAAAGGAAGTGTGTGGCGGAGTGGTGTGTTGTGTGTTTGTGTTTGTGGGTGACCCGGGTTCGAAACCCGGCGTCTCCATTATTTTTTTATTCACTATTTTTTGTTATTTAATAATTATGGTTTAAAATTCTAGATATGTTTATTAGTTATGTATTGTTTAAAATTAATATGAACAATAAATACGCAACGGAACTTATAACTGTATATTCGATTAATAAACGAAGCGGGTTTGGAAACCCGTTTTTCGACGAATGTTACACCTATTGCATGGCACGAGATCAGAGAATCGCAAATCACCGGTCCTGAGTTAATTCAAGAAACGACAGACAAGATCCTCCAGATCAGAGACAATCTCTTTAAAGCTCGGAGTCGTCAAAAGAGTTACGCCGATAAAGGTTGCACCTTGGAAGGGGTCCGCTTCAGCAAGAAAGGAAAGTTAGCGCCTCGATACGTTGGTCCCTTTAAGATTCTGGAAAGGATCGGTAAAGTAGCCTATCGTCTCGAATTATCGGAGGAACTTAATAATGTACATCCGACTTTCCACGTGTTTAATCTCAAAAATTGTCTAGCCGAAGAAAATATGCATGTCCCTCTCGAAGATCTGCAAATTAATGAAACGCTCCATTTCGTGGAAAAACCCGTTGAAATCATGGATCAAGAGACCAAGAAACTTCGATGCTCTCGCATACCATCCTGAAGGTCCGATGGGAAGGCAAACGCGGCGCTGAGTTCACTTTGGAACTCGAAAGCGATATGAAAACGAAATATCCACATCTCTTTGTTACGACCACTGCTTAATTTCGAGACGAAATTCCCTAAAGTAGGGGAGAATGTAACAACTCGGAAATTCGTTGTTATCTTTTTCTTTGACATCGATTGTATCGATTCCTTGTAAATCCGAGATTCGAATTATAAGAAAAGTTGATGTTAATTAAATTAAGTTTATGTATGTTGTATCGCATCTAATCGCTTATCAAACCGCATCGCTAATCCCATCACATCGCAGCTCGCAGTTAATTACATGATTTTTATATTATTTATGTGTTATGTATGTTTGTGGTTATGATTACGCTCGCTATCGCATCGCTCTCGCACTCTCGAATCGCTAAATCGCACTATTATATCAATTATAACACTTAACGCTTTAAGTTAACGCTTAACATAACTAACTAATACGAACCGGATAATCAAACGAACCCTTAACGTGAAATAAACGAAGAAAACCCAATAATTGGGTCAAGTTCGCTCGAACTTGGTGATACCAAGTTCGGCCAAACTTGACTGGCCAATTGAAATCCATCAGAGACCTCAGGTTCGCTCGAACATGACCTCAGGGAGGTTAAGTTCGGTCGAACTTGGCACTTCTCCTTCAATTATCTCACAAGTTCGCGCGAACTTGCATGAAAACATGCAAGTTTGGCCGAACTTGACTCCACCAGCTCACTTTCTTGCCTTCTCCTATAAATACTCAGCTCATTCATCTCATTTGAACTTGCTGCAACTTCGCCCAGAGCTCCCGAAACCCAAAACCCTCTGATTTCTAAGTAAGAATCAACCCAATTTCAACTACAACAACGTTTGTCAACGATTTACAAAGATTTACAACGATTTTGGCACAAGGCATAGCCTTCGTTTTCGACAAATCTTCTCTGTTTATGAAAATCTTCATCTTTTTACATAAAACTTCTGTTTTTCACTCAGATCTATGCTTAGATCTGAGCAAAACCTTTTGGACATTGATTTTTACACAAAATTACGGACTTTTGATGATGTTTTGTTTATTTTCTGATATGAAACGAAGCATTTATCATTCAAGATCCCAGATCTGGAAGCACAAGGACGTTTATGTTGGATTACACAAGCCGGACTAACCCGAACGAACCCCGAGTTCGCCCGGATTAGCCCACGCTTTTGTAAAACGGCTAAAACAGCTCTAAAAGATCTATCCGACCTAAGTTTGCTCAGTAGCACAGGGTTGGAGGGATGAACACTCGAGATCCCGAACTCTTACCTAAACGCACCCACAGTGAGTATACTTAACCCATTTTCGCTTTAATGCACTTTTTGGGTGTTACATACGTTCCTATATCAAAATCACCTTACAAATCAAAACTGTTTATCACACGTGAATAATCTGATTGTATATGCTCGATACGTGATACTAGAAACATGTGACTAGGACTTATTTTCGTTAACTTGCCTCCTTAGCTAGTATGGTACTATAGTTTGGCTAACACCCGACGGGGTCTAGTTAGGATGGTCGCGCAAGTCTTTTCACGGTTGTTAGCATGAGAAATGAGCCTATGTTATGTTAAGTGTTTTGGTGTATCATGATATGTAATTAGATTGTTTCGCAAACGCTTTCTCGACTATGCTAGTACTATTCAAACTCGTATGCTCACCTTTACTTAATTGTATTGACTTGTATTTTAACGTATGTAACAGGTTGAGGATTTATAGCATGGATGCCTTGGATGTTGCATGTGTAGTTTAGTTTGTTTTATTTAATTGATTTTGAACGGTTTGTAATAAAATCTAGGGGAGATCGAATTGGATTGTGTTTAAGAGATTTTGTTGAATTGTAATGGTTGTTTTGAAGGTTATATGAGTTTAATAGTATGGGATATTGAATGTTGATTATCATCTTTGAAATGGCTGTTATGGGATCTCTTGATCGATCTGATTCGCATAGTGCCACTACCCCGATGATTCCGCCATCGGTTGGGGTGTGACATTGTTATTACACATCTTGAAGCTTATCATCCTGATCTTTTCTTCTCCTTCATCTAGAGATCTTCCCTAGCCTTGTGCTAGCAGTGAGTTCATCTTACACCATTTTTATGCTTCTTATTATATGCAGAATCATAAAGTACAAGTGGATCATCTTGAAACTAAACATTAAAATACAAGAAAACCCTAACTAAAACAACATAATATAACTTAGATATGTAGCTTTTGAGTTGTTTTTTTGTTGTTCATCTTGTTGTTATTGATGTTGATGTTGTAAACAAAATGATCTTGCTAAAGTATAGTTAAAAATAGATCTAACAAGTATATGTATAGTTCTAGCAAGATCCATAAACAAAAAGTATCATGAACTTAAAAATGGTCTTATAATGATTTTTAAAGTATCTTAATGATTTATAAATCTTTAAAAATCATGTTTATAGTTTTTGATCTTGAAAAAGTAAAGAAGTTTACCATAAAATTGTATAAAAAATGGATGAACAAGAGAAAATGGTTCTTGAAAGATCCAGTATGATAAAGAGTTCATGAGCTTGTTGTTGAAGTATTATGTAAAACTGATGATTCTTTGAAAGATTGGTGATTGGATGAATAAATATGATTAATGTTGAGTTTGAAAACATGATTAAAGATGTTGTAAAAACATGGAAAAGTTGATATATTCGGGGAAACTATGGCGAAATTTTCTAAAAATATATTCATGATTAAGGTGTGTTTAACAAAGGATTTACCAAGTTAAAAAGGGATTAGTGTCTTAAATATGTTTACACAAAATGTTGGTGGAAAAGTCTAAGTTAAATAACTAGTGTTTTTCATAAATACTAAAAATGATATATATATATATATATATATATATATGATGAAAATATATATTTAGATAACCACATTCTTATGAATATATGTATGTGTTATGTGTATTTGGTAGAAGATATAGGGATGGATATCAAACTAAATACCCACCAAAAATACACTTACAATAATGTACACAAGGAAATATAACACTGTATATATGTACTTATATACATAAACACCCAGAAGGGTACTTGGATAAACAGACAAGAAGTATATAAATATCTATTTATACCCTTGACACTTATATCGGATGAACGCACAAGTATGGACTGTGACATTTGTGGATATCGATCATGTAACGATTCTGAACAATTTATAAATCTATTAAATATTGTGTTTTATTTCCGAGATTTTTACAATTATCATGACAATTGCACATATTCAATTCTTGCACGATTACAAACTCTCAAACCACTTCTGAAGTGAAATCGCAAACTGCTACGCAAACGTAATCATTTTAACGTGCCGTACACTCTGGAACAAGTATACAAGCTAAACATACCCTAAATATCCTTTACATAACTTAGAAATAAGTTTTGAAGGGTTCGGTATGGCAAAAACAAGTTTATTCAAGCTCAGGGACTATTTGCGACAAACTGCGAAAGTCTGCTGATTCTCGTATGTTTGAATACGAACCATATTTAGACATCCAAAAATTTTTGTAATCAATAAAATCTTGTATTTTAATGATGAGAATGCAAAAATATCAATTGTCATGGAATTTTGATCATTTTTCGCGTTCGTTAAAGCGCTTGTCGTAATTAAGCGAAAAACGCAACCATACGACCGAACGAACCGACATCCATGACATTTTTGGACATATTTCAAGTTCTCTATGCTTTAACATCCTTATAAATCCTGAAAGTTAGGTTAACGGGCGTTAAAAGTGTCAAAACGCAACGAAACAAGTCCAGGGGCCAAAGCTGTCAACTTTCCAAACTTGGCGTCAGCACAAGGGCCTTACGGACCGTAAGACCTGAGCCCATACGGTCCGTAAGCAGGCCCCAGCTCAGCAGAAACTTGCTAGCAGCTTCTTGTTCATTTCCATGGCCACCACGTCGTGATTTTTGACACCTATCACCTGCATTGGACACCTGGGGGGACACTAATCAATCCTCTAACACCTGGAGAGGCACTTTTCAATTTTTTGGTGACCTCTTGATCACTATAAATAGGTGATCAAGTTGCCCATTTCAACTTGCACATTCCATTCTTCGTTCTCTCTTCTCTTGGAGCTTGTTTCCAGAAATTGGAGACCTCCTACTGAGTTCTAAAGACTTCATAGAGCACAAGTAAGTGTTATTCCTTAGTCTTTTTCATTATTTTAGCTTGCTATGAGCTAAAAGTCAAACAGTTGACATTATGTTTGACTTTCGGTTCTGGCCATTTTTGGTCAAGTCAAAGTTCAATTGAACTTTGCAACGTGATCGTAATCATGAAGGTTATATTCCCTTGCGATTATACCTATTGATTACCACGTTTACTAGTTGAAGTGACAAGTCAAAGTTTCGGTCAAAAATGCACATTATGTGCATTTTATGACGGATCTATTTTCGGGTATCAAAACACTAAGTTTTGATACCAAATCAGTTTTTGCAACTTAGTTAGACATGTCTAACTCGTCACTTCTAGTTTAGTGCTTATTTAGGGTCGTAAGTCGAACGGTCTTGACCACCGCTTTGACTTTTGAATCCGACCCGTTTGGTCGATCTTAGGATCCGACCAAACACATATTGTGACCATAGTTGTATAGGGAATAACCCTCTGAAGTTATACCTTATGGTCACGTCGTTGGGTTAGTGTTATGATAAGTCGCTTGTTATGCCCTTAATAATGACCAAAACGCCCTTTTCGCCCATAAATCAATTTTAAGCCTATGTAACCAATGTTTTGACATATAAGCTGATGTTACAACATTATTAAACATGTTTTGGAATATAAGACTTTTCATAGGACATATCTAACCATCCAAACACATATTTACGCAAATGACCCGTTAAAGTAGCGTAAACTACCTTAACGAGTCATAACGGGTCAAAAGCACTTACGATCTTTTCCAAATCAGAATGTTAAGTTTGTTAAACTATTTCATATGAGTTTCAACACTCATTTGGTTTACAAGATCTTATTCTATCCGATCCTCCGATTAAAGTCTCGAAAATAACATAGTTATTCGATATTAGGACACGCTTGAATCCTTGAACTCTTGAGCTTTGTTTGATCATTGAAACAAGGACATTCTTGCAATCCCAAGTGAGTACATAGCTCCCCTTTTTTATGTTTTGCAAATATTTGGGCTGATTCATATGTGCTAAATTGTTTTTAAGTTTTCAAAACAAAGTCTACGGTTTATATAAACACGACGATTCAATAATGTGAACGAACTTGTTGGTGCATTATCCATAACATGAATGACATTCCTTAGCTTTGGCCAAGCCGACCAGTAGTAAGTTATGGTACCATAGGACTGATAATCCCGTTACTAGGCTATTCACTGGAATTTGGTGGGTAGTTTAGGGAATGACAAAACTGTATTTTTATCAAACCCTTTGGTGGTTTGTTAGTCGATTTAAAGAGACCCTTTTGTGGTCTAGACGAGTCAACATAGGTTTGAATGCATTCATCAAAATGAACAAAAGTTTTCACAATTAAAACACGGACGATTTATTTATGACATAGACAATTGGTTTATAACAAGGACGATTGGTTTATAACACGGACGATTGGTTTATAACGCAGACGATTGGTTAATAACACGGACGAATGGTTTATAACATGGACGAATGGTTTATAACACGGACGATTGGACGATTGGTTTATGGTAAGTGATTTAGATAACGAGACGTGTGCAATATGATAAAAGCATGGTGGATACGCCATTGGTACTTCCTATATATAAGTTCTTTTATCGTATTACGTATCGTGGTGTTATCTGAATCACTTGGACAAATGTTTTCAAACGATGTCATGCAACGATTTACACTTAAATATATAAACCATACAAAGTTTTCTTTTAAATCCATTTACTACTCGGTTTTACAAAATAAATGTTTTGGTCAAGATTCATGGCTACAAGATTTTCACAAACTCTAACCCATTTGTTAGTTGGTTAATTTTATTTCAATATCAAGCGCTTTTGATACAAGGTTTTCACTTAACGACTCTAGTAGTCTGACGATGTATTGCAATACATATTCAAGGCCATGAAATTGACACACTCACAAAAGCTATGTACTCACCGACTTTTTATGTTGACTTTCTTTTCACATATGTTTCAGGAGTTAACGTATGATGTACCTAAGCTTGCTTCACGTAGGATTTGGACGCGAGCCTTAGTGACATAAAACCAAGAAAGACAATTTAAATATATTTTGTTTTCATTATCCTCGAGACAATGTAAACACGTTAATAATTCAATAATACCAAACTTCAAGTACCATGTGTTGTTGAAACAATCTGTTACGAGACTCCCCGACGTTTCCGCCGTGGTTTGTTGTAGTTTTTACGCGGTCGGGGTGTTACATGGACAAATTTATATACTAAGTGGAGAATATATATATATATATATATACACACACGCTAAAACGACTCGGTAAAATATACAAGATCGGACAAGTAACAAGATATATATTTTACCGACATATAAGAAATATATATTTACCGACAAGTTAAGAATAGATTATTTTTAAGGACAAATCAAGATATATATATAAAGAAATCCGGAAAAACAAATAAAAGACTAAGTGTAGAAATACAAGTATACTTATACGTATAAATACGTATATGTCATACCCCAACCGATGGCAGAATCATCAGGGCGGAAGTAAATAGATTGCTCGAGACTTCATAACACTAACATGACAAGTATTTAATAAACAGATTTCATTTCATTGCTAACATTGAGTACATTGTTTGAAATACAATTACAACAAGTTTGAAACAAATAAAGTACAACATGTATCGTATGACTAATTTATAAACATGAATTAAAGTTTGGTGCGTTTCTAGGCATCCTACTAAATTCTGTGCATCATCATCATCCTCATCATCATCATAATCCTGCAAATATGTTTAAAGTAAGTTCAATACAAAAGTATTGGCGAGCATACAAGTTTTAAGTACTAGCATACATAACAAGTTTGAACAATTCATAACTAGTTTTTCAAAATCTCGTCAAAGTTTGGGCTTTAATAATGTGAACACATGCAATCTGGAAGTGTGGATACCTGTATCCCGAGTTTTCTGTCTAAGGCTAGAGTGTTCGTACAAATCCACTTAATTAGACCAGTCACTCTTACCTGGGAACTCTTGGGGTGAGTGTCCACTTATAGGCTAAAGCATGTCTTCGTGATACATTATAAAGACCCGTTTACTTTGATTTGTCATCGTGTGTCGTTTGTTTGTTTTGAGAAACGAACGAATGACCGCAATCCTTATGATTCGTCGATATTTTTAATAACTATTCTATTTATCCAATGCCAATCTCACACATTTTCTCTCATGTTTCATCTCTTTTAGAATGCCTCCTCGACGTAATGCAACTCAAGATGTCGAAATGGCAACACTAATCGCTCAGCAAATGGTTGTGATACTTCCAAACCTCGTGACCCAATTAAACCAAGCAAACAACAATAACAATAACAATTACAACAACAACAACAACAATGCACCTGCTCCGTGCAACTATAAACAATTCTGTTCGGCTAAACCACTCAAGTTCATTGGGTCTAAGGGAGCAACTGGACTCCTTCAATGGTTTGAGAGTCTTGAAAGCACATTTCGATATGTTCAATGCCCAAACGAGCAAAAAGTTGAGTTTGCATCGAGTGTATTCCAGAAAAGAGCACTTACATGGTGGAATGGTGTGATGAGAGATAGGGGTGCCGATGTGGGATTGGCACAAACCTGGGAAGAGCTTTGAGCTCTAATGATGAGGGAATTCTGTCTACGTCATGAGCAACGGGCACTGGAAATGAATTCCATGATCTTAAATAAGATAGTGGAGAGCATCGTGCCTACACTGAACGATACGAAGAATTAAGTTTGTTATGTCCAACCATGGTCACCCCTTGGATAAGGCAATTGAAAAGTACATCGATGGCCTGCCTGACCCCGTTCAAGAGATATTGTTACTGGTAGCAACCCTACCACTTTTCGACAGGCTATCCTAGCTGCTACCCTGACTGAGACTCAGGTCAAAAAGGGTAAACTCCATCACAAGGGCGACAAGAAATCATCCGCCAAGACAACCCAAGAAAAACAAAAGGAAAACACTGCCGAACCTTCCAAGAGACCAAGGAAGCCTAAGGCTTCGCAAAACTTTGCCGTGACCACACAACCAAATCAAGCTGCTCCTAACCCACTAGCTCAGCCTCCTGCGAGGAAACCATATGCTGGAACTGCAACATTTTGTAACCGGTGCAATGGTCACCACCAAGCTCATATACAGTGTCGTCAATGCACTTCTTTTGGAAAACTCGGTCACATAGCCAACATTTGTCGTTCAAACCCAAACCAAGCTGCACAGAACCCTTTTAACCACAGGCCAACCCTGCTAGACCTCCATTTCCACTTGGTTCTTGCTATAACTATGGCGAGATGGGTCACTATAGAAACAACTGCTCAAAACTCGTGATCTCAAATGCAAATCCAGCACGTGGACGCACTAATGCCAACGAGGATCATGCTGATAACGATGTAGTTAACGGTACGTTCCTTGTTAACAATTATCCTGCTTCCGTTCTTTTTTATTCGGGCGCTGATAGAAGCTTTGTATCCCTAGCTTTCGAACCTTTGCTTTCAATGCCTAGAACTAAACTAGGAAAGCCTTCACAGTCGACATAGCAAGTGGCGAACCCCTTAAACTTGATTCTGTCATTTGTGGTTGCCAATTGAACCTCAATAACCACCTTTTTGCCATTGACCTCACGCAAATGCAACTCAGGAGTTTTGACATCATCATAGAAATGGATTAGTTAACCAAACATCATGCCGAAGTTATCTGTTCGACAAAATAGTTCGAATACCTCTTCCTTCTGGTGAAATTCTAAAAATTCTTGGAGAGAAACCTTCTAGTAGCCTAAAACTCGTGACCTATACCCAAGCCCAAAAATACCTACGAAAGAATTATGTAGCCTTCTTGACACATATCGTAGAGGAGAAAGGCAACGGCAAAACTGTTCCGGACATCCCCGTTGTTCGGGATTATCCTGAGGTATTTCCTGAAGAACTACCTGGTTTACCCCCAGCACGTCAAGTTGAATTTCGTATAGATCTCTACCTGGTGCCAACCCAATAGCCAAATCTCCTTACCGTCTTGTACCACCTGAGATGCAAGAGTTATCAAAATAGCTTTAGGAGTTATCTGACAAAGGATTCATTCGTCCAACCTATTCACCTTGGGGCGCTCCTGTCCTATTTGTGAAAAGAAGGATGGATCCTTCCATATGTGTATCGATTATCGTGAGCTCAATAAACTCACAATAAAAGATCAATATCCCCTATCTCGCATTGATGATCTTTTTGATCAACTACAAGGTGCTGCCTGCTTTTCAAAGATCAATCTGCATTCTGGGTATCATCAGCTTCGTGTACGCGAAGAAGATATTCCCAAGACTGCTTTCCGCACACGATATGGCCACTACGAGTTCACTACCATGCCTTTTGGTTTGACAAATGCTCCAGCCGTCTTCATCGACTTAATGAATCAGGTTTGTAAACCTTATTTAGACAAGTTCATCATTGTTTTCATCGATGAGATCCTCATTTATTCAAAGTCTCGAGCCGATCAAGAGCAACATCTCTGTCTAACGATGGAGCTCCTAAAGAAAGAAAAACTATATGCTAAATTCTCCAAATGCGAGTTTTGGCTAAAAGAAGTTCAATTCTTGGGACACATAGTCAACGAACAAGGTATACATGTGGATCCTTCCAAAATCACTTCGATTAAGGATTGGAACACACCTACTACTCCCACTGAAGTTCGCTCATTTCTTGTCTTGCTGGCTACTATCAACGATTCATCGCGAACTTCTCAAAGATCACGGTTCCCCACACTACGTTGACTAAGAAGAATAAGCCTTTTGAGTGGGGACCCAAACAAGATGAAGCTTTTCAAATACTGAAACAAAAGCTCTGCGATGTTCCTATTCTATCTTTACCCGATGGCAACGATGATTTTGTTGTCTATTGTGACGCATCGAATCTAGGCCTTAGTTGTGTTCTCATGCAATGAGATAAAGTCATAGCCTATGCGTCAAGACAATTGAAAATCCACGAGAAGAACTACACAACTCATGATCTTGAGTTAGGTGCTGTAGTTTTTGCTCTCAAGATTTGGAGACATTACCTTTATGGTACGAAATGTGTGGTTTTCACCGACCATAAAAGTCTCCAACACATATTCAATCAAAAGGAGCTAAACATGAGACAACGACGCTGGGTCGAACTCTTGAACGACTACGACTGCGAGATTCGCTACCATCCTGGCAAGGCAAATGTCGTAGCTGATGCACTTAATTGTAAGGAACGTGTCAGGCTTCATTGTGTTTGAATTCAATCTGATATCCAGACACGTATCCTTCAAGCACAACGTACATGTGTAACCCAAAGCTTGTTGAAAAATGAGCTGCCTCAAAATCTTGAACTCCAACTCGAAACGAAAGACAATGGATTACTCTATTATTTGAACCGTTTATGGGTTCCAAGTCAAGATAACTTCCGCACCTTATTGATGGACGAAGCTCATAAATCTCGTTACTCAATCCATCCTAGTGCAGATAAAATGTACAAGGATCTTCGTACCCAGTATTCGTGGCCGGGTATGAAAATGGATATTGCCTTGTATGTGTCTAAATGCCTAACTTGTCATGAAGTCAAGGCTGAACATCAACGCCCATATAGTTTGCTTGAACAACCAGAAATACCGGTATGGAAATGGGAGAACATTGCGACGGATCTCATCACTAAACTACCGCGCACATTTAGAGGTCATGATGCTATTTGGGTAATCATTGATCGTCTAACAAAGTCAGCACACTTTTTACCGATTCGTGAGGATTTCTCTGCTGACAAACTTGCTAAGATCTATGTTAATGAGATTGTGTCTCGTCATGGTGTTCCTTTGGACATCATATCTGACCGAGATGCTCGATTCTCATCTCACTTTTGGAAGACCATGCAATCTGCCATGGGAACCAAACTCAATCTGAGCACTGCTTATCATCCTCAAACAGATGGAGAAACCAAAGGACGATTCAAACACTGGAGGATATGCTTAGAGCATGTGTGATCGACTTTGGTGGTAGTTGGGATTTGCATCTACCGTTGATCGAATTCTCCTACAACAATAGTTATCACGCCAGCATCGACATGGCACCTTTCGAAGCTCTATATGGTCGAAAATGTCGTTCACCTGTCTGTTGGAATGAAGTTGGAGAGTCTCAGTTCATTGGACCTGAACTCATTCACGACACAACAGACAAAGTCAAGAAAATACGCGATAACCTTCTGACAGCTGGAAGCCGCAAAAGAGTTATGCGAACAAGCGACACAAGCCCTTGGAATTCCAAGTTGGTGATCTCGTCCTACTCAAGGTATCCCCTTGGAAAGGTGTGGTCAGATTTGGAAAGAAAGGAAAACTTGCACCACGATATGTTGGACCATTCAAGATCGTTGAGAGAATCGGAAAGGTGGCCTACCGACTTGACCTACCTCCTGAACTTGGGAACGTTCACCCAACATTTCACGTGTCCAATTTGAAAAAGTTTTTAGCCGATACAAATCTCCACATTCCCCTCGACGAAATTCACGTTCATGACACTATGCCCTTTGTCGAGAAACCTGTGGAGATATTAGACCGTGAAGTCAAGAAACTCAAGCGTAGATGAATGCCGATAGTTAATTTTCGCTAGGAATCCAACGTGGCACATAATTTATTTGGGAATGGGAGGATCAAATGAAAGCAAAATAACCACATCTGTTTCCACAAGTTTCCTCTAATTAAATTTCGGGACGAAATTTCCTAAAGTAGGGGAGACTGTGACATTTGTGGAGATTCGATCATGTAACGATTCCGAACAATTTTTCAAGTAATGAAATATTGTGTTTTATTTCCGAGATTTGTAAAATTATCATGACAATTGCACATATTCAATTCTTGCACGATTACAAACTCTCAAACCATTTCTGGAAGTGAAATCGCAAACTGTTATGCAAACGTAATCAGTTTAACACGACGTACACTTCGAAACAAGGATACAAGCTAAACATACCCTAAATATCCTTTACATAACTTAGAAATAAGTTTTGAAGGGTTCGGTATGGCAAAAACAAGTTTATTCAAGCTCAGGGACTAATTGCGACAAACTGCGAAAGCCTGCCGATTCTCGTATTTTTTAATATGAATCATATTTAGACATCCAAAATTTTTGTAATCAATAAAATCTTGTATTTTATTAATGAGAATGCAAAAATATCAATTGTCGCGCAATTTCGATCGTTTTCGCGTTCGTTAAAGTGTTCGTCATAATTAAGTGAAAAACGCAACCGTACGACCGAACGAACCAACATCCATGACATTTTTGGACATATTTCAAGTTCCATATGCTTTAAAATCCTTATAAATCCTGAAAATTAGGTTAACGGGTGTTATTTTGTCAAAACGCAAAGAAACAAATCCAGGGGCCAAAGCTGTCAACTTTCCAAACTTGGTGTTAGCACAAGGGCCTTACGGACTGTAAGGCCTGAGCCCATATGGTCCTAAGCAGGCCCCAGCTCAGCAGAAACTTGCTGGCAGCTTCTTGTTCATTTCCTTGGCCACCAAGTCGCGATTTTTGACACCTATCACATGCATTGGACACCTGGGAGGACACTAATCAATCCTCTAACACCTGGAGGGGCACTTGTCATGATTTGGTGACCTCTTGATCACTATAAATAGGTGATCAAGTTGCATATTTCAACTTGCACCGTCCATACTTCTTTCTCTCTTATCTTGGAGCTTGTTTCTAAGCAATTGGAGACTTCCTAGAGCACAAGTAAGTGTTCTTCCTTAGTCTTTTTCATTATTTTAGCTTCTTATGAGCGAAAAGTCAACCAGTTGACTTTCTGTTTGAGTTTCGGTTCTGAAAATGTTTGGTCAAGTCAAAGTTCAAATGAACTTTGCAACATGATCGTAATCACGAAGGTTATAATCCCTTGCGATTATACCTACTGATTACCACGTTTACTAGTCGAAGTGACGAGTCAAAGTTTCGGTCAAAAATGCGCATTATGTGCATTTTAAGAAAGAACTATTTTCGGGTATCAAAAAACTAAGTTTTGATACCAAATTAGTTTTTGCAACTTAGTTAGACATGTTTTGACATGTCTAATTCGTCACTTCTAGTTTAGTGCTTATTTAGGGTCGTAACTCGAGCGGTCTTGACCACCGCTTTGACTTTAGAATCCGACCCATTTGGTCGATATTAGGATCCGTCCAAACACATATTTGTGACCACATTTGTATACGGAATAACCCTCTGAGGTTATACCTTATGGTCACGTCGTTTGGTTAGTGTTATGATAAGTCGCTTGTTATGCCCTTAATAATGACCAAAACGCCCTTTTTGCGCATAAATCGATTTTAAGCCTATGTAACCAATGTTTTGACATATAAACTGATGTTACAACATTATTAAACATGTTTTGGCATATAAGACTTATCATAGGACATATCTAACCATCCAAACACATATTTACGCAAATGACCGTTAAAGTAGCGTAAACTACCTTAACGAGTCATAACGGGTCAAAATCACTTAGGATCTTTTCCAAATCAGAATGTTAAGTTTGTTAAACCATTTCATATGAGTTCTAACACTCATTCGGTTTACAAGATCTCATTCTATCCGATCCTCCGATTAAAGTCCTGAAAATAACATAGTTATTCGATACTCACGCTTGAATCCTTGAACTCTTGAGCTTTGTTTGATCATTGAAACAAGGACATTCTTGCAATCCCAAGGGAGTATATAGCTCCCCTCTTTTATGTTTTGCAAATATTTTGGACTGATTCATATGTGCTAAATTATTTTTAAGTTTTCAAAACAAAGTCTACAGTTTATATAAACACGACCATTTCAATAATGTGAACGAACTTGTTGGTGCGTTATCCATAACACGAATGACATTCATTAGATTTGGCCAAGCCGACCAGTAGTAAGTTATGGTACCATAGGACTGACAATCCCATTACTAGGCTATTCACTGGAATTTGGTGGGTAGTTTAGGGAACGACATAAACTGTATTTTTAATAAACCCTTTGGTGGTTTGTTAGTCGATTTAAAGAGACCCTTTGGTGGTCTAGACGAGTCAACACAGGTTTGAATGTATTCACCAAAACGACCAAATTTTTTCACAATTAAAACACGGACAATTTATTTTATGACACGGACGATTGGTTTATAACACAGACGATTGGGTTATAACACTGACGAATGGTTTATAACACGAACAAGTGGTTTATAACACGGACGATTGGACGTTTGGTTTATGGTAAGTGATTTCGATAACGAGACGTGTGCAATATGATAAAATCATGGTGGATACGCCGTTGGTACTTCCTATATATAAGTGCTTTTATCATATTACGTATCGTTGCGTTATCTAAATCACTTGGACAAATGTTTTCAAACGATGCACGTAGCGATTTACACTTAAAGATATAAACCATACGAAGTTTTCTTTTAAATCGATTTACTACTTGGTTTTACAAAAGAAATGTTTTGGTCAAGATTCATGGCTACAAGATTTTCACAAACTCTAACCAATTTGTTAGACTCAGCAGGTTTCCTGGGGTTGGATTTTAAAAGTTGTATTTCTCTTATCAGCATCTGGTTAGTTTTATGTTGTTGCTTCATTTGACCCTGTATACTACTAAACAAAGACAAAATTTCATCGTTAGTAGCAAAAAACAGGAGTTCTCCCTGAAACTCCGGATCTGGAGATATTTTGAGCAGTAGTTGCATCTCGAGCTGCTTGGCTTTCATTCCTCCTTTGGGAGGTCTGGGCTGGTGGAGGTGGAAGAGGCAATGAACCAGTTACAGCAGAGGTTGATGTGGGCACCGAAGAAGAACTCAAACCTGACTGAGAAGCCATCAGAGATAACCTCGTGAAAAGATTAGAGAATAAAAAACCGATTAATGATTTTAGAAAACTTTTGATTAGAAATAGCACCACTTGTCCCACGGTGGGCGCCAAATTGTTTTGGTCAAAAATTACCGAAGCAATTTAGTGATCAAATTAGTTTTGTGAGGTAGTGTGCTACGTAGATTAGATAAAAATGTGATAACTTTATTGAAAATATAAGCAGTTTCAGGATATAGTTCCAGGATACAGAACTATATCAATTCGTAAAAACAATGCAATAAAGTAAAGGTTAACACGTGATATACGAGGAAAGCCCTTGATCAATCAAGGTCGCCAGCATAAAACCTCGGGAGCTGACAATCGCCAGCTGCCTTGTTCTTCTTATTGATCAAACAGCAGGATACAACTTCGGGATACTGCTTGGATCAGCTCTAGGTGTTACAATGTTTGAATAATGTGAGTGCAGTGAGTGTTTTTGAGTGTTTCTGTAATCAGAAAGTGGAAGAGTGCGAGATGATGTGTGTCTTAATGCTGATCCAAGTGCCCTTTAAATAGTAAACAAGACTAACTAACTATCCTACATTTTAGGGATCCTTCGAATATTCCCTCTTGACCGTTGTAGACCCTTTCTTCCGGCCTCCAACGTCTTTCTTTCAACCGTCATGACCGAGTCTTCAGGAGGACCAAGCCCTGTGAATGTTGGTACCTTGCATCCAAAGAAAATCATTAGTAACGAGTAGGATACTCCCGCAGGATGTTACCAATATCCTGGTTCAGTATCCTGGTCGCTGTAATCAGTATGGAAGGTTAAGATATATCCTCAGTATATGAGTCAGAAAATTCCACCCATAATAGTAATGACAATTTTAATTTATGAAATGAAATTTGGATTAAACTTAATTATTGTCACCATTAGTATTATGTGCAACGAGCAATCTGAATCGCTTAGTGCCACGCCCCGATGATTCCGTCATCGGTTGGGGTGTGACATTACTAATGGTATGATAAGCTAGGGAATGAAATAACTATAGATCATGTGCGCCTAGGTACAATACACAAGTAGCCATTATTCACACATATAGACCGAGGAACGAAAGTGGTAGATCTATTGAGTTTTGGCGAGCTCCACTCCTGGTCCGTGAGACCACGTTGGAGTGCTTTTGTGTCCCAAGTCGAGGGGAATCGACATACATCATCTGGGTTTGGTTGCTTCCTATGTCGACACACATATTAATGTCCTTGTAAAACATTAATGATCAACGGATTTCATAGACGCTTTACTTACTGGGTTTTCAATACAAGCATTTTCAAATGTTTTAAAGATTCATTTGATACTAAACAAACACAAAAATTCACCAACATTTGTTAACTTTTTAACTTACATGTATTTCAGGAAAGTAAGTTCAAGTGTGGACACAAGGATCGGGAAACCAAGAAGAATGCCACCTTTTGGAGGATTTGCCCTCTATATTCCGCCTCCTGGCGATAATATAGTGGCCAAAACCTCGATTTATGAAAAACTACATATTGAAGAAATATATTTTGTGAAAATTATTCTTTGGGAATTGTAAACCATACACTTAACTTTGTTTCATGATTTGAAATCTATATATGGAAATGGCATCTTGGTTTGTTTTTATCATATAGTATGTTTACTTTATCGAACGCAATGAGAACCTATCTAAGTTCCCACCCAGCGCTTCCGCTACTAAAATGGAAGGCCAAAATATGCAAGCATAGTTCTTGTAGCCTCAAATAGGATTCTGGTTTTTCTTTCAACAACCCCATTTTGTTTTGGTGTTCTAGGAAAACTGAGTTGTCTCACTATTCCTTTTGACATACAAAATTCATCAAGCTCTTGGTTTCTGAATTCTATCCCATTATCACTTCTGAGAGACTTCACAGGTAGATCATATTGTGTTTCAACTTTTATGATAAATTCCTTTAGGATACCTGCAGTCTCATCTTTTGAGTGTAAAAAATAAGTCCATGTAAACCTAGAAAAATCATAAACTATTACTAAGCAATATATCTTTTTCCTTAAACAAATCCATATGCAACATTGCTTGTTTTGGACTCTTAAATGGGTTTATATGATGCTTTATGTTGTTTACCTTTAAAACAAGAAACACAATGTTCATCACACTTGAATTGTTTGGTTGGCAGACCTCTGACAAGGTGTTGTTTTGTGAGAGTGTTAATCTAACATGTCCCAATCTTCTATGCCATAACTCTGTTTCTTTTGTTAAGGCAACAGACAATAGGCATACATCTGCTTTTTCGTTATCTTTTAACATGTCCACTACATAAACATTGTCACTACTGTGAGCAACAAGTTGTACAGTGTTTTCAGCTATAATTTTATCAATATTTTAAACTACATCAGGTCCAACAAATTTACAGGTTTTCTTAGTAAAAATGAGTCATAGCCTTTTTCACTCATTTGTGAAACACCGAGTAGATTGAATTTCAAATTGTTAATAAGATTAACATCTCCAAATTTTAGCCTACCAGCCTGGACTGTTCCTGACCCTAACACTTTTCCTTTTGAATTATTTGCAAGGGATACATCACCTCTACCATGTGTATGGAAGTTTGATAGTAGAGCTTTGCATCCAGTCATGTGTCTGGATCCTCCACTATCTACATGCCATAGGCTATCTAGGCATGTAGAAACTTCCATTTTGGTGGCCATTAATGCACATTTGCAATTATTCTCATCTTCAGTTGTATTCCAAGGATTATTGTTTTTTACAACATTTGCATCAACCTTTTCACATACAGTAGTTTGTCCTGAGTTAGATGCACTCTCAACATTTTGTATGTCAAGAGTTTCCTTGTTGTTTTTAACAATTTCCTCAGTTTTAATGAATTTCTCTTTTAACTCATCCCATAACTCTTTTACACTATTACAATGTAATAGCTCTGCATAGATCTCGTTTGGTAAAGCCTTTGCAACCATATTAAGTGCTTTGGCATCTATCTCAAACTTTTGAAAATCTAGCATAGAGTAATCTTCCGGTTTCTTTAGCTCCTGTACATTAGGATTTTTTACACTGGGTGTCATTGGAATATAAGGTTTGAAAATTACAGACTTCCAACATCCTATGTTTTGTTGAGCAAGATAATGCACCATCTGACGTTGCCAGATATTGTAATCTGACCTGACAAGCATCGGTAGTTTGCTAATGTAACTGGAGATAAAGGAATTATGGTTATTGAGTGACATTCTCTTTTGATCTTTTGTAGAAGAACAAAGTACGTGTGAGACACTTTTTAAGTTCTACACTTTTCGACTCTGAGCTACAAACATAGTGTATCTCTGTAAGCTGATCTTTGAATGTGATTGGCAGTTATTAGGATATGATACCAATTGTTAGGATCTGAGGTTGATACTTGTGAATTAATTCAAGTTAAAATAGGAAATTATGATTATAATACAAATAATAAATTCACAAGTAGGAAGATATTATCAATAACTATTTTTCAATAGAATCAAATGATTATAGAACTTTTACAGAATAATCTTCAATCTCCCCCTCCGCCTGATCATTCACAAATTTGTTTGTAGAAAAGAGACTGTGTTTGAAGTGATGAATAGATCTCTAACAGGTGAGATTTATTTATACTAAGTACAAAAATCTGTTTGTGATTGGTTTACATCACCTTGATAGTGACATTCAACATTCCTAACAGAAAAGATTCTACAGATGTTGCAAACATATGTGGGAACCAAACATCTGATCTAGCTATTCTAAACATTGTTAATAAGCTAATACTGTTACACTAGGAAACATTTGTTAGTCTATCCACTGTTGCTTTGTTCCTAACATCTGTTTCGCCAGACAGATGTTTAGTCTTCATGAACAAACCATTGCTTCAACAGACTTTAGGACTTCAACAGACCTTGATTATTCATGAAAAACGGTTCCAAGGTATCAAACAGATGTTAGTTAGTCTTCAACAGATGCTCTGTTTTAGGTGTTCAAGATTCACTATCTTTGGGATGAGATTGTTTCATCAACTGTTTATTTCTTGATCTATGTTCATGTTTTACCTTTTGAATATCGTCTGTTTTTTGTAGGTCCAACATTGAAGAAAACTGAAAAGATCACATGATGGATCGACAAACCGCTAGTAGAGGAGTTCACGAACCTGCAAAATCCCAAATCAACTCTTGAAACAAACAAACCCCGAAACGGTGATAGGAGGTGACGCGTGGGGTACATCAGTTAACGGCGGTGGTGCTCGGGGGAGCAGCCAGGGCAGCAACACGTGACGAGTCGGGTCGACCAGATGAGCTGGTGCCGGAGTGGGTGGCGATCGGCGGTAGATCGCGGGGGGCGGCCAGCAATGGGAGGATGGCTAGCGGTGAGGTTAGGCGATGGTGGTGGTGGGAGGTGTGGAATTAAGTTTCTATTTTATCTCTCAAATACTGTAATTAGGGGTTTACCATTAGCATTGTATTTATAAAAAGCTAATTATAACTAGGTACTTCCTAACTCCACCTCCTTATTTTGTAACTAAACAATTAATTACAAAACCTACACTCTAGTTTAATACTTGTCATATAAATATAAAACCAACCTAGTTATTATCATTTCGTAACAAATTTGTGCTTCTATTGGTTGTACCTCACGCATTAGGTATTTAGTGAGCATCTTGGATTTGTAACTTTGGCTTTGTGGGTTGTTTTCTTTAGTGGGTATTTAAGTGGTGGTTTTAGTGGGTTTTGACTTCACTCAAAAGTTTCTACTCTCTCTCTGACCGACGAACTCCCACTGCCTCTAGGACGACCTCCGTCTGCGATGGCCATAATCTCTCTGATCGTTAGCATCTATAATGTTTACAGGTACATTCTTGTTGTTGGTGTCTTACTTCCATTTTTACGTATTTTAGCATAGTTAGAAACTACGTATTACGCTTCAGAGTTTCTTAATTGAGTTTAATGTTGGGATTTTGTGTGGGTTTTAACGTTTTATTGTTGCATGGTCTTTTTGTTCGGGTGTTCTTATATCGTTGAAGACGACGAATTATGATTCGAAGTTTGATTTATTATTTTCTAGTCTGGGTTTTGTGTTGATTTGTTGGTGTATGTGTTTTTATTGTGAATCGGGGTCATATTATTGAACATCTGATGTTGTTGTTTAATCTTGATTTTGGTTTAGAGTTGTTTTTGGGTGTTTGGATGTGACTGTTTTAGTTTTTTAAGGTTCTGCGATGTGTAAAAATGATGTTCACCGTAGATCCTTTGTGGTTTTACAGTTGTTGCTTGTCTTTGTGACGTTTAGTTGTTGGGTCGATGAAGATGGTCTATGGTTCATCGGAGACCATTAGCTATGATGTTGCTTTGGGGCTTGGCTTGGTAACTTATGTTGCAACCGTCTATTGCTTATGAGCTTTGCTTTATAGTTTTTTTTGAACCTTTGATGTTGATTATGGGCATTTGGGTTCTGTTTTTGTTGGCTGATGTACAAGTCGGTTAGCCTGAGTGGTCAGTATAGTTTAATGATGTGCCTTTAGGCTTGGTTTGGTAACCTAAACTGCAGTTGTATATTGCTAAAACATTCTTTTGTTTGGGTGTTCGTTTTAAGGGTCTGTGAAGGTTTAACGATAATGTTCATCGGAGATTTTTTTATTGTTTTACAATTGTTGTTATTCTTTGTGATGCTTGTTTGTTGGGTCGACGAAGGAATTATAGCTCATCCGAGACCATTAGTTATAAGGTTTCTTTGGACTTAGCCTAGTAAACTAAAGTGTCACCGACTATTGCTTATGAGCTTTGTTTTATGGCTATTTTGATGTTGATTATGGCTATTAGGGTGGAGCAAGGTTATTTGCATGCTCTTTGTTTGTCTTACGTTGTTGTTGTTGGCTGATGTACAACTCGGTTTGACTAAGTGGTTAAGAACAACCTTATTTCGAAAGCCAAAGTGGTGATGTTGGTGAGGATTTGGTTTCGTATTATATGTTGCCACCATCCTACACCTCTGGGCTTTGTTATTTAACTATTTTATTGAGGGCCATGGCTGTTTGTGCATATTTGGTGCATTGCTGGCTATGGTCATGTGCTTTATTTGCATTTCACATTGTCATCGTTAGGTATGCAGCCATGGCGTATTTATCCGCTTTAGATAATATGTATCTTAGTGGGGAATACGTCCTAGTGATGTAACTGTGTAATGTGTGAGAGTCATGTCATTTCTCAACAGTTTGGCTTCCATATGGTTGTTTATGCATACAACCTGAAACTCTTGTGTTGTGTATGTGCCGAAGTAGTCTTGATTCTTTGTTTCAACTATTTGATGTTTAAATATTTGTTTATTTCATTTTGTATCATAGCTAGCCTATGTTTAAATGTACTTAATGATTTATTGTTTTCTTATATCATGTTGCAGTTTTTGGTTTGTCGCACAGGTAGGATTTCTACATTTCAACCGTGTTTTCTTTATGTCCATTTATAAAGTTCAACGTGTGCTTGCGGCATCGACCTTATGTTCAGCTACGTGGGGCCAAAAGGACAAAACCTTAAGGCTAGCATGCGTTCTTTTTAGAAGGATAAGGAAGGCTGGGGTCCAAAAAAAAGGCTGGCTGGCAAAGTAAGCTTGGGGTCCAAAACAAGACAACCAACTAGACCATTTGGAGAACCGGAAGCTTAATGAAGACGGGATAACCAGGTATGTGACTAAGATGCATTAATTAGCATAGGTTAGGCACATTAGGTTTACTCGTGTAGTGTATGAAATTTTTTTTGACGTAGTATCTTTGTAAAAGTGTTTACAATAGCACTTTGTCTTTGAACATGTGGTGTTTTATTGTGCTTTTTTTATAATAGTAGTTAGACTTTGAATGTGTTGTTCTTACGAATTGTCATTGTTTGTGCCGTACCCGGCCACATTGCGGTGGGTACTAATTCTAGTTAAATTTAACAACTAAATCATTAATATCATAATTCCGTTAATTAATTCACCAAACAGTTAAACCGTAATTATTTCCCAAAAAATTAATATATTAAATATTTCACGAAATATTTAGTTTTCGCTATTTCAATACAACGTTTCGTGAACTAATATTTAACCATTAAATATTATAGTTTGTTTGTCGTCAAAAGTGTAACTCTTTGGATCGTACCTCGATAGAAACGTAAATGAACCGAAGAACACGAACATGGTCTTGTTCATGTTCGTCCACTAAGGAATGAGTCTGTTCACGAACGCTTACAAAACGAGATTTCTTGTTCGTGTTCGTACATTAATGAAATGAGCGTATTCTTGAACTGTTCATGAACACTTACCAACACAAATGAAATCAAACAAATGTTCATGAACATCAATGATCACAAACAACATTTATGAACACAAATGAATACCCACGAACATATATTCATTTTAAAATAAAATCTGCATAGTTCATTACAAAGATTACAAAGAATATACCAAAAAACAAATAAGTACTTAACAAATCCGAACAAAGTTTACATAGTTATTAGAAACATGATTAATAAAATTAAGAAGTTTGTCAAGCTTTAACACAAACTCAAATTGAAATGGTCAAATAAGAGATGTTAGGGGAGACATATGGTATAACTAGGGTTTCAAATTCTTAAAAACTAAAAACAATAAAACAAAATACAACATATAAAAACCTTTAGACGAACGAACAAAAATGAACACAAATAAACACATTACCGAAAGTTCACGAACGCAACCTCTATTCATGTTCGTTCATTTAACTTAACAGACAAAATTTCTTGTTCGTGAACATAAACGAACTTCCCGTCGAACGGTTCACGAATTGTTCGCTAAATGTTCAGTTCGTTTACAGCCCTAATGTTGATTAATCGATAATCGAGTATATGATATCCAACAAGGAATGATAAAATTATAGAAGTTGGAGAATATGGGGATGTTGTAAAAAGGGGGTGAAAAAATGTTATGAAAACAAAAAAAGGTTAAAGGTTTATTATTATTACTATTATTATATATAATTTAACAACTTGTTAGCTACAGTAATTAATAATTTAATATATTGATGACTTAAAATCTTAATCATAGCCTATCATGTTGAAAGTGAGTGAATGACATCTACCTTTACAGACTCCTTCCTCATTTGATTTTTTAAAAACATATATGTTATTAACTCTATCTCATTTTTTATTGACTTTAAGATGTAATGTATAATTTTAAACTTATTTAATTGTGATTAATATATCTAAATACATGAAGTATTTTTTAATTTCTAGAAAAAACCATTTAAGTTACAATTGCTTTGAAAACATTTCACAAATGACAAGAAATGTTAGTCAACAATATAAATTTGGAGATATTACCATTTAGTGTAGTGTCGTGTCTTTCGCTGCTTCATAATTAGTTGTTTTCTTCGTTGATACGTGATTATTTCAACCGATGTACCTATGTTATTTTTTAATAGTCTAACGCATGGGTTAGTCATGGATTTTTTTAATTTTGTATATAAACTTTCAAATGTGATCAACAACATCAAGATTTCATTTTTTATATATAAAGTTACATATGTTTAATAACGTGTGGCCTTCCATGACGTTTCGAGGTCGTTAACTTTTGTCATGGTTTTACTTCTCCGCCGCAACACGCGTGGTTACGTTTCTGTCTACAAAGCAGTGCCCCTTGAATGTTTGGCCCGCCGCGAAGCGGGTTGATACCCACTAGTTTATATAAATTTCATATAGATTTTCTTTTATTTGAATTTGTAGCCAACAACAACTATCCTCGTTCTCCACGAAATGCAATGGTCGGATTCATGGTTTCACCCGTAAACCTTTTGGCAATGGGCTCTTTGGCGTCCTGGTTTGACCACACGTGGAGGTTGTAACACCTCCACTACACATAATCATATAACATAATATTCTAATTGTGGTCTCTAGTGGTGGTCCAAAAGTTTACGTGGATAGGGTCGATAAAAGGTATCAATTACTATATTTAGTTTTTGAATAACGAATTAACATCCAAGTAGTATTAAAATGAGTTCTATATATAAATAGAAAGTGCTTGATATTATATATGTTTATTATTTTTATTTACAAATAAAATGATTAGTGTAATAAAAAATATGTAATAAATGCTTGTAAAATGAGTCCAATTTCAAGCTTTTAGAGAAGATTCAAGTAAGATTTTTATAGGTTTATTTTTCTTAAAAATCATGATCTATTTATTCGATGATAATTCATACCCGGAGTCTAACCAATTATAAATTTCATTGACGAGAACAATCTCACTCTCATAAACATCACAAATTTACACTTGATATTCAGTCGGTATCAGTATTATTGAATATAATTTTTGATTAAAGTAAAAATATATGTTCCTATTCTTTTTATACATACAAGACTAAATTTTTGAGTTTTCTATTTTAATTTACTATAGGGTTCTTCATTCAGAAGGGGATGGTGACGCAGTTTGTTGCCCGTCTACCTGCTATCCTTATGTATTTTGCCTTGTTGATTGGAATGAAAAAATATGATAACTTAAAACAAAAAAAATACTATAACAAAGGTCAGTATTTGAACGAACCAAAACGATATCGACTGAATTTCCATCGCATAGCAAGGAGAGTTCCACCAGTTACCATTATTTTAAGGTAAATTGCATTTTACGTTCTTTAAGGTTCATTAAAATTTCAGACGCTATCCTTTAACTAAAGAAATTACAACGAACGTCCTTTATATTCTAATTTCTTTGCAGGCGGTTCCTTTCATGTTTTAGTCTCTTTACAACAGATACCATTTATTTTTGTAATATTTTTAGGAAGAAAGATACCAACGTTAAGCACATGTGGTTGCAATCAGGGGCGGACCCACATAGTGGGTCGGGGTCCCGGACCCTAATGTTTTTAAAAAAATTACTAGATTATATGAAATTGTACAAGGACCCTATAAATACAATTAGGTGGACACCATAGAGAGAAAAAAGAAGCTAGTGTAGTAGTAATCCCCTCTTTTTCAACAAGAGGTCATAGGTTCAATCCTTGTATAACCCATTTTTCTTATTTTTTTTTAAATCTAGTTCAAACCTTACTATGACCCGACCCGAAAATTTTAACGTTTTGTTATAAAAATTTGAAACACCGAAAAAAATGAACTCTGTTAAAAAAAAATTCTGGTTCTACCACTGGTTGCAATTTACCCATTATTTTATTGTAGTGTTGCTTTCGGTTTCTACCGTCGGCTTGGACCAACCAAGCTTTCTTCTTCCCCTTTGGTTTTTAATTAATAAATTAATAAATAAATAATAACTGCAACACATTGTTCCCTTTCTTTCCCTCTATTATTCTTGATGCCACATATTCTTCACAGCAACTTCTTGACCCCCAATTTCCTATTCAAAACTGCTCAATATTCATACATATATATACATATATACACACATAGATTCAAAGCAAACCATATTCATTATCATCATCATCACCATCATCTTCACACCATTCTCCTTCTTTACCACCAATTCCGCATCATTCTTGCAAACAACTTGCACAAATTCTACTCAACAAACACCCTGTTCTTCATCTGTCTTGCTTAAAGTTTGCATCTTTGTTACTTGATCTTTGAGAATAGAACAGAAGTTGAATTGGGTTCCATCAAACCGAATTCATTGGTTGATGATCACTTCACAGTTTGCTCTGGCAAACCCTAATTTCATTTGAGATTCTTGAACTTTTGTTGTGGAATTGAGTTCTTTCTGGTTCTTGTTTGGTCAACTTTGGTGGCTGTTGTTGGAGTTGGAAGTTTGACTTTTTTATATTCTTGATCAAGGATACAGGAAGCTGAGTTTATGTTTCAGTCTGTTATGGTTGAAAGAGGAGATTTTGTGTATTTGTGATTAATATTAATAATAATATTGGGAAAATGGGTAAAAAGAAAATATTCCATCATAGGAAAAATTCATGGCCTGCTGAAGAATTTGTGAAGAGAACTACTCTGCATCTGGTGAGTTTTTTAGATCATGTTTATTTATTTATTTATTTATTTATTTTATGAGTTTTGCAAAATCCAAGAATCTTGGACATAGATCAATGGGTGTGTGTTCTTAGTTTAAGCTTCTGAATTGTTGTTTGCAGCTTGATTTCGACAGCGGTGCGCCGCCAGAACAGGCGTGGAGAAGAAAATTAAACAGCCATGCTGGTATTCTTAAAGAATTTAGTGTTACCTTCATGGAAGCATTGAAAATGGTAACTTTATGATCTTTGTTGAAAATGGGTTGTGCTACACGTACCCCTCATTCCATTTTTACGAATGTACCCCTTGTCGGATAAGTTGTTATACGGGCTGTATAAAAGGGCGACAGTAGTATGTTACATCTTATGTAGGCCGTATAGTTCGTATGCCACATCTTATATGAGGGTATTTAATAACAGGGGTACTTTTAGCCGACCCCTTAAAAAATTAATCAACATATCAATCCGATATAACCTTAAAAATATCAAATGCAGATTGGTCTTGGTATACGATTATGGTCGTATGTAAGGGAAGAGGCTTCTCATGGAAGGGTGAGTTTGTGAATAATATCGCGTCTTTTATACTTTATATATCTTGAAGTGGCGATTAACGTTTGTTTTACAGCGAGCACCTATTGATCCTTTTAATAAAGAAGGCAAACCATCGGCCACACAAGGGGTCCCGCTTGGTGGGATGGGGTGAGTTACAACAATGGCTTCGGTTTATGATTTACAGAATTACTATTTTACCCATGCATGATGTGGTTCATTACGTTGTGTTCTTGCAGAAGCGGCAGCATAACCCGAGGGTTTCGTGGAGAATTTCGGCAATTCCAAATAATTCCCGGTGCATGTGAGCCATCTCCTATGATGGCAAATCAATTCTCTGTAATGATCTCACCTGTAAGTATCTTATGATATAAAATAATGTATATATTATTGAAGAATTATGTTTTGAGTTCAGATTTTTTTATCGCGAGATGATGGGAGTAAAAAATACGCATCGGTTTTATCACCGGGTCAACACGATGGGACAGGGTAAGAAGATAAAACAGGCATATATGAATCTTTATATCTTGTTTTTTCATATTTTAAGGTAATGGCTAATGACTAGATGTAAATGTACTTGATGCAGAGGGGATCAAGGTTTATCATCATGGGGGTGGAATTTAAGTGGTCATAATTCAACGTATCATGCGTTATTTCCACGAGCATGGACAGTTTACGATGGTGAACCCGACCCTGAACTTAAAGTGTCGTGTCGCCAAATTTCGCCGTTTTTGCCTCATAATTACCGCGATAGTAGTCTTCCAACCACTGTTTTTGTATACACGGTATGCAAATGTGAACTTTGCTGGAATTATATGGTCACGTGAATGGATTTTTAAGGTTTTTGTTTTGTTTTTGTTAGTTGGTGAATACCGGAAAGGAAAGGGCACAAGTCAGTCTTCTTTTCACATGGGCGGTATGTCCGATTCTGCTATGATATTTAAGCAAGTAGCGGATTTGATAAAACTTTAATGTATTCAGATAATATATTATGTACATTTTATGCAGAATTCGATTGGTGGAACGTCACACTTTTCAGGAGATCATGTCAATGAGCCTTTCATGTGAGTTGATTAACTTAAATATTTTATTTATTTGCATTACTCTCTATTTTCTAAATTTATTAACATCTAAATTTTGAATTAACAGAGGTGAAGATGGAGTTTCGGGCGTGCTTCTACACCACAAGTAAGTTTAGATATCCAATTTCTGACCCGACATTAGACTAACATTATCCATGAAGTATTCTTTATGTAACAAAAAGATTAAGATTACAGTTAAGGTATAAAAATACATTGTGTATTGTTAGTTAGAGAATTCTGATGGAGATTATAATATACGCAGGACAGCTAAAGAACACCCTCCTGTTACTTTTGCCATAGCTGCCTGTGAAACCCAAAATGTAAACGTGACGGTTTTACCAAGTTTTGGATTATCAGATGAAAGCTGTGTTACCGCGAAAGATATGTGGGGTAAAATGGCACAGGTAAAATCGGATCTTTTTATAAAATTTTGAACCTTTTAATATCCAACCCGTTCTGAATCTTTGTATATATTCATGTAAAACTGGATCTAGCATATAAAGTTTTAATCTTTTTTTTTATAAATCCTTTATGACCCATTCTGAATCTTCATATTAAGTCATGTAAAACTGGATCTTGTTGCATTTAGGATGGACATTTTGATCGGGAGAACTTTTACAACGGAGCATCATTTCCATCATCAGCAGGGGAGGCTAATTGTGCTGCTGTGTCAGCTTCCACGTGGGTTGAACCAAACGGGAAGTGCACAGTTGCATTCGCTGTAGCTTGGTCATCCCCAAAAGTCAAATTCATGAAGGGAAAATCATATCACAGGTTCGGTTTCCTATTAATTTCCAGATCTTTTAAATTGGGGTAAATTACACTTTTCGTCCTTTATGTTTATACTAAATCTCAGTGGATGTTCTTTGCCATTTAAAAATGTTAGGAATCATTCTTTACGTTTTAAAAACCATGCACGGTTTGTCCTTTGACAGTTAGTTAAAATATTCTGTTAAGTCTGGTCACATAAGGGTAGTTTAGTCTTTCTTATGGTGTTTAGAGAGAGAAGGGGTGTTTATATCTCTTATTTTTTTATTCTTTTTGCTTTATTTTTAATATACTTTTTTTTAAATGGATAAAATGACTAAGTTTCCCAAACTTAACTGAAAATTTTAACTGGGTTAGTGTCAAAGGACAAACCGCGAGAGGTTTTTAAAACACAAAGGATGATTCCTGACATTTTTAAAGGTAAGGAAATCCACTGAAATTTGGTATAAACATATAGGACGAAAAGTGTAATTTAACCTTTAAATTATATGCATACGTGTTTTCAACTTTGTGATCGGATTTTTAATGTCGTTTTTGCTCTTCAGGAAGTATACCAAATATTATGGGATCTCTGAGAGGGCAGCTGGGGATTTGGTTCATGATGCTTTAACGAGTATGGCATTTTTTTATTGTGTTCTTGATAACTAATATCATCAAACTAATCTACCTGTTTATTGGATTCTAATGTTGAGATTATGCTTTATTTAGATTATAAGAGGTGGGAAGAAGATATCCAAAAATGGCAAAATCCAATCTTAAAAAACGACAGCTTACCAGAATGGTAACTTCTTGTCTTAGTGCTTGCATCCTTTCAACATCAAAAATCATGTCAAACGGGTTGGGTCAGGTCGGCTTGACCCACATACAATTTTTTTTTGCTTAAACTTATATTACAAAACGAGATTATTACAAAAATAATTTGACTTTACCAGTTATGTGGATCTTATTAGGGTTACATGAACTTTACCAGTCTAAATAGGCTCGGGCCAGTTTCTGGTTGAACATGCGAACACATTTGGCTAAACGGCTCGTGTTCGTGTAAACCTGGTGGCTTTGCGGGTTGACCAGATTAACCCACTTTTTATTTTTATTTTTTCGTTTTAGAAAATGTGTTTTATATAACAGCTTAAACTATTTGGGTATTTTTATGCCAATTTAAAGTTATAAAAGTAAATTGTCATAGTTAAAAAAAACAAAGATAAAATGCAAATTTAAATTTTAAGTAAACTATTATGTAGTATAAATTAAATTATTTTTTTTCTGGTTGATCGGTCGTGTTCGTGTCAGTCGGCGAATACATGTGTCATGTTTCGGGTTCATGTGTGAAACAGTTTTCGGGTTTACGTAAAATTTTAGGGTTGTATCTGGTTCAACTAGTCAACCCATGAACACAACCCGTTCAACATCCCTAGTTCTTATATTAAGGGTGGTGTTACTATGGTGTTTGTCTTTAGGTACAAATTTACATTATTCAACGAGCTCTACTTTTTGGTTGCTGGTGGCACGGTTTGGATCGGTACTAATCTCTGTTAAATCATATATGGTTAAGCGCAAGTTTGTTGTTAATAGTTAATAATTGAAGTTAATTTGATGATTGTTTTTAACTTTGATTCAGACACTCCAGTACCAACAGACGACTCCTCCGGGAGTGATCGGCATCTACCGAGGATAAAACACCGAAAAACTGGTGCCCCTGATGGCATTGAGAACAAAGATTCAACATATGAAAACGGAACTTCTCTTACAAATTCAAGTGAAGATGATGAAACCGAGGTTGTTAGAAAAGATGAAAACCCGGTTTCTACAAGTCTTAATTCAACATCACACGACGATGAGGAAGACGTGGGTCAGTTTCTTTATCTAGAAGGTGTGGAGTATATCATGTGGTGTACTTATGACGTTCATTTCTACGCGTCATTTGCACTTCTAGAACTGTTTCCGAAAATCGAACTCAGTATCCAACGGGAATTTGCAAAAGCGGTTTTGAGTGAAGATACAAGAAAAGTCAAGTTTCTTGCTGAAGGAAACTCGGGAATCCGTAAGGTTAAAGGTGCGGTTCCTCATGATCTTGGAACCCATGATCCATGGCATGAAATGAATGCATATAACATACACGATACGAGCAAATGGAAGGATTTAAACCCTAAATTTGTTCTTCAAGTATATCGAGACTTTGCTGCGACAGGAAATTTAGCGTTTGGAACCGATGTCTGGCCTGCGGTTTGTGCTGCGATGGATTATATGGACCAGTTTGACCGAGATGGAGACTGTTTAATTGAAAACCATGGGTTCCCAGATCAAACCTATGACACGTGGACGGTTCACGGGATTAGTGCTTATTGTGGTTGTCTATGGCTCGCTGCACTTCAAGCCGCAGCAGCCATGGCGGTCGAGCTAAATGACAAGTTCGCTGCTCAAAAATACAAAAAGAAATTCTTGAAAGCGAAATCCTCGTTTGAGTCGAAACTGTGGAACGGGTCTTATTTTAATTATGATAGTGGGTCGAGTAGTAACAGTAAATCGATCCAAGCTGATCAATTAGCGGGTCAGTGGTATACAGCATCTGCCGGACTACCGAATCTTTTTGGTGATGATAAGATTCAAAGTAGCTTACAGAAGATATTCGATTTCAACGTCATGAAAGTAAGAGGAGGTCGTATGGGAGCTGTAAACGGTATGCATCCTAACGGAAAAGTGGATGAAACGTGTATGCAATCTCGTGAAGTCTGGACGGGTGTCACGTATGGAGTTGCAGCCACCATGATTCATGCTGGGATGGAAGACAACGCTTTCACAACGGCTGAAGGGATATTCATTGCTGGATGGTCAGAAGAAGGGTTTGGGTAAGGCGATGAGCTTGTATAATTGTAGGGCTGCAAATGAACCGAACGAACATGAACAAGGTCTTGTTCATGTTCGTTTGTTAAGGAAATACTTGTGTTCACAAACAGTTCATGAACTCTTACCGAACGAGACTTTATGTTCGTGTTTGTTCATTAAAGAAATGAACATGTTCGTGTTCGCTTGTTAATTTTAAGTACCCAACACAAACAAGCGTTCATGAATGGAAACGAACGTTCATAAACACAAATGAACACAAACAAGCATTCATGAACAGAAACGAACAGAAACGAACACAAACAAGTGTTCATGAACAGAAACAAACCCAAATGAACAAATATTAAATTTCGAATATAAAAAAATAAATATGAAAATTAAAACCCTAATTAACAAATAAACATAAACGGATGAACATAAACGAACACGTTACCAAGCGTTCACAAACATAAATGAACGAACACGGACTCTGTTCATGTTAAGATTTTATGTTCATGTTTGTTCATTTATTAAACGAATAAACACAAAGAACTTCCCGCCGAACGGTTCATGAATTGTTCGCTGAAAGTTCAGTTTGTTTGCAGCCCTATATATATGTGTTGAAACAGAATGAGTCGTGTGAATAAGTAATTCGATGTGATGAATGTTAACCTTTTTTTTTATGCAGATACGCGTTTCAGATACCGGAGGGATGGACAATGGATGGTAGCTATAGATCATTAGTGTACATGAGGCCGCTAGCAATTTGGGGGATGCAACGAGCTTTGGAAGCCCCCAAGGCGGTACTTGGAGCACCGGGTGTGAACATAATGGATAGAATCAACACACCGCTTAGTTCACGAACATCTTTTAACAATAGGCGTGTAAAAAAGATTGCTCACAAAGCCAAGTGCTTTAGCGACTCTGTATTTCGTTGTGTTTGTTAAGATTCTTTAATTCGTGCTTGTTACCAATGAATCGAACATTTTACCTATGTTCCAAAATTCATGAGACAGTAATATAAAAGTTTATGAGTGATAATGATACATGGTTTCTTGCTTGACAAGCAAAAGTGTTTAAAATGATACTTTTGCGATGCAAATTGAGTCCCTGTCTAGTCAAGCTTGACGTTGGAATACAAAAGGGTGTCCCTCGTGAGCGGCATATACATGAGGAACCATACCCCCATAAGAGTGGCGATTATAAGAATTATGCCAGTGATCCATGCAAGGGTTCGTCTGACCAGAAGCATTTCTGCGATCAATGCTGCATCACGGGAACCTTCTTTTTCCTCCAACCACCTTGGAGATGCTTGTTTTGTGAAATTTAGTGTTAGCATCGTATCGGATTCTTTAGCGGGTGAATCATTAAAAATAACTACCCCGACAATATGACCTTCGGATCTTCGCAAGTAGTCTTACATCTTGGATACTGATGTCACCAACAATTCAGTGCCTTTCTGAACAGTATCATCTGTTCCATAGTGATCTTGGAAATCCTGCAACACATGACAATATTATTAAAAATGTAAGATAGGAAGTTAGGAACACGAAATCAACAATAATTAAGAAAAAGAAAATTATTTATAACCTTAAAACCATCAAATCTCCCTTTCATCAATAAACACATAGGGTCTGCTGTTAAATCCCTGACATTATGGAATAGAGAGATGATGCTCGTTATAAATTATCGGTCCGCGTTTTTTGACATATTGCACATCATTTGCCAAAGGGATGGTCAATTCTCCACTCAGTGGCTCAGGTGCTGTATTAACATATGATCCACCCAACCAAGAAGCCTAGATTTAAAATCAACGGATAGGATTAGAGGTGGTAATTTCTGACACAAAATGAAACTAATCAAGTTTTGGGTTGTCATATCTATGGGTCATGTTCTTGTTGTCGTGCTTAACCCGTTTAGCAACCCGTTTAACACATTTACTACAAGTCTACAACCCGTCAACAAGTTTGACTCGTTTAGATAGATAGATTAAGCAAGTCATGTTCGGGTTACAGTTACACAAACTTAAGTGTATCCGGTTAGGGTTGATATCTTCTAGACGAATATATACGTGGGTAGTGTTTTGGTTCAAAGATTCAACCCGCCAACCCGACACGATTAACACCCCTAGATAGGACTAACTCATGAAGATACAATAAAACAAAGTGCAATATAATCTAAGTTAAAACTAACAAAATCGGTTAAATCATTGTCGGTGAGATCCTCAGGAAGTGGTTTATTCAAAGAGAATAGAGTCAACTCATCTTCATCTGCAATTATGCATAAAAATTTGTCATCTATATAAAAAGCTTTATTTATTAGTTATTACACAACAACGAAAATATATGATACCATACCAGAAAATTGAATTTCAGCATTTCCGATAGCAACTTTACTATTAAGGGCTTTATTGAAAATATTACTCTCAAATCTGAGCTCAGGCTGTGTATCTGTATGGATATTTTTTAATAGATCTTTTATGAAGTAATTTATGATAGGATAGATATGGATTTGGATGAATTTGGGTACCTCGAAATCCAGTGATCTCTAGGCAGAAAACAGCATGAGGCCTATTAAAGGGGTTAGGCATAAGCACCTCATTTAACTGCAAAATCAACAAGTAACTATATCACATTGAACAGAAGAAGTTTAAAGTAGAAACAAGAAGTTTGAACAATTTAGGACCAATATTACCTTTGCTGAGCTGGCGGAGGACAATGTTGAAGGAGGTGCAAAACCAAGCAAGATTGAAACAGCAGCACCTACTTCTGGAAGTGACATTGATTTGGACTGCAGAAGTAAAAAATAAAACTTACTGTCATGACATAACCTTAGGCCTTAGCTTTTAATTAAAGCTTAAAACTCAAAAAGAAATTTATTATCCAAATGATAAATGTTATTTGAGAGTTTAACATGTGGTTAATCATGGCCGAAGACTGCATATTTGAAAGAAAAAAAATTTGTGCATTATGTTTGTTGCTATGTAGAAAATTTGGTTTTGATGATACTTGTAACTTTCTTTTGCCGAGAAATACAACACAATGACGCAAATATAAAAAGACACAATGCTAAATAAAAAGACACAATGATATAAACAAAAACTCTAAAATCTACAAGCAATAAATCCAAAAGTGAAAACCTAAAATCTCGTATCGTAGAGTTCGATGAGACGGTTTCAATGCCAATTGAATAAGGTCAATTGGAGTCCGTTTGATACCCTTCTTACCATTTCTTATATTTAGGAAACTTTGTATTTGATCCTACCCTTGGAATGGAAAGACATGTAAATAGCTTAATTTCCCTAAAACCCTTTCTTTAATAAATCTGTCAGTTTTATAATTTTCTTATTAAAACTTTAACTTTATGAAAACTTATTTTGTACACAAATTAATTATTTACTTTCAACTTGGTATTTGTTTACACTTGATACACCTTTTGGCTGAACTATTTGTAAACCACTATCACCTTCGCTTACCATCACCATGGACCACCACCTATCATCATCATGGGAAAATTACAAAAATAGTCAAAGTTAGACAAAAAATATCGAAACTCGACATGGAAATTTAGCCTTCACCAAAGTACTCAACGCTCATTTCTCCAATCAGAAGCCGCCACATTAGGTCCGCCGGCTGACGGTGAGGATTAAGCCTACGCTTTTGGCTGAGACGGCTAGGAAGGAAAGTGCTGGCTAATCCCGCGCTTTTGGTGAAAAGCATCAGCAAAGCCTGTGCTTTTGGTGAAAAGCGCCGTCTAAGCCTGTGCTTTTGGATGTTGGCTAAGGCTTAGGCCGCGCTTTTGGGGATGGCTAAATTTGCATGTTTATTTTTGAAAAAAAATAGTCAGCTTTGACTATTTCGGTAATTTTCCCATTCTTAAAACTTCAATTCCATCAAGTTTTCAACCATACAAGGTAAGGTATGAAAATTAAGATTCCAATCCCATCGAGTTCCATGAACCAAACGCCCCCTTAGAGTAGTTGCCTTTTGTAATAAAAGAAATCTTGAAGCTCAAAGGTAAGTTCTACGATACTACAATAGGATTTGTGGTTATGCGTGTATATGAGGTAGCATCTGGGGATAACCTACATGCCTCAACAACATTTTTGAATAATTTCAATAAAAAAATAAAAAAACATGTCTTACATACTTATTTAACATTGGAACAACCATTTGAACTTTGAAAAAATTGCTTTTATCTTATGTATTGATGAATCATAATACTTTCATTTCCAACTATGTAAATGAGATTTTTGATGGTACTGAACATAATCTCTCAGTTCAAACAAATAGATATTATATTGTAGAAACTAATAAGCAACGACTTCAATCACAAATGTCACGACTCATGACTATAACGTTATCGTAAAGAAATTTGAGCAACTTAACTCTATGATCTCTATCCAGTGGTAAAACTTTATGCAGTAAAAAAAATCTCAATCGTGTATTCAAGACATCTTTTGTTAGTTAGTTAGTTTTGAAATTGTTATACAAGTACAAGGCCAGTATGAACTTTCTATCAAACGCTAGCAAATGTCATCAATATTGTTACGAATGTGACTTTCATAAAGGGCTTTAATGACCAAGTTATAATGTCATTACTATCCTAAAATCACTTGCTATTAGAAAACAATATATCTGTCTCACCAGATAATGCGGTAAATCTTATTACTAAGGTAATAGCGACTTCACTTTTGACTTTACAAAGACCCTCCATTTGCCATTGAATTTGAAGAACTATCATAACCCAATGATAGCAGCCATGGCCATATATCTATAAAGGCATCCCGGAGGTTACTAAACATACTTTTAAGAACAGAGATTATGCTTTTAAGTGGCTGCACATTCATTTTGGAATGGTAACCTTGGTCCAACACAAATTTCTTTTTGGAATGTATCATTGGTACTACCTTCTCAGATAACCTTTATGATTATAAAAATACTTAAAAAATCCTTACGTCTTGCATTGTTTCCTTCTCTTAACATCTAAAAACGATTTCTTAACCTAGCTACAGAACATGCAAACCTCAAATACTGAAGGTTACAAATAAAATATACAAACAAAGAGCATGCTACTTATTATAATATCACTATTTCAGAATCTAGCAAGTTCTATTTCTATATTTCCTACCCCAAATCACTTCACCTACCTATGCGATAATTCGCTACAATACGCATCATCACTAACTTCAAAATGCACAAATACTTAGGCTCATTAAAATTGTTAAACCGATAACTTCACTAAAACCGTAAAATCGATAGAGACACACATCTAACAGCTATCTAAATCTAAATTTCACAAAAATGAAGCCACAAAAACTTCTTTTAGTAATCAAAACATCATTGAGTTTACACGAAATCAACCCAAGTCAATTGAGTTACGCATCTTCACAATTTAGGTAAAAAACTACGTAGATTCAGACTTCGGTAAACAAAACACAAAATTACATTAAACATTAGCAATTACAACTAAAACGACTAAATGAGCATCAAACTGAAATCAAATTGAACGAAACAAGTTACCTGAGATGATCGAGACTGAAAATATGAGTGATCTGAGCTATCGAGGAATAAACTGAAGCAGTTCCATCGGCCTGCATTCGAATCAAGCAGATTTGATCATTGATCTGTTGTAAAATGAAATTAAGGTTTAATAGAAGTAGAATAGTGATCGAGTGATTACAAACCCTAGGTTGAATGCATAGAAATGATGAAGTAATCAGTAGTATCAATGAAAAGGTTTTAGAATCCATCGAGGAAGATGATAACCGTCTCTGATCTACTATGTGTTTTTTTAATTGTGTTGAGGAAATGAGGATGGGAAGTTATTTGGAAACGGTGTCGTGTTGATCATGTGCTTCATATGAAGTGTTGTTTTTTTTGGGCTTTTGGGGTTCCTCCTATGTGCCATATATTGTCTTCTCAAAATGGACCTCCTATCTATATCTATATCTATATCTATATATATATAAAAGGAGAAGTATTATTGATGTAACTTTGCATAAGTATCAACCAGCTAGACATGCCACATAGATTTTGCTGATCTCATAAATAACAATTTAAAATGTTAATATAATCTATCTATTTATATGTTAATTTAAAATGTATTTTTCTACATAAAGTTTTTTGGCGGAAATTTTAAACCAAACTCACATCAACAAATATCTCCTCCAGATTCAAATTCATTTCAAAATTCAAAAGTCTGGTCTCTCTCTCTCTCTCTCTCTCTTTCTTCTATCCATTGGAAACCCTAACCAGTTCTCTTTCCTTCCAAAGAATAAAACTTATTGTCAAGAGGTTTTGATGATGAGGATTTTAGCCCTAATAATCGACGGACACACCACTTTCTTTCTCTCTCATTGAACAGAACACAAGAATGTTTGAATTTGGGGAGGAACTAATAATCGACGGTTAAAGAATTCCATGGCTTCTTCTCCTTATCCTCTTCTATTGCTTCACAGCCACGTCATCTGATCCCGACGCCTCCACCGCCACCGATACGCGGTCGTTTCTTAATCGCTCTGTTTTCACTTCTGCCGCTGCAAACAATAGTCACAAGTTAAAGGTATGCTATCGGTTGAAAACTTGATTAGCTGAGTTAATGAATTTATATGATTTGATTGACAGATATTGATGTTGTTAAGGTTGAGAAATTGTTGTTTTAGTTGATTTTGTGGAGGTTAGTTTGAATGTTGATTTTGAATTTGAACTGATAGTTTTTAACTCGATTAGTTAGGTTTAATGAATCATGTATGATTGATGCGTATAATATTGTTGAGGTTGAGGAATTGTTGTTTTAGTTGATTTTATTGGAGGTTGATTTTTGACTTTGAACGAATAGGATTTGAATGTCAAATGACTTCAAACTAATAGAATTTGAATGTCAATTTTGACTTTTAACAGATATTTTTCAACGTGATTAGCTGAATTAACTAATCTTATACGATTGTTACATATTGATGTTGTTGAGGTAGAGAAATTGTTGTTTTAGTTGATTTTATGAAGGTTAATCTGAATGTTGATTTTTCATTTCAAACGAATAGGATTTGAATGTCGATTTTGATTTCAAACAGATAGTTTGCAACTTGATTAGCTGAATTAACGACTCCTATATGACTTATACATATTTTTGTTGTTAAGATTGACAGAGTGTTGTTTTCAAACAGATAGTGTCATTTGTGAAGAAGAAAGGACACTAGGGAACTGGATCAGACAAGAGGATTATGAGCGTAGTGTCATACTTGAAAGTTTTGTTTTAGTGAGCATCATGTAACAAGTTGCCATGGAATATGATTTTTAGTTTTTTAATGTTGGCATGGTTGCAAAAGTCGCTAGACGCTCCCTAGTCGGTCAACCGGGGAGTGGAGAGTACTCGGTCTAGGCAGAGAGTACTCGGGGAGTACTCGGACATGTTAAATTATAAAGAAACTACTTTTTGGAGATTAAATATATGTCAAATAACATAAATTTACTAATATTTATAACAAAATACGTGAAAATGATATTCATTCTTTAATATGATAGGCATAGAAGTTATGTTTTATTATTATTTAAGTGAAACTAGGCCCGTGTTGACCTACTAGATCCAATTATGGCCGAGGTTGATCGCGTTTGACCGTCTCCGAGTAATTAGGCGGAGTCGAAGAAAGTCGCCTCGGCAGCCTACCTTGTAGCGACTACTCGGAGAGTACTCGGCCTTGGAAACCTTGTTTTACAACCATGAATGCTGGTATGGTACTCTATTTGATTGATTTCAGTTTTTTCTTTTGTTTTTAAGTAATTTAATTGTGTTTTTTTGGTGATTTTAGTTTTTACTTTTATTTTTAGGTAATTTATTTGGGTTTTTATGGCTTTAATGCATCGCGATATGTAGAAAAGACATATAAATCAAGGTTTGGGATGCAACAACGGGTGGCAAACAATTTACATTTGATGATTATGGTATATATTATAAAGCACTACTATAAAAAATGCTATTAACTATTTATTTCAGTTTCAATTAGCGGTCATTATGCAGATGCCGGTGACTTAGCGGCCCGTTTATCTGGCTTTAAATGTACCCATGCTTTTCACAGCCCTGTCTCTTTCATTTGGGCGAGTTAGAACAACTTCCGAGACAAGGAAGCTTGATATAGTAATTTACTAGCAGAAATTTCACTTATGTCATCTATTCCCGAATTTCAAACCATCTTATTTTTTGTGTTTGCATTCACAGGTCAATCCAATACTATGCCAATGCCAATGTCGATGGCAACCTGGCCTCCAACGGGGTAAGCTTAAAAAAGTCTAAATCTTTTTTCACTTGCAATATTTAAGAACAAGTCTTGATCACAAAAAAAATTTAGCAAGTATGTGGCATCTTTGCAGAGGTCATATCCATTGATGGGAATACAGTGGCTTCAGCGCCAAGTCTTGATCAAAAACAATTATAAGGTTTCTGTCGTAATGATTATAGCACTTCACCAGCCACTATGGGCGATTCAAGCAATTTGTCACGTGAGGTTAAGGAAGATGAGGCAATAGGTCTTCTGGATGGAGTGATGAAGATGGGAATTCATAATCAGACATGCATTCAGGTTTGTTTTTTTATTTTTTGGTGAATAGCATGCTATCATCGTAATTCATAAACATTGTGTTATCATAGCTTGGTTGTTTTATCATCATTTTTGTTGGCTCATTGATAGTGAACCTTGCTTCATCGGAGAGGTCATTGAATCAATAAACGACGCTGAATATAGGTACTGCTATACATGAATGTATATGCATCTTATATATTTTGTTACAATTTGTACAGTTAATACTTGCAATTGGTCAAGATGAAAGGAATCGAGAAGTGTTTAAAATGATGGAACGTAAGTGGAGATCAGTATCTATTGAACAAGGGAGTCTTACTTCTTTTGTTTAGTGTTATAACTATAACGAAAAAAGTTATTAACCATGTTTGTTATTGATTTGTTATTGTGTTAAAATCATTAACCATGTTTGTTATTTATTTGTTATTTAAATGATGTTCCATTTCTTTATAATCCATTTTTAATTAAACTTTAAAAACTGCATAATAAAATGTATAAATAGATATTTCTAAATTCATTAAATAATTTCACATCATATTTTACATATAAATAAGATTATTTTTTGAAAGCAAGAAACGAGATAAGTTTTTGAAAATAAGGCGAAAATGGTAACGAGTGAAGGAAAGCATCAAGAGGTTGGGTTTGGAACATTATAGTTATAACACTAACAACAACACGTCCATCGGACGGGCGTCCACCTAGTACTATATAATGAAAGAAACCAATAAAGGGACACTTGTCATTATTTTAGAACATCATTATTTGTAGATAATTATTATTTAATTTAAATTATTAAATTAAATATATGTTTAAAAGATTTAATAAATTACAGATAAAGTTTCATAAAATATCTTATTATTTATTTATATTAATTACTAGGTTAGAAATTATATCTTAATTAGATAATTATTATTTAATTTAAATTATTAAATATAATATATGTTTAAAATGCAAGAATAATAATTACATATTAGTAAATTAATCTAAAAACAACCACTATCTTAAAAATATCGTTTTATAATTGTTAAACCTTTGTTATTAACTATTAACCTAGTATATATATAGATATTATAATTATATTTTATTTTAGGTGAATTTTAAATAGAAAAATGTAATGGGGATTACATAGTCATCAGTTATATTATTCGAATTCGAAAGGGATAAAAACAGTGCATTATATGGTTTATAGTTGAAACCTCTCACTCCTTTATAGTGGTAGTTGTTTGAAACTTTTTAAAGACACAGCCCACAACAAATTCTACGGATCTCTTTCTCCTTTCTTCTCTTTCCTCCCTTCTCACGAAACACCCATCTCCCTTCGCCGAATGTCTGCCCCCACATAGTGCCTTCCCTTCTCCATGCCAAAGGCTTCTCTCTTATACCTTAGGCCTCTCTATTCTACTTTCAGTTCGACGAACCTATCGCAGATGCTCCAAATGCATGTGTTCTCTGCTTGAAACTCTCTTCTACTCATCTTTCAAGCATTACACGTAAATGTTCATGTGGTTCTTATATGTCGTATGTGTATGTATTTATTGTACATTAAAGTGACAAACTAATCATAAAGTTACGAATAAAAGTAGTCAAATTAGTAATGTGGTCCTAGGTTAAGTATAATCTCAAAAGCATAAGTTTTGGACTTTTCAAGTTGAAATCGTAATGAGTATACTTTATAGTATAAAGACAATATCAGTTTAATTCTAATTATTATTATGTTTATTTACGAGTTAAATTATCAATTTTGGATGATCAGTAACAATAAACTAATTTTTCAAGAGAAACTTAAATTATTATCTATCCCTTTGTTCTACACTCCTTTTAAAACACTCTTTTTCGTTGTAAATATTTCTATCCGTAAAAAAATAAATTAAAATCATATTTAAAAAAAGGTATCAGTGAATCACGAAGAAATACTTATGTAACAAACAAATGTTAAATAATATCATTTCATCATTTTATCTATCAGTTTGAATACATTTGTTTATTAGGATACTGCAAGGGTTGTTCGTGTTGGCGACAAGCTATTTACATGGATCTTGTGTATAACTTATGCCAAATACGCGATAAATCATAGTTAATATAAAATTAGAGACAAGAAAACATGACAGGTACTATCTTTAGAAAAAATATGATAAAATACGATACGAAAAGAAGAAAAATGATAATGTGGGATATTTGTTTTTATTATTTTTAATTAAGTTCAACTGATTTACAAGAAAAATGATAATGTGGGATATTTGTTTTTATTATTTTTAATTAAGTTCAACTGATTCACAGACATATTTGTTGAGTCACAAGTTACCAATCTGCCAATGAAGCCACAGCCCAGTTGTGGAGGTGGGAGGGTTTAACACACTTGTGTGGGTTCCTGCCCGGGGGTCGTGGGTTTGAGTCCACTCTGGTACCAATATTGGGTAATTCCAGTGCGGCTGGACCTTATGGAGGCCTGGGATTCGAACTCGTGTAGGGGTTCAATTCTTGAGAGGAGGTTCCCGTTGCTATTAAAAAAAAACAAAAAGTTACCAATCTACATAACAAATGCACGGTGACCTAGCATTCACATTAATCTCCATCTCAAATCTTAAAGTGTTCGATCATAACATTTTCTACCAACACATAAGCCAATTTAAACTAGAAAACAAATCTAACCTCAACCAAACCTTATACAAGTTCAAACTAACACCACATAAATGATTCAAATCAAAACAAGTTCGACACCAAAAAAAAACCTAAATCATAGCACGTACATGAACCCTAGTTCTTTTTAGCACACGCCAAAGACATAATGACATAGCCTAAACAGGATAACTCAACCCAAAATACTAGTCTGGTGGGTGACATATATGGGGTTTATAGTCCAAATCGGTGGTTCTCTGATCACCTACTAGACTAGTCTTTTAAGTTGAGTTCTCCTGTTTTGACTGTAACACAGAAACATAAGCATGTTAAACCAAAAACAACACATATATGAACTAAAATGATACGAAAACAAAACGAAATATCAACACATCAAATTTACACAAATACATGCACTTGCCTGAAGCAAAATTCACTAGAACAAAGTCCATGTTATATGTATAAATCCAAGGAAAAAAAGAAACCCTGTAGTAAGCACCTAAGCGGGACCAGGGATGGGATGGGTGCAGTTTGGTACAAAAAATATCGGTACCTAATCTTAATAAAATGGGTACCGAATACAATACCGAAAATATTGGTACGGCATGGATATTTCGGTACAGTACTCGCTTTGGTATCTCTTTGTTTTTTAGCACTCATACAGGTACCAAATAAACCTAGTTCACTTACAAGTATCCTCCATCCGAAGGAAACCACTAGGAGATTAGCCGCTCATCTCAGTCACGTGATCTACACAAGCTTGAGAAACGGTTGGATTCATGTTCTTGATCTTCAATTCGGTAAGAATGATAATGGTTGCAAGTGAAAAGTGCCAAAAGTTCGCTCCTTAATCCCAATTTAGTCCAAGGAAGTTATAAAACCAAATTAGGGTTTAGGAAACCTTTTGTACCTCAAAACAAGCCAAATTCGCGTTTTTCCGGATGTCCTACCGTAAGCTATGGTCTATGGACCGTAAGCTACGGTAGAGAGTTTCTGGTCACTCAACCGTAACCTATGGTCGACTGACCGTAACTTATGGTTGGCAGATTCCTTCCAAAACTGTTTTCTTCATAACTGTTTTCTTCCTCTCAATTTTTTCAGCCTGATGCTGAATTTGCTCAGCTTTTTCCAAGGCCTGGCTAATGGCCAGTAGTTGTGATGGTGGCGGTGGTTGTGGCTGTGGCACAACATGATACGGGTACCCATAACTTGGATATCCCGTAGTCGGATATGCAGGAGGAAAGGGTGACGGGTATAAAGCATTATGTACGACTGCTTGCATATAAGGGTCGTACAATGGTGCCTGATAGTCAAATTCTATCGGTGTAGACGGGTTTAAAGGATTGTATCCAGATGTATCTAGATACGTAGGAATTGGGTTATCAAAACCCGATAGCGGGGGTAGTTGAGCAAAAGTTTATGGTGTCGGGCCAACCACAGGTATAACATTAGAGGGTCCACCCAAACGTGGGTCCTTGGGAATATCAGGGAATGTTTGGGGCAATGGTGATAACGAGCCCGACCGTTGTCCCGCATGTACTGACATGCGTGCTCCACGTTTTCTCCTTGGCGGTTCTGGAGGTGGCTGAGGTTGCTCCACTGGTTCCATTAGCACATCTTCTTGTGGATTTGGTATTGGAGAGTGATAAAAAGGTGTATTAGCAAAGGTAAATTGGTTCCAATATTGGTCCCATTCGTTAGGACCTTGATAGGGTGATCTTGCATAGGATGTAGAACCACTAGAAATTTCTATGGGGTGCATATGTGACCCCGATGGTGGCATCTCTGGATCTGAGTCTTCGTCCATCTCACTGGGTTGGTCCAACTGGTTTTGGGCAGCTGGAGGTGTGTTAATGTACTGGTTTGGGTCAAATGACCCATGAAAGAATGGGAGTGTAAGTGATGGGAATGATGAGAATGGTGTGACTGGTATGAGTGATGGGAATGTGAGGGTGTTGAGTTATGCGAGATAGAATGTCTCGCTGGTTGGGATGAGTAGGAATTTCCCAAATCTTGATAGGGATTCGAGGTGTGAGGCTCAGGAGGTATGTGTCCGGATGGTCCTCCTCTCACTGGGCCTTTTCCTTTTTCTTGATATCTTGGCGGCATTTTTCCTGTTTTAATATCAAAACAAAAACAAAAACAATAACTTAATAAAGATATGAGTAATCCTAGGTCAATGCCTAGACTCGAAAGTCTAAGGAATATGCTATTGTGCTGTTTGAGATTAAACACAAAAGGCTAGTGTTTAAATTCTCTCAAACGTAGGCTCTGATACCAACCTATCACACCCTGATATTTTTACATATCGCCCGGTGGGCCCGGTTGGGGAGTATCGTGACGTAGATTGATAACAATATACAACATAGCACATATAGCACAGCGGAAGTCTTGGATTTAAAATATTATTACAAACTTAAATGTCCAAAAGTTCAAAATAATAATAAAGACAAGTTCGTAATAAAGATCCACAGGCGGACCGAAAATGTACAAAGTGAGATTAACATACTACTCGGCTATATGCAAAGGAGTTGCAAATTCCTCTACTAGCATTACAAGGCAACTTCCAGCCTATTTACGTATCCTTGCAACCTGTAACTTAGCCTTTTGAAAATACTTCAGTTTACACTGGTAAATACAAATAACCGACACATTTTGAAAATATTTCAAAAATGTTTTAAGTGCACAAGGCACATGATTTTTATAAATAACTTGGGACAATTCAATATGATCTTGTATACAGTTTTACAAGTTTGTCAATACAAAATGGGTCCGGTGTGGAAACCGAATAACATGATTAACCGACACACCACCTTAACCCACAAGGGGTATCCCTAATATGGGTATGAAAACATTTTATAATAGCATTAGCATCTGTCGGGTGTCTGCCTAGACCACGTGCTTAAGTCGTGGCCATTAGCAACTTAAATGAGCCGAGGATATCCAGGTGACGGTTGAATTAACCCCCAATGTTTAAGTTATTAGACAAAACAGATTAAAATGGGTTATGCGGATTTTCTAGTCACAATCCGACATATGATCCCATACCCGACCAAGTGTACCGTATCCCAAGCCCGTATAGGGAAAATAGGTTAATAGTATTTACCTGGCTTAAACAATCTTACAATGCAAGAAAATATAATAAGCACAACCGTAATCAATTAACTAGCTTGGTTGCAATCTACTAGAAGGCCTTAGTCTGGAATGGATGGTAAAATAACCAGTTAGAATGTTAACTGGTCCCATTCAAGTCATAGACTTGGACCGGTTAACTTAAATTTACGGAATCGGTACGATACGCTAGATTAAGCGATGACTGGAATAGAATGTAGTTTAAACCCCATAAGTACTAAGACTTGTATAATATGGGTAACCAATATACATTCTGGAATTTGAAATAAAAAGGATAAGATTTGACCCGTTTAGGTAAACTTAAGTAAACAAGTGACATAAGCTTAACCATATGCATATAAGCGGTACCGGGTAATCGGATGAGTTATAAAAAAGTTCTATATGCCATTATACTTTAAATAAGTTGTAACATCAGTAGGTTATCAACTTATATGACCATTAAGGTTTTATTATCAAAATATGCACCATAAGGGCATTTAGTCATTAAGCGATATAGTTCAAGAACTTGCATAAAATCTGAGTTATGATCAAGTATCTTTTGTGAAAACATTTCAATTTTGTTATAAGATCAATATGTAATAAGTTTTGATTGATAGTTATGGTTAAAAACCATACTATGCGCCAAAAGGGCGTTTTGGTCAAATTATAACATAAATTACGTTCTTTATCAAAAATCAGGTTATTAACAGAATTATATTACCAAAATATGTTAATTATATTAACATATCGATAGGTAGAGCATTTGCAAGTTCATTGTCAATTAAAACCATATTTTATGCAAAAAGGGCAATTTGGTCAAAGTTAGGCATATTATAGAAACTTGCGTAAAAACTCAAGAGTCTGATTATGATCATGTAGGATAACCTTAGAGGGTTATCCTACATTATATTACAATCATAATACAACTTAAATACAGTAGCTAACTTAGCTAAATCGGGTCAGAATCGAAAGTTAAAGTAGAAGTCAAACTGCTAGACTTTCGGTTGCGAACCGATACTAAAACTGGAAATGACGGGCTGAACATGTTTAAAAATGTTCTAATATTATTTACCAACTTATTTAAGTGTCAAACATATGATAATTTTATAAAATTTACAAAAAATGGACTTTTGACTTTTTAATGAACAATACTTTGACCCGTCATTTGACTAACTTAATGTGATTTCCAGGAGGTGCCCTTTTTAGGGACTATCACCTACCTTATTACGATCACGTAGCCATGTTCGATTCGAACAATGGCTGGACCATAATGGTCTAAACCGAAAGTCAAGGCAAAAGTCAATTTGCTTGACTTTCGGCTTAATAAAAGCCTATAAACTGAAGGAACAAGGATGGAGCACTTACAAGTGGTCCAAGAGAATGATTATATCTCAAAGGATGCTCCTTTTTAATCAAGAACTTCCAAGAGTGTCAGAGAGAGTTAGATTTGAAATGAGCAAGGAACAATGTTCACAATGCTTGCTATTTATAGTTGTAGGAAGTTCATAGGATTGAGACATGTGTTAGGGACTGATCTAAGATGTCTCCAGGTGTGTTTTTGAGGTGTCTAAAACCTGAGCAAAGGTGTCAAAAACGCGAGAAAGGTGGCAGTGTGGCAGAATGCCTTGGCCTCCAAACAACCTTTAGGCGCCCTAGTTTTGAATTGGTTACGGACCGTAAGGATTAATCCTTGCGGTCCATAACCGCTTGTCAGTCTCAAACGTTCCATTAAGCTTACGGTTCGTAAGCACATAAGCTTACGGTCCGTATGGATCACTCAGAGGTCAAACTTTTGGCATGTTGACATAACTGGTCCTTCTATGATTATAATTTCATTAAATGACAAAAATGGTCCCTCTTAGCCAACATTAAGCATATATGAAAGGATGGATACGTGTCGGTATTTAATTGGACACAAATTTACGAGGTGTTACATCACCGGTCCTCGATCATATCTTCTAGGGATACTTTCAAGTTGATTGACCAGTGGAACCAGATTCCTCGGAAGTGGCCTTTGCTGAACCTGCATTTGACGCACCGGTGGTGGTAATGGAATGTCTATAGGTTGAGCATAGCCTAGCTGGTTAACTGGATTGGGTGGGTAATCGTATTGTTGATATCCCGTTGGCTCTTGATTCACTCTTTCCACGAACCCGTACCCAGTATTGTACCTTTCGACATTTCCCGTATTCACCACCTGCCTATTATCCTGATTAACCCCGTAACTCTCGTACTCATCATTTCCATCCCCGAATTCCCCCGAATCATCTCTTTGATCAAACACCAAAGCTTTGACTGAGAACTGCCATGGCTGAGACAATTGATAGTCCGAAGGTTGGGTTGGAAGAGGGAAGACGGTTGATGTGTTAGTGGGTCGAGTTTGCTTTTGTTGAATAGGGTTCTCATCAGATACTATCTTCACATATGGTAAATGGTACTAAGTAGTGGATTTTTGGGTGAAGGGCGGTTGTTGAGAAGATGAGGATTGGTATGGCAATGGTGGTGGAAGGTTTTTCAAATTAGGAAACGGTAGCGGTGGAATTGGTGGAATTTGGGTGGATTGATGTAGCGGTTCGGAATGTATAGTGGTGTTAGGTGACGGTTGTGTTGAAGTTGGTGTGAATTTGGTTTGCGGAGGTTTCGGTTTGCTTTTCTGGATTGCTTGAGTTCTCCATCGATTGGAGATTTGATGTTGGTGATTGCAAAAGTTTGTTCTCTCGATGCAACACTCGAGTATGCCTATCTATCTTCTCAATTTCTGGATCGAACACTAGCAGCAACACTCGGGGATGCCTATCTATCTTCCGTATCTGGTCCTGAAGGCAGTCTTTGGAAGATCTTTACTTCTATCCTTCAGCTGATGATATCCTAATCTCAAGTTGATCTTTGAGAAGTAACTAGCCCCTTGCAGTTGATCGAATAAGTCATCAATCTTGGGCAGAGGGTAACGGTTCTTGATCGTTATCTTGTTTAGTTCACGATAGTCAATGCACATTCGCATTGATCCGTCCTTTTTCTTAACGAACAAGATAGGAGCTCCCCAGGGTGAATAACTAGGCTGAATAAAGCCTTTCTCCAAAAGTTAATCGAGTTGGGTCTTCAATTCCTTCTACTCTTTCGGCGCCAGCCGATATGGAGCTCTTGCAACAGGTGCAGCTCCTGGTAGGATGCCAATCCTAAACTCCACTTGTCTATCTGGGGGTAGACCGGGTAATTCTTCAGGGAACACATCTGAATCCTCTGAGATGACTGGTCTATCCTCGGTCTTTTCTTTTGGCTCATCAATAGCCACTTGTGCCATGTAGATGACACAGCCTCTCTTCAAACACTTGGATGCCTTAACTAGAGACGCTTCCTCTGGCAAACCATAGTGTAGATCTCCATGGATGATGAACATTTCACCATATGGGGTTGTAATTTCGATCGTGTCCTCTTGCCACTACCGAGCAGCGATGGTGTTGTTGTTGTTGCTTATGAGGGAGAGGTGGGAATAAGCGAGAGTGGAGAGGGGTTGTGAGAGATAACGAGGTATCGTCTCTGGTGGCCGGCCGGAGTGGCGGCGCCGGTGACTGATGCGATGAGAGAGAAATGGCCGAGAGACTGTTGTGCGGCGTCCATGTGTGTGTGTTGCGGGAGAGCGGTTGGAGAAGAAGGGGGTGGGTGTTGTCGCCGGAAAATGAACGGCGCCGAAATCGTCTCCAGTCGCCGGAACCCTTGAGAGAACAGAGGGTGTGCGGCGTGTGTATCTGCATAGTGTGTGTGAGTGTGTGTAGTTTTATGTAGGTTAGGGTTAGGTTTAGGGTGTGTTGTCACACCTCAACCGATGGCGGAAACATCGGGATGAGACGAAAACTAGATTGCAAGAGGCTTCATAACGCTATTCGTGTCAAGTGTTCAATAATTACATTTTACATTGTTTAAATCAAATACTGCAAATTTTGTTGGGATTGAACCCTACAAAAGAACAGATGATAGAAAGCCAAAACAAGGCTGCTCTATATGATCCAGAATAAACAGAGTTTAGATTTACTCCTTTCAAAGACCGGCTACCAAACCGCTGCTAGTTCTAACAACTGCCCTATGTCAAAGCTCTACCAGTTATAAAGTCTGCTGATTCACCAAACCTCTGATGGGTCAAAGGTCTGCTTAAAAGTCAAAGGTCTGTTGGAAGTCAAAGGTCTGATCATCCTTTGAAGAACATCTGCCAATGTTTCATCAAAGTTTATGCTTATCAGCGGTTAGGGTCATCCAGTGCTTTACTATCAATGTTTAGGCTAGGCAGTGGTTAGAGTTTGTTATTGTTGTTAGATGTCATTGTCAAAATGATGTCAGCATAGACAGTGGTTAGGTTAGTACTATAAATAGACAGTGACTGTACTGTTCTATGTAGCTTACACACATGCACTTTTTGTACATTTTTCTGTGTATAACTCGGTCTGAGGGGGAGTTTAGTGATTCATTCATGAAAGTTACTTCGTAATCATTTTTATCTGTTGTGTAATGAAACATGTTATGATGAAAACTATTCTCTCATTGATTGTTTTATAAAGTTTTAACTGTTCTTCCCCTGCAAAGTCCTTTATGATTTATCATTTTGTTATCAATTTGGTTAAAACAATACAATCAATCGAAACTCAGATCCTAACAAATTTAAATCATGACACGTATAAAGAAATTTAATTTCATTTCATTGATGACAGTTTAATACAAGGTTTTGAAACGACATACATGTTTGAAATAAGATTCAATACAATAAGTATTTAAAGTTTTAAATGTGTTTCTAGGCAATCCTACTAGATTCCTTGCATCATCAGTATTCCTGCAACATGTATTAAAAGCATAGATCAATACAAAAGTATTGGCGAGCATACAAGTTTGAAAAGAAGTATAAACGTATAAGTTTGTTTCAATTACAACATGACAAGTTATATTCAAGTTGAATTGTACATTCATATAAACAATTTTTGCATAACAATAGCATAAAATGGAAATTTTTAACTAGCATGCATAATATCCTAAGTATAACAATGTCATGAGAACACAAGTTGAAATTGGCACGTATAACTAACATAAACGTAACAGATAGCACGTGTAATCAAGTTTAGACTAACACGCATAACTCACATAAGCATAACTGATAACACGTTTGGAAGTTTGAATACATTTAATTTCGTATAAAATATAAAATTTTTTATTCGATGCATGTTGCACCCCAAAATGCGTTAAAGTGTAAAAAGGGGGTCGAGTATGCTCACATCTACGAAGCGTCCTTTGGTATTCCGTGGATAGTCGACGGTCGAAAGGTGGATCAGGGTCACCTCACATGGACAAACGAAGGTACATAAATATAAGAGGTTGTCAATGTATTATTATAATAAATAAACACTTGTTTTCATTTTATAACTTCATTGGCGTCAGATACGTTCTTTAGCGTAGCGAATGTTTAGTGGTTATATATGTATATGTAGTTTGACGTAAAAATAAATCATTTATATATGTCGACGAATAGCATACATATAATTGTGTGTGTGTATATATATATATATATATATATATATCGACGAAAAAGGTAAAATAGATATGTGTATATTTATACATTTATTGACGAAAAATGGGCAGAGTTTCCCCTGTTTTAGGACGGTCCCGACAACACAAGTTATCGCTTAATGTTTTCAAAACTCAAATATTCGATAACAATTTATATCAAACTCTCATTAAATGTGCCGTAACGAAATTAATCGACAAGGTATTGGTTTTAAGCACGGTTTCGCGTTAAGATACAATGTTGTAACAATATGATAAATTTCGCGTCCAATACTAAAATGTAATTAATCGCTAAATGTATCGATTCGCGTTAACTATAGTAATTATCAAATAATAACAAGATATATGTAACAATATAATTAAGATTTGTTTACCAAGGCGGCTCCAAGCGGTTTGACCGGGTTGGACCCGACAGTTGACCAGCTTTGACTGGTGTTGACCGAACCACGATTTAAGTGGACTGAGCCCTAAACTTGTTTAGAGAGTGAATAGTGGTGAACGCGAGTGTAACCAAGTCCCGAACCAACCGATCTAGGTCCGAACAACTGACCCAGACCCGAACCAAGTTGAACGAGAACGGAAATCCAAGCCATCCGAGAGTGAGTCGTTGACGTGAGCCGATGCCCGAGCCGAGGCCTAATCTGAACCAAGGACTGAGACACCACTAAATCGATACCTGAACCGAGATTCGGACTGTCGTGGCTCCGTCGGTTACCACCACCGTCATCATTGTCAATCCTCATCATCATCGTCGCCGGCGAGGGAGCGCCTGCCCCCTTCCACTTCCGCTGTTGTTAACCCGCCGCCGCCACCAGCAATGGTGTCGGCAACCGGTTGAAGAGAGAGAGAGAGAGAAGGAGAGCGAGGGATGGATGGACGACGGTTGTTTGTCCGTTGCCGGCGGCCGGCCGAAGTGGCGGCGCCGGTAACATGAAATGAGAGAGGCAGAGGTGATGGATGTGCGAGAGGGAGAGAGGGTTGTAAGGAGGGGTGCTAGGTGTGGTCGGAACGATGACCGACGCCGGAGGCCACCGGAATCGGCTTCGGTCGCCGGAGATGAGAGTGAAGAGGGAGGGCAGTGGGTGTGCGGCGGTTTATGTGTGTGTTGGGTGAGTGGGAGTGTTTAGTTTTATAGGTCTAGGGTTAGGTCTTGTGTTGGGCCCGAGGCCCGTTAACCTGTTCTAGTGTTTTTGAGTGACCTGATCGCGTTTACGAGACCTGTTTTCAAACCCGACCGTCGTGTAATGTATTAAAATACTGTTTCAGGGTCGGAAGTATGTGAAATGATGTCGGTAGCCGATAATGGTCGCGTTTGTTTGTCGTTTTTGTTAGAAGGGCGTAAAATACGACGTTGCTATTATTATTATTATTGTTATTATTATTATTATTATTATTATTATTATTATTATTATTATTATTATTATCCATTTTTCATTTGTGATTTTAGGAAAATATCGAAACATCTCGTATTTTCTAAAATAAAATTTTACGGAAAATACGGGCGTTACATGTGTGTTGGCCTCAAGGCCCGTTCTATCGTTTTTTCGCAGCCCGGTTGCGACTGCGAGGTCCGTTTTTGAACACGAACTCTTAAAATGTCGTTTAATTTAGTTTATCATTGTTCTAGGGTAAACGATGTGTCGAATAGTGTCGGTAATTATATATATATATATATATATATTATGATTAACGCCTCGACTTGCGATACACATATGAATTTCCAGAAACAAGATGCTAAAATATGAGGCGTTACAGTCTCCCCTACTATAGGAAATTTCGTCCCGAAATGTATTCAAGAGGGAGACTTTTGAAGGTTATCATTTCGAAGTATGCTCGTGTATAGATGAGAATAGATTGCGAGTGATTAGAGTTTTGATAAGGTCCAAAGAAAAATCGAATTTCTCATGGCACGTTTTACGAGACCTTGGTAATAGGGTAGTAACACTTATATATAGGAAGTACCAGCGGCGTATCCACCATGTTCATACCATATTACGTCCTTTTCGCTAATCGATGTCATGTTACGTTCCGTGTCACAATCAGGGTTCATTAATGTATTACAAGTAAGAATCATAGTGTATAGAGATTTAAGTATATAAGTATGATTGTGTTTAAATATGAGAGTGTATAGAGTATGAGTATGAGTGTAAGTGTGCGTGTATGCACTTTCGTGTATAATATACATAATATATTTTAGTTAACTAAGATTAACGCATTACTAGCATGTGAATAAACAAGTCAAACCATCGTGTACCGCAATGTAGACTACCCATCATCGTCAAAACGAAAAGGGTGTAAAATAGTTTACTTAACATGACCTCAAGAATACGGGCGGGCGTCACTCCTATAGCGCTAGGCAAGCACTATACATGTTAAAGGGTGGCTTGATCAGAGTTAATGACGAGTTTATCACATAAACATGTGAATAAACAAGTCAAACCATCGTGTACGCATTGTCGACTAGTCAATATTGTTGAAACATAGTGTGTGTAAAATAGTTTACTTAGTATGAAATAGTTTACTTAACATGACCTCAAGAATACGGGCGGGCGCTACTCCTATAGCGCTACACAAGCGCTATACATGTTAAGGTGTGGCTTCTTACGAAGTAAATGACGAGTTTATCACATGCGAATGTTTCCAGTAATTCCCAAATCAAATATGATGTTTAGTATGCACCTATTGAATCGTTGCGCAATATATTTTGTATAAAGGAGGAGTTTGTTGTGCATAAATTCGATTCTAGTATAATGTTGACTTTGAAATGAATGAGGGAATAAGTATTATTTGCATAAAAAATTTAAGATAGCGTAAAAAAGAGGCTTGGTAAAATGTTAGGGTGTTTCGGGTTTTAGAAACTTCGACTATTCCAAAGTGAATCGTAAGTCCTTTCGAATTAGGGAGACATGATTGGCCTAATAGGTATAATACTCTCGTCGCCAAGCGATTAATGGTATTTTACCCTTCCAGTTAGTACATGTCCCTAATTTGATCGAAAATATGAAACTTTGGCGAGATTGAAAATTGAAGAGCGGCACCAGTCATCAAGGTGTGGATATCAATCCTGGCTTGACAATTTCGTCCCCAAATTGTGGTTTATTGAACGTAACAAGGTATAATCTCGAATCGTCAATAAGGATCCACTAGATTATGAAATGGAAACTCTCATCAAGATATGGATATCACTCCTGACTTGATGATGAATTTCATGCAAAATATCATGTAGAGTGGATTGAAATTCGTCACCAAAGGCGGGAATCACCCCTGTTTTGATGAGTTATTTCGATTGTAGAATAAGAATTTTCTCAAGAATGTATACCAATCTGTCACACCCCAACCGATGGCGAAAACATCGGGATGAGACGAAAACAAGATTGCTAGAGACTTCATAATGCTATATGTGTCGAGTATTTAATAATTTCATTTTACATTTGCTTAATTCAGATAATACGAATTTAAATCACGAAAAGTATAAAAGAAACATAATTTCATTTCATTGATAACAGGTTAATACAAGGTTTGAAACAAAATTACAACATGTTGAAATAAGATAAGTACATCGAGTATTTAAAGTCAAAATGCGTTTCTAGGAAATCCTACTAGGTTCCTTGCATCATCAGAATTCCTACAACATGTATTAAAAGCATGGATCAATACAAAAGTATTGGCGAGCATACGAGTTTGAAAGTAAGCATGAGCATAAAGTTGTCACATATCTATCATGGCAAACGACATTCAAGTTTAAACTAGCATCCTTAAACAACCTTAGCATAACGAAGTAGCATGAGCATATAAGTTGAAACTGGCACGTAAAACTAGCATGAGCGCAACAATTAGCATGTATATACAAGTTAAAACTAACTCGCATAACTAACATAAGCATAATGGGTATCACGTTTGGCGATTTGAATAAATTTGATTTCGTTTAATATAAATTTTGTTAATTAATACATATTACACCCCAAAACTTGTTAAAGTGTAAAAAGGGGTCGAGTATGTTCACATTGTAGCGAAGCTTCCTTTATAACTTTCGTGAAGAGTTGACAGTCGAATGATGGAACACCGAGGTAATCTTTTAGTCCTTGAAGGATCCGAGTCGTACCTCTCAATTTTAAGGATTTTAGAGTGTTTAGAGGTTAAGGGGGCATTGTCAAAATAAATATACTTTATTATTTGTTTATAACCTTCATTTGAGTTTTGCACGTTTCGTTAGATAGCGAATATATGCGTCGACAAGTGAATTATACATATATATGTATATTTGTCGAAAAGAACAATATGTATATATATCTTCGTCGGAAAATAGGATAGATGTGTATATATACATATACTTTGACGAAACGAAGTATATATATATATATATATATATATATATATATATATATATATATATATATATATATATATTTACAAGGGTATAATAGTTAGACATATTTTTCGCCAAGATATGCAATAGATAAATATATAGATTTCGACGAAAATTGGGCAGAGTTTCCTCTGTTTTTGGACGATCCCGACAATGCTAGTTGTCGATTTATATTTGTCAAAACTCATCAAATAGTGTAATATCAATATATAACTTCACTAAGTGCAAAAATGGTAATTTAGTTGAATACTAATCGATATTTATATAAAAAACGACGTTATAACAAGTTAAAATTTTGCCAAGACACATCGGATTGAACTCGATTCAAATTTAAAATTAACAAACTAGCTAATCTGTAACATTTAAATTTTACCGAGCCCCGCGTCGGCTGAGTTGACTGTGCTGACCGGTGGTTGACCAGCTTGACTTCCGTTGACCGCTGGCCTGAACCCGAGCCATGACTCAAACCGGAACCGACCCGCGACACGAGTGACGAACCAAGTCGTTGCACCACCATCTCTGAACCTGAAACAAACGAAAATAGAAAGTGAACCCGAACAGCATGGATTGGGACTGAGATGACTTAACTATAGAGTGTACCTGGACCGAAACTGAGCCGAGTCACATTAACTGAAGCGAGTCGAGTATTTAATGAGAACTGACCCAAGTTCACCTGGAACAAAACTGAACACGAACAAGGCCCGATACTGAACCAACATGAACACCGGTTCTGAACCTAACCGGCCAGGACTGAGCCGGAACCGAAGCTGAGTTGAGACGTGAATCGGCTGACCCGAGACTGAGGTTGAACCGAGATGCACCTGAACTGGTTGCCACCACTACCGCCGCCGCGAAACGCGGATTTCCGCCGCTGTTGTCGTTCCAGCGCCGTCGCCACCCAACAGGGGTGCGACTGCCGGTGTCCTCTTGCCACTACCGAGCAGCGTTGGTGGTGTTGTTGTTGCTTAGTAGGGAGAGGTGGGAATAAGCGAGAGTGGAGAGGGGTTGTGAGAGATAACGAGGTATCGTCTCCGGTGGCCGGCCGGAGTGGCGGCGCCGGTGACTGATGCGATGAGAGAGAAAGGGCCGAGGGACTGTTGTGCGGCCTCCATGTGTGTGTGTTGCGGGAGAGCGGCCGGAGAAGAAGGGGGGTGGGTGTTGTCCGCCGGAAAACAAACAGCGCCAGAATCGTCTCCGGTCGCCGGAACCCTTGAGAGAACAGAGGGTGTGCGGCGTGTGTATCTGCATAGTGTGTGTGAGTGTGTGTGGTGTGTGTAGCTTTATGTAGGTTAGGGTTAGGTATAGGGTGTGTGTTGGGCCCAAGGCCCGTTCTAGCGTTTTTGAGCAGCCCGGTCGCGACTGCGAGGTCCGTTTTTTAACCCGAACTCTTAAAATGTCGTGTAATTTAGTTTATCATTGTTCTAAGGTAAACGATGTGTCGAATAGTGTCGGTAATTATATTTATATATTATGATTAACACCTCGACTTGCGATATGCGTATGAATTTTCAAAAACAAGATGCTAAAATATGAGGTGTTACAACCTGCATAAGCACAAACAAGAAAACCTCATGTAATTCTGAACAACAAAAGAAATAAAACTAATCTAAAAATACTTAAAACAAAACACTTTGCGCACGACTCCCGGCAACGGCGCCATTTTGATGACTGTCATTAGTGTCATGCAAAAACCTAATTAACCTAAATAGCTAGGGTAAGCAGGGTATCAATCCAGGGGAGTATGGTGGAAAGCGTTATGGATTAAGTACTGATTAACTAATTGCAAAAGTATAAAATCGAGGTGTTTGGTTGTTTGATTAACTAAGAATTAATAAAAAACAAGTTTGTAAACAGTTGGAGGAAACAACGGTACCTCCGGATTTTAGTTCAAAGCAAACTTCAGTTACACGTTCGATTGTTTACGGTCACATGAACACCAATTGCAATTACTAACCCTAACCCTTATTAAATGTAGACATAATTGTAAAATTTGATTAACTGATTGTGATATTCAAAGACTACTTACTTTGATTGTAAAACAATGAAAGGTTATCACATGAATACCAATTGCAATTACTAACCCTAACCCTTATCAAATGTATCCCAGTTACTAGAAATATTGGGAATTGAATGAGTTCGAATTAAGAATTAAAGCAAGAACAATCGTTTATAATTAATCAAATCAAATCAACTAGTTAAAAGTTTCGAATGCTTAGATTACCATATTCTAACAAGAGTTCAAACACATAAACCTAGTTCACTTACAAGAATCCTCCATCCGGAGAAAACCACAAGGAGATTAGCCACTCATCTCAGTCATGTGATCTTTACAGGCTTGAGAAACGGTTGGATTCATGTTCTTGATCTTCAATTCGGTAAGAATGATGATGGTTGCAGGTGAAAAGTGCCAAAAGTTTGCTCCTTTAATCCCCAATTTCGTCCAAGGAAGTGATAAAACCGAATTAGGGTCTAGGAAACCTTTTGTACCCAAAAAACAAGCCAAATTCGCGTTTTTCCAGATGTCCTACCATAAGCTACGGTCTACGGACCGTAAGCTACGGTAGAGAGTTCTGGTCACTCAACCGTAACCTATGGTCGACTGACCGTAGCTTATGGTCGGCAAATTCCTTCCAAAACTGTTTTCTTCATAACTTCTTTGTTTTAGCTCCGTTTTATGCATCGTTTTCGCCCACATCTTCGTAATTAAACCCTTTATTATTCCATCTCTTAAGATCTTTAATTCCACTCCATTTGTTTTCCTCAAAACACGTCTAATCTTCGTCTTTAACCTACAAAACACAATTTTCTCGTAATTATTCAATTTCACACTATTAAACACATAAAAACTCATAAGGTTAAGCATTTAAACATGTTAAACACCATTCCAATCCCATTCCATCACATGTTTGCCATTGACGAAACTATGATCACATGAGCTATGATTGTGATGACATATCTAAGGCAATAGTAGTAGTGGCAAGGGCAAATTGACGAAACTATGATCACATGAGCTATGATTGTGATGACAACAACTACGACTTTGATGGCCTGGCGACGGAGACAATAAAAAAATAAATAAGACTTAGTTTATGTATGTTTACAACGCATCTTCGAGGCATAACAAGTACGAAAAATGGAAAGAAAATCGTCACATATTGGGGGCAACGGGGAATAGGGCAGACAACCAACCAACATTTGATGACAAGACCGACAGAGAGGGTTAGTAAGGATATAAAAGAAGACATATATCATAATTCTTTAGTCTAGATCTCTATATATACTATACACTAAAAAAAACTTAGGGCAATTGTCACCAAAATGTCAACTATTTTTTAGTTTTCGTGCCTAAAGTTAGGGCAATTGTCACCAAAATGTCAACTATTTTTTAGTTAGGGCAATTGTCACCAAAATGTCAACTATTTTTTAATTTTCATGCCTTTTTCCTATTTAGTTATGGATAATTATAGTTTAATTTTAGATGATTATTCTCTTCGTTAACAAGTGATTTTGATATGAAATTGATTATGACTTTTCTAAATAATTTTATTTTTTTTCTTAAAAACTTATACTTAACTATTCAGATACCATCAAATTTAAAATTATGTTTATTAAAATATTATAAAAAAGAATATTGATAGTAATCTTGTTTTTTGAGTGGTTTCTAAATTTTTATATATTTTTAATGTGTTCGGATGGTTTGGATGGTAAATATATGTCAAATAATAAAAAATGCGGTATTAGCAAAAATCCAAATATAGTCCTTAATTTTTTATATTTATTAATATTTTTACATTTATATATGTGTTAATAGATGACGTTATATTTTATTAAACTCGTATAATACATGGTTTAGCTCAACCCACGCAATATACAAGTTTTTTAAAGACATAATTTTTTTATTACAACTCGTGCAATACACAAGTTTTTTAAAGACATAATTTTTTTATTACTAAGTATATAAAATTACATTTATTCAACCCATTTTTTAATGACAACTTTCATTAAAACGAACACCAGCAAGAAACTAGGGGAACACTACAAAACAAAGAAAAACGAATAATTACAAGGGGCATCTAACCCTATCCGACCAAACATAAGCCATTTCGATGCGTCATATTCTTGATCCAAAGAAAGCTTAGGGATTTAATATCTTCCACGATTCTTGCAACAACGCTCGGATCCTTTGACGAGAAGACTACCTCATTCCTTGATCTCCAAATGCGGCAACATGTTGAGAGAATGATCCCATAAAGGATCTCGCTTCTGTTGCGACAAATCCCAATGAACTTGTGAAACGAGAGCAGGTCAATAAATGTGAAGGCGTAAATGAGAGGGATGTTGCACCACGTGGATATTGGCATATTGCCTACTAGATCCGAGAGGTAAAGAGACTAGAGTAAAATGTGTTCACATGTTTTATCTACATCGGAGTAGAAAAAACACTTCTAACACATGTAATATATGAGGTTCTAACTTAGTACCATATACAAATAATTAGAAAGAGGACATTAAGTAATCATAACTCCTAACTTTAACAAAAATAATTGTAATAAATTTTATTTTCTAATACATCCTTTTTGCTATATGAGATATCCCATTTTCCTTTATTTTATATACAAAATTTTATTATAAACCAACGAAGACACAATATGATCAAATAACCTGATCTTGTAATTTATGAATTAGGTAAATCATTAAACCAACGAAGACACAATATGATTAAATAACAAGATCTTGTAATTTATGAATTAGGTAAGTCATATAAAATATAAATTAACAAATATATTAATCAATACTACTTTATGATTTCTGCTGCTCATTAAAGTAAATACGGACATGCAAAAGATGCCAAACAATTTTAAAGCTCGTCATAATTTTCAACACCTTCTTTCTAATTAAGACACACAACTTGAGAGCGTTTCATTTGTCCCGATTCATAGGGAAAAAAGCATGTACGTTCATATAGTCGGGCACGAATATCATTGGGAAAACGACATTATTAAATACAAACTTATAATTATAGTGATTTAAATCCGTTGTATACATGGCCACAATAAGACTAGCTTTGTAAATTTTTAACATAAAATATAAGTAAACGAAATTGTGGGCTTGAGTTAACCTAAGCGAGTTACGTTTAGTTTATAGCCGAGTTTACAAACATATTTAGCTAAATGAGTTGATCTCAACCAATCGAAGAGTCCATGAGTTAACCTGTTAATTTTTATAAAATTTTGAAAGGTTGTTTCATAAAACTTAAAATAGCAAGTTATAATGCCATATTAAAAGTTGTAAGAGAAATGAATGCCGAGGTATATAGTTTAAGAGCAATTGTATCATAAACATACATTAGTGTGTTTGGTATAAGTTTGTAATTATCAGAGTAGTAACTATATGCAAAAATAAATTTGAAAAGTCATGTTCATGTCAAGCTTGTATGCATGTACATAATGGGGTGTGTTTGTGTTGATACGTAAAACATGATTTTCATGCCCATGCCATATCATGCTTTTGTCCAACCTACTAACTCCTAAAGACAACCAGTCTAACATCTCTAGCTAATATATTAGATCACACGGTGTGGACGTGGAAGTCAGTCCACGCAAAGCTAACCACCCCATGTACAGCGTGGAGCACGACATTGTGGTTAGGGCTTGAGGATCTCCACCGACGTGGAGGCAAATGTGTGAGTGAAGTGGCGGCGTTTTATTGGTGGGTAGATTTTGGGTTGGTTTTTAATTTTTTTATATTTTTTATAAAAAAGCCACTTTCCACACCCCGTTCAATTCCCCTCTTTTTGCACCATACCATTTTTCTGACGCGTGCTGCCGTGACTAACACATGTTTCATAACGTCCCATTTTCTTACCCCTCCACACCAAATATTCTCAGAAGTTTAGATATTCACTTTTAGGTGCTTCGGTACTTTTAGCTTCCTAATTACTTGCAATGTCTTTTGATATATTTATACGTACCTTAAACATGGATCTAAACAATTATGTTATTTAGGGCCATTAAATAAGTTTGTGAGTCAAATTGAGTGGCATGTATTTTTTGAATCAGGTCATGACTCGAAGGAAAAATCAGCTATACACATATTTCACCACCACATCTTATAAGTTCACGGATTTTGTACAAGTCATTTTTCTTATACGAAGTATTGGAGACAAGTTTAGCCAAGATCAGTGGCTAATGACATTTTTATTTATGAGATTTAAACAATTGAAGAAATAAATTGAAAAAGTGTATGCTGATTCTTTCTCAGTTAACTCTTTTCCCTCTTGATTTTTTAAACAACTATAACCTTTTAATATGTTAATATTTTCTTTTTTAAAAATTATACCGCATTAACGAACATTTCATCCTCTTTAATTCGAGCAAACTATTGCTATAGTTTTTTTAAATACGTGATTTTGAATACCTAGCACATGATTACGGTATTTTGAATATCCATTACGTGATTACGTGATTTCATTGTAGTATTTTATGTGAAACTCGCTAAGTGATTACGTAAATACTTAACAATAATTGACTATGTATTATTACGTGACCACATGATTTTGAATACACATTTCGTGATTATGCGATTTCATTGTTGTATTTTATGTGAAACCACACTAAGTGATTACGTCAAAACAAAAAAAAACATGTAACACATAAAATTTCATATGAAATACCTAATATTTCAGGTTTAATCACGTATTAAGAATAAATTGTATACAATACATTAGTCAAATCAACTTATAATAACTACATAATGTCGGTGTATTAGAGATTTAATCACGTAATAAATCATAAACAATCAAGTTATTATTATTGAATGTGTAATCACATAATTAGTATAATTATAATAGTATCAGTTATAACAAATCATATTTAATGTGTAATAAACTAATGGATCTATATTTGAATGTGTAATCACGTAATGAATATTCAAAATCACGTAATGGACTAATGGGTATTCAAAATCCTGTAAATCTTTTAAAGAAAACTATAGCAATAGACTACTCGAATTAAAGAAAATAAAATACTCGTTAATATGGTGTAATTTATTTTTAAATATTAACCTATGAAATTTTTTTATAACCGTTTAAAAATCAAGGGGATAAGTTGTTCAAGTGAGAAAAGACTAAATTACCCTTCAAGCCACACTTGTCCTCTCCTAATCGACATTTGTTATGTACATTATCCATTCTCCCCCGTTACTCTTTAGGAGGCATCCGCCCAAGATAAACTACCCACCTCGCAATATGATTATAGTTAAAAAACATATATTAACAAATAATTATAAGTATGATTGTATGAATATCTAAGTAGATTAAAAGTATAACCAAAATTATATTCTTCATAGTATTTTTTTGGATATTGGATTTAAATAACCTTAACTTTCACAAATTGGCCGATAGCACTGCCAACTTTCGATTTATACCACACCACTTCCAACTTTCAACTTATTGGGCGATAGCACTCCAAAACTAACCAAGTTTGATGACATCAACTGCCACATCACCAAACTAGTGCCACATCAGCTGCAATGTCATAGAAAAAGCCATGTCACCTGCCACCTCAGCTGCCGCATCATCAGAAAAGCCAAGTTAGATACCACATCAGCGTCCACCTCACTTGCCACATCATCAAAAAATTCCACGTCAGATGCCATGTCAACAAACAAGTGCCACATCAGCAAAAAACCAACTGGTTTCAGTTAGTTTAGGAGTGCTATCAGCCAATAAGTTGAAAGTTGGGTGTGGTATAAATCTAAAGTTGGAAGTTCTATCGGCTAATTGGTGAAAGTTGGGGTGATTTAAGTCCAACATCCCTATTTTTTCTCTTTCTTTTAACATTGGGAGCGGAATAAGTGGTAGGCGGAAAAAAAATGCCAAATTTGACTATATATTTTAGGAAAAATATATATTGAAAACTTTGTACATAATAATCTGTAAATTATAATAAATCAAAACCAACTTAGGTCACATGACTTTCTCTTAAGCCATTAGTTTCCACGTATCATTATTATATTTCTTATTGTTTTACTTTATGATGTAAAACACAAGACTTTTGTTGCTCTTCTTTTCTCTCAAATTTTAAAGTAATTAAACTTTCATTTTTTACAGATCATTTCCTTTTGAATGTGATTTCAAATCACAAATCTTAATAAATAAATTGAATAAATGCATTGACCTTTTAAAATAAAATCTATAATTGTAACTAATATAAAGAGACTTGTAAAAATCAAAATATACATTTTACACAATTATTCTAGTTTAAATTGCCTTTTTTGTTGAAGTAAATTAATACAATAATTATTATCTTTTGTGTATTGTTATTATTATTTTTTTAATGAAATCTAATAATTATTATCTTTTGTGTATTGTTATTATTATTTTTTTTAATGAAATCTTGAATGATAACTAAACATTATTTCCATATTTAAAATGTCTGCCTATCTTATAAATAAACAACAATTTGATGTTTAGCAAATGGTTAATAATAAAAGTCAAACATAATCACTATCATAGGTTTAATTGTACTTAAAAGAATCGATTTTTGTTCATGACAGTTGTATGTGATACTATCATGAATAAAAATAAGACAAAGCTAAGTTACTAAATACTAATATTAGACAAAAATGAAAAATGTTACAAATAAGATGACAAATGTGGTGTACAAAGAAATATTAGAGATTTATAGATTGCTTAAACGTTTGTCACTTACCAATGAGGTTAGTGGCCCATTGACAAAGTCAAAAGCCTTTAGGTACACTTAGTTTTGAATGTCATAGATTGCTTAAACATTTGTCACTTACCAATGAGGTTAGTGGCCCATTGACAAAGTCAAAAGCCTTTAGGTACACTTAGTTTTGAATGTCTTAGATTCAAGACTTTAAGCTACACATACAACATAAATGATAAAGAACAAAAACAACTGTTATATTGTAATTTAAAATTTTCGCATATTTAATGCATCATTTCATTTATTATTAATGAATTATATTATATATTATATAAAGTAAAATATATTATATAAAATGACTTGTGATTTTTTGGTATTTATTTGTTAATGAGAACCAAATTCGTGCTAAAAAGTAGGTGTTAAAATCTGTTAATAATCTTAACACGGGAACCAATTGTGAGTATAGTAGCATCTACATTTATGTGTAGTTTATCAAATCAATAGATTTATAAGAAATATTTTCTTATACAGGTATGGGCGTAATAGCCCTTCACCTCGGCAACATTTCTATCAATAGTGCCCCCACACCATACCATTAGCGCTATCGGGGGGGGGGGGGGGGGGGGGCTATTGAAGGCCAACCATTGCAATAACGAGCATTCGTGAGGTGTTGTATGTGTGAGAGAGTTAATAAAGGTAGGGCGCCATTGGCAGGAGTAGGAAAAGAGGGGACTCCATCCCATGCCATGCTAGCTATTAAGAAAAGACAATAGAGCCCCCTCGTTGATGTGGCGCATACATGACCACAATAGAGCCCTAGGTGACTCCAACCATACCCTCTAGCCTAATTGTGGATTATTTTCATTTTTTTGATCGAGTGACATTAGTTATGGATGATCAATGATGTATGATATGAACGTATGTATAATTACATATATACTTAACAACTAAAACATATTTCCATTTTTGTATTTTCATCGAAATAAAAAATAAAATATATAATTTGTAATCATGTATACATTAGTAATTCTACAAAATACTTAACAAGATAACATAGAGCGTGGTGTGAAGTTTATTAACCAACACGTCGGTGGCCAGTTTTTAGCCAGAGTTACACAATCTTATGAGGCATTGGACATCTATTATTATATGAGCTAACGACAACGTCAAATATTTTTGTCATTGACAAGACAAAAGTTTATATATTTGAGATCTTAAAAGTGAAATATATTGCGAAAAGTAGTCCTAATATTTTGTACATGGTGAAATAATTCCAGTCACATTCTTATACTAATTTTCTTAAATATAAAACTCTTAACCTCAAAACAGATTAGAAATGAATTTATAAAAAAACATGATGACATGGTATGCCATAGATGTAACATGAAGATTATGATTTTGAATGATTGCACATATCCTTAGAAAGTACTCCTATATTGAGCCTTTTGAACCTGCTATATACCATACATCCATCTCAACATATAACTACTCGCTTATATATCTCATCTTTTTATTCTTCAATTTATGCTCTACTCATAAGAGAAGTACAACTATAAATGCCATAAAGAGTATTTCTTGGATGATGATTATTGAAACTCCTCCCATACCAATTACACATGTATCGGAGTTCTGAATAATCTCTCACATAGGGTCAATGTCACATAAGAAGCGGAGTTGAAAACAAAGGCGTTTGATACCGTGACCTTGTACCTAGTTGAGGAACGGTTTTCAAGCTCAAAGACTGATGCTCGAGTTTAACCTCTAATGATCTCATCTACATTTTCATGTTTCATAGTCTGCTTGGCTATGACATATGCATTAGTTGTGTTTCATATTTTAAAAATACTTAATAAGATAACATAGGGTCCGGTGTGAAGTTGATTAACCAACACACTGGTGCCATTTGAGCCGCGTTACATGATGATTCACACAATGGTATAAGGCATTGGACTTTTCTTATAATAAACTTCAACGGGACGGTCTTCTTAAATATATTTGCCATCTACAAGACAATAGTTTATAGATTTGAGATTTTAAGGCCACATGTATTGAAAACTGTGTTTAATGTTTTAGTTAGTTCCTTGTCTATTCATTATGAAGTGCACTAAAAGTCGTAATTACATTTCGTACCTCATTGTGACATAATTCCAATCACTTGCTTATACTAATTTTCTTTTTAACCTCAAAATATACAACTTAGAAAAACTATTTTCTTCGACTTAATATAAAAAAACATAATTAGAACCTGGGTTGCCACAAATGCAACATGAAGATTATGATTTTGATTGATTGTAAATATCCTTAGGAAGGAATTCCATTGTGAGCCTTTAAACCTACTATATCCATATATCCATCTCAACAACCTGTTTTGTATGTAACCAGTGGCTTAAATATCTCATTGTTATTCTTCTTCAACTTACGATGGACTCATAAGAGAAGTTGAACTCTAAATGTCATAAAGAGTATTTCTTGGATGTTGATTATCAAAAGTCCTCTCATAGACTAATACCAATTATTACATGTAGCGAAATTATGTATAATCTCGCACTCCACATAGGGTCGTGATCACACACATAAGGAGCAGAGTTGAAAACAAAAACATTTGATATCATGACCTTATGCCTTGTCTGTTGGAATGTGAATGCTTCGATATTCTCATTGATTTACATAACCCAATATATACCAAATACACAAGGATCTATTTATGGATCTAAACTAGAAAATACCAAACAATCCTAACTAAAAGGAATATACATAATAATCACAAAAGTAATTACAAGATATAGACCAATAATATCAGTGAGATATTATTGACTAACAATCCCCGCCGTAGGTAAGCGGAGGCATAAATTAAACCGTTGAACAAGTGTTTAGGTAGCCCCTTAGTGAAGATGTCTGCATACTGATAATCTGCTAGCACATGTAGTGTTGTGAAAAATTCGAAATTGCTTGGATAAATCTGAAGTCGTGTAATCACTATCAGATCAAATAATTGGAGTGGCTACCAATCTTTGATCGGATAAAATCAGAAAAATTCTAGATTTTTGTATGACAATTTTTGATTGAGAGTCAATAATCAAATTTTGATTATTTTGGCAGTTTTCATTGGGAACGTATATGCAGCTCGACCCCAGCCACGGGCTCTGCCCCTGGACCCCGCCAGGGGCTGCCGCCCCTTGGACCCTGCTTCTCTCGGGGCCGCTGCCCCTTGGATCTCCCGTTAGTCCCAATGACCTTCAAATAAGCGTGCACTCTTATTTGGATGTCACACGCAATCTCAAATTACACTAAAAATCCAACATACCTCCCTCATTTTAGTGTAATCATAGATTAACTAACTTGTTCACAGCAATCAAACAAACTAATGCATAAATGAAATGGCGGGGACGATTGAATTTCATATTAGTATATTACACATTCCAAATAGTCGAATTTAAGGGTATCTCTATGGATTGAACCCTTAATATCCATATTGAATACATGAAGATAATATACACATTAGTTTACATACATGAATCTAACTTGACACTATCTTTTACTAGCCTATGTCCCTATCCTTCATAAGCATATCAAAGCCAAGTCCAAGCTTCTCGAAGCAGCTAAACTTCATGCTCATATAAGTAGCTCTTTTACTCTTGCACCTGCAAATGCAATTTTCAAAAGAGCTATTAAGAAGATATACCTCAACCTTCCTTAACTTGCAGGTCTAAACAAATACCTTTGGGATAATTTAACGTTGTGTTCCAAACTCTAGATGATAAGCTTTCCACATTAAATTCAGCACCTAACGTCATATTAGGTGGGAATTGGGTTATCTTAACATGAGAGTTTTCAGATGGACTTTAACCCTAATCCCACAGCTGATCCTTTCACGAGATCTCTAGTTAACCCTTTGGTTAATGATCAGCCAAGTTATGTTGAGTTCTCACATACTCAACCGAAATCACACCATGCATGATGAGCTCACGAACCATGCTATGTCTCATCCCTAAGTGTCTTGACTTGCCATTATACACTTGACTATATGCCTTAGCCAGTGTAGCTTCACTATCACACCTTACGGAAATGGGAGCCATTGGTTTTGGCCACAATGGAATATCATAAATCAAGTTTCTTAGCCACTCAGCTTCTTTGCCAGCTGCGGCTAACGCTACAAACTCAGACTCCATTGTCGAATCAGTTATGCAAGTCTGTTTCTTTGAAGCCCAAGAAATGACACCTCCCCCAAGTAGGAATACCCAACCACTTGTGGAAGAATGATCTTCCTTATTGTTTATCCAACTCGCATCCGAATATCCTTCAATCACTGAAGGAAATCCAATGTAAGTCAGACTGTAATCCATGGTTCCTTTCAAGTATTTGAATACTCGACCTAGTGCTTGCCAGTGATGAGTACTAGGATTGCTAGTAAACCTACTAAGTTTTCCAACAGCATACGCTATATCTAGTCTGGTGCTGATCATAGCGTACATAAGCGATCCAATCGCTCTTGAGAACTCAAGTGGAGATACCGCAATACCTTTATTAGGTAATAGCTTCAAACTAGGATCAATAGGAGTACTTGCGGGAGAACACTCCTTGAAATTGAACTTGTTCAAGATCTTCTTAATGTAGTGTGATTGAGAGATTGAAATACCCATGTTCTCACGTTTGATTTTAATACCTAAAATCACCTCAGCCTCCCCCATATCTTTCATAGCAAACTTAGATGATAAAAATTCTTTTGTTCTATCAACTTGATATTGGTTAGTGCCAAAAATCAACATATCATCTACATACAAACAGATTAAGACTCCGTTTCCAGAAGCATCAAACTTGCTATAAATACATTTATCTGCTTGGTTTAAAGCAAAACCATTAGACAATACAATCTCATCAAACTTTTGATGCCACTGCTTGGGTGCTTGCTTCAAGCCATAAAGAGATTTAATTAGTTTACACACCTTGTTTTCACTTCCAGGCATAACAAACCCTTCTGGTTGTTTCATGTAAATCTCCTCATCTAATTCACCATTTAAAAACGTAGTTTTCACATCCATTTGGTGAATTACAAGATTATGTATAGCAGCAAGTGCTAATAATAATCTAATGGTGGATATCCTTGCTACAGGAGCATATGTATCAAAAAAGTCAATACCCTCCTTTTGTCTAAACCCTTGGATTACTAATCTGGCTTTGAACTTATCAATAGTACCATCCACCTTCCTCTTCCTCTTGAAGATCCATTTACTTCCTAGTGGTTTACAACCAGGAGGTAATGTAACATCCGTCAAAAACGGATTTACCAAACCCGCTCCGTTTATCAACCGAACAGTCAGTTAAAATTTTCGTTGCGAATTAAATGCCCAAAATAATTTTAAACGATAGATAATCAATTATTATAAGGGGATATATAATTAGTTTTTGAAAAACTGTCAAAAATAACAAAATAAAAATGTTTTATTCATGCCGGGATTCGAACTCGGGTCTGTACCGGTTCAACAATAACTTATCACCCAGCCAATCAACCGCTCCGCCACTTTGTTTTTCTGCTAATAAAAGGAATCAATTAATTCAAATAATAATGATCAGAAGTCAAATTCAGTCAATTGCGCCCAAATAGCAGTCGTCGGAAATCCCGACGACTTCGCCGTTAATTTACGTTACCGCTCAAATTAACCGAAGAAGTAACTCCCACGACGGTTATAACCGACGTCTGAACCCGCGACATCAGCCGTAACCGCCGGAGAACGGCTGACTTCGAATTGAGACCGAATTCAGACCCCATACATCTCGATACTACCCTATAAATTCACCCACAACTCACCAGAAATCTTTCACTCTCAAATCGCACCCTTTCTCGGCGAAAACTCACTCGCCGGAAACATTTTGTACGTCGTCGGAAAACCGAGTCCTTAATCTCTGAGCTTTACTGAACCCCCTAAACTTTTACCGAAGTCACCCACACCCTTTGTAAGCTTTCTGAAGATTCTCTTCTGCAAGACACTCGTCGCCGGAAGAGATTGCTGCCGCCGGAGTTCTGCCGGAAAACAGAGGAAAGCCAGTCGGTACTTTTCACGCCTAATTTCCTTTCTTTTTACTTTTATCTCATCTGTAATTAATCATAAAACGCTAAAGAAACCTGAATCAACACTTCGAACCAGTCAGTCGTCACTTCCGGTTAAAACCAGTGAAGAAGACGATGTTTCGGTAATGGTTAAGTATAATTAAAATCAAGTTATTTACCGGGTTAGACACACAGTCCAGCGGTGGACTGTGTGCACATTAACGCTAAGGTCTCGAGTTCGAATATTGTTTCCTCACACGCTGCCTTAATAAAAATTCCTTTTTTCGCAAACTGAACCGGATTGATTTTAGGTATATGTTAAGTATATTAATAACCGAGTTAATAACCAAGTGAGACACACAGTCCAGCGGTGGACTGTGTGTACGCTAACCCACAGGTCCTGGGTTCGAGACCTGTGGAGCGCACCGGTTCTCTGGATTAAATCGTTTTTAAAATAAAGGATTTCTGTTTAAATCTAATTAATATATATATATAATTAAAATCGGATATATGACGGGTTAGACACGTAGCTCAGTTGGTAGAGCTGCGTGCACGCGTACGGGAGGTCTCGGGTTCGAGCCTCACTCAGCGCACAACAATATGCCTTCGAACCGGTCAACAGTCAGTCAAAGTCAACGGTCAAAGTCAACTGTAGCAAAAATCAAATTTTTTTTTATTTTTATTTATTTTAATTAAAAATACTTAAAAATAACATTTTTAAGGTTAGAAAATAGCCTTAAACTCACAAAAATACACCCAACAATCCTAGTAAAATAGATTAATAAAATCCGTTTATTTACCGAACCAAAATGCTATTTATCTAGGTTAATTTCACTCGTGGTTAAAACCATTTCGCGTGCATTCAACATCATCAACCAAACGCACCCAATGTGAGTGAATTCTTACAAATTCCCCTTTTTATTCATGTTTTGGGGTGTATCATGTGTCGCTTAAACTAATTCTTTTATGCAAACTCGTGCTATACCATTATATGATCTAAACTAGAATGTAACTATTGTTGGTTGTGGTGTATTACATATTGTCAAAGTTGTATGCAAATCATTTAGGCCCATCAGTTCCTCGTGGGAGACGAGTTGAACAACGCGTGCCTTAAAACTCATCATTTAGGCCCATCAGTTCCTCATGGGAGACGAGTTGAACAACGCGTGCCTTAAAACTCAGTCATTAGGCCCATCAGTTCGTAGAACAACGCGTGCCTCAAAACTCATTCATTAGGCCCATCAGTTCGTAGAATAACGCGTGCCTCAAAACTCATTCATTAGGCCCATCAGTTCGTAAGAACAACGCGTGCCTCAAAACTCATTCATTAGGCCCATCAGTTCGTGGAACAACGCGTGCCTCAAAACAATCATTTGGTGTATGTATGTTCAATATTCAATATTATGTGATGTGTGAATAAATTTACATCTACATTTACTCATATGTGGTATGCACATTATTTATAATCAATTGGATAAACTTGTTCAAATGTTTTCCATAGGGTTCACTCGCCAACATTATGTTGATCCAAAAACCTTTTTACACATGATACAGGTGAACAGGTTGAAGCAAGGAAAACATAGGATATGCCTTAGAAGAGAACAAAGAAGCTTAGATTGGTAGTTAGAACATGTTGTATCATTTATTGTAAATTTCCCTTAAATTGTATTAATGAATATGAAACGTATAATAAATGTCATGAGCTTTGATGATAACCCAATTATGCCCCGATCACCTTTTTCGCTGCGGGTCGGGGTGTGACAGATTGGTATCAGAGCCATGACTATAGGGATATAGGATAGGTTATTAGACCCTTAGAGCCTATACTATAGTCTGCCTAAATTTTAATTGATTAAGTGGTTACATACAAACTTGTGATATTTATTTGTTTCATATTCAAACATACATGCTTATATACATATTCATTATACATATATCAATGTTCATATATTCAATTCATTTTTCATACTCTCATTATTCAAGGATTTTGTTGCGATTTTCAAATCTCATCAAAGTAAGTTATGCGACGGGCATGTAGTAACCGGAAGGGTACAAGTACCGGTAGTCGGAACGTCCTGTCTAGGTTGGCATTCGTATAAATCCAAAATAACGGACCAGTTTGCCTACCTGGGGACTAACGATGAGAGTACGACGGACCTATTAGGCCAAAGCATGCCACACCAAACGTCGTTCGAACTAACCCCACTTTGAGATGTCACCGTGTCCATGCCTGGGCACATTCCGAATATCATACGTTACATATTTCTCGATTTTCTCCGGGTTTTAGTGTACGTAACCAGGCTAACACATGCGAACCATATGAAAAACCCGGTAATCATGGGGGCCCACGTGATTACGAAGGTGAAGTATGGCGGCATGCAAGGCCCAAATACGAGCAAAGCCCAAGACATCCTATGGATGTAGTAGATTTATTTTTCTATATTTATTTTATGAACGTTCATTCCCAAACACGACCCACGATTCCAAAGGCATCCAACTCATACTCTTGATATGTATTCCTTGTAGATGTCTTCTAGCCTCGCTCGTAGGAAAATGAGAGCAGGAAAAGCCCGTGAACGCATGGCTGCCCAAATCGCTCAGCAAATGGCGACCGTAATACCCAACATTGTAGTTCAAGTTCAACAAGACCTTACCGCTAATTCCATTAACCAAACCCAACAAGAAGATCAAAACACTGTTAATCTTTCCCCAAAAGTCACTAAATGCACCTACAAACATTTCAAATCCTGCGATCCTCCAAAATACGAAGGTACTGAAGGTGTCACCGCTCTCCTCCACTGGTTCGAAGAAATGGAGAACATTTTTTTAAATTGCGATTGCCCCGATGATCGCAAAGTGCGTTATGCCACCGGTCGTTTACTTAGAACAGCACTCACATGGTGAAATACAGAAAAGACCAAACGAGGTGTTGAAGATACTATGACCTTGACTTGGGAAGAGTTGAAGGGAATCATGACAAGACGGTTTTGCCCAAGAAGCGAAATCAAGAAATTGGAGGATGAGTTCCATGCTTTGAAACAAAAGGAAGGCGACCACACCACATACAACAAGAGGTTCCTTGAGTTAAATCAAATGGTTCCAAATTTGTTCACTCCCCTCTACCGTCTGATCGAGCACTACATTCGTGGCCTTCCATCAAAGATTCAAGACTCTGTAATAAGTACCTCGCCTGCAACTTTGGAAGCAACAATGGAGCTAGCAACAGCGCTCACCGAGAACCGAATCCGGAACAAAGATTTCAAGGAGGAGAAGAAGAAGGATAAAGCATCAACCGAAACCACAAACTCCACCCGAACCGAATCCTCTACACCACCTATTTCTAAGAGGAAACGAGATGGGCAAATTTTCGCCGTCACCCAACGCAACCAACCAGCTTCAGAAGTTGTACCTCCCCAAACTATCCCAATCACTCAAGTAGCACCTAACTCAACTTACCCAAATAAGAAGCCTTACATTGGACCTCACCCTCAATACAACACCTGTTTCTATTACCATCCATCTACTTTACCCTGTCGACTATGTGCAAATTGTGGACGCTACGGTCATTTGAGCAAAGTTTGCCGCACCTCACAAAACCAAACCCCACCCCCTACTCAAAACATGGTCCAAACATATCAACAACCTCAATACCCCATGTTCCCATATGTTCGAGCTTGTTTCAATTGTGGCGACCCTACCCATTTTAGAAACACGTGCCCTCGTTTGGTTAACATCATAAACGCCCAAGCTCAAGCAAACCCAGTTAACCAAGCAAATCAAACAAACCCAGCTCCACCGCCAGCAAGAGGAAGAGTTTATAACATCAACGCCAATCCTGTTGAAGATATTAACGGTCCAAACCAACCACTTAACTAGCCTTCTCTCACCAAGAATCAAGATTCAACACCAACCACTTAGTTTTTATGTTTTTCCTTTATGTTATCTCAATTTTCACGTATCTCAATTGGAAATTTTATCCAAGAATTTTAATGCAAATTACTAGTTCAGTTTGTTTTATACTCATTGATTTAATATTCATATCATCATACCTCACGACGTATCTCAGTTTCATCATTTAAAGAAGTTGAGTTGTGTCTCACTTCTACATAGACTAACCTCTCCATCATAATAAACGAGAGAGGTATTGTCATCATTCAAACATGTATACTATCAGAATTAAGACTCAAGCGCTGGTTGTTGTGTTTGATTATGTTGTAGGATCGCATAGAACTAATCATAACTTGCGGATAAAGCCAATGAAAATTTGGCAAGAATATGGTGGATACGCCGCTGGTACTTCCTATATATAAGTATTCTTGTCAAATGATCGGAGGCATTATCAGGCGGTTATGAGAGGTTTCATGTATAGGCTATTTGTGTGATTGATGTTTAGATTAAGTTATTCATTTTCAAGTACATGCAATACGTTCGGCTCCGTTTGATTGAGCCTTGAGCGCACAGACAATTTCATTTTCAGTACATGAAATACGTTCGGCTCCGTTTGATTGAGCCTTGAGCGCACAGACAATTTCATTTTTAGTACATGCAATACGATCGGCTCCGTTTGATTGAGCCTTGATCGCACAGATATATTTCATTTCAGTATTTTATGTTTGTTGTATTGGTTGTAGAGTTATATAGGACTAATCATAATTCACTGATAAAACCAATGAAAATTTGGCAAGAATATGGTGGATACGCCGCTGGTACTTCCTATATATAAGTATTCTTGCCAAAGGATCAGAGGCGTTATCAGGCGGTTATGAGATGTTTCATGTAGGGTTTAGTATTGCCTTGGTTGAAATTTGTGTTACATTTATATCATCTCACTATTTAAAGAAATTGGATTGTGTTCCATTTCTACATAAACTAACCTCTCCATCATAACAAACGAGAGAGGAACCATCACCATTCAAACATATATGCTATCAGAATGTGGATTCAATTATTAGTTGTTGTGTTTATTTGTGTAGATTGTAGTATTAGAATTTCTGCCTTAGGATATAACCCTAAGCATATTCAAACTTTTATGCATGAAATCAAAGTTAGCAAATCAATTCTGCTTATCAATACTTTTACAGCAGGCAACAAAAAGCGATTCCTGTAATAGGGTACTTAACCCTTACAAGGAACGTTACCGCCTCGAACAAAAAAACTTAAACCCTTCTTTCTTCTAAGCATATAACGGTCAAACTAAACACCATCATTCTTTTAGTCAAATATATCACTATTTAAATTTCGGGACGAAATTTCTAAAAAAGCAGGGGATACTGTAACATCCGTCAAAAACGGATTTACCAAACCCGCTCCGTTTATCAACCGAACAGTCAGTTAAAATTTTCGTTGCGAATTAAATGCCCAAAATAATTTTAAACGATACATAATCAATTATTATACGGGGATATATAATTAGTTTTTGAAAAACTGTCAAAAATAACAAAATAAAAATGTTTTATTCATGCCGGGATTCGAACTCGGGTCTGTACCGGTTCAACAATAACTTATCACCCAGCCAATCAACCGCTCCGCCACTTTGTTTTTCTGCTAATAAAAGGAATCAATTAATTCAAATAATAATGATCAGAAGTCAAATTCAGTCAATTGCGCCCAAATAGCAGTCGTCGGAAATCCCGACGACTTCGCCGTTAATTTACGTTACCGCTCAAATTAACCGAAGAAGTAACTCCCACGACGGTTATAACCGACGTCTGAACCCGCGACATCAGCCGTAACCGCCGGAGAACGGCTGACTTCGAATTGAGACCGAATTCAGACCCCATACATCTCGATACTACCCTATAAATTCACCCACAACTCACCAGAAATCTTTCACTCTCAAATCGCACCCTTTCTCGGCGAAAACTCACTCGCCGGAAACATTTTGTACGTCGTCGGAAAACCGAGTCCTTAATCTCTGAGCTTTACTGAACCCCCTAAACTTTTACCGAAGTCACCCACACCCTTTGTAAGCTTTCTGAAGATTCTCTTCTGCAAGACACTCGTCGCCGGAAGAGATTGCTGCCGCCGGAGTTCTGCCGGAAAACAGAGGAAAGCCAGTCGGTACTTTTCACGCCTAATTTCCTTTCTTTTTACTTTTATCTCATCTGTAATTAATCATAAAACGCTAAAGAAACCTGAATCAACACTTCGAACCAGTCAGTCGTCACTTCCGGTTAAAACCAGTGAAGAAGACGATGTTTCGGTAATGGTTAAGTATAATTAAAATCAAGTTATTTACCGGGTTAGACACACAGTCCAGCGGTGGACTGTGTGCACATTAACGCTAAGGTCTCGAGTTCGAATATTGTTTCCTCACACGCTGCCTTAATAAAAATTCCTTTTTTCGCAAACTGAACCGGATTGATTTTAGGTATATGTTAAGTATATTAATAACCGAGTTAATAACCAAGTGAGACACACAGTCCAGCGGTGGACTGTGTGTACGCTAACCCACAGGTCCTGGGTTCGAGACCTGTGGAGCGCACCGGTTCTCTGGATTAAATCGTTTTTAAAATAAAGGATTTCTGTTTAAATCTAATTAATATATATATATAATTAAAATCGGATATATGACGGGTTAGACACGTAGCTCAGTTGGTAGAGCTGCGTGCACGCGTACGGGAGGTCTCGGGTTCGAGCCTCACTCAGCGCACAACAATATGCCTTCGAACCGGTCAACAGTCAGTCAAAGTCAACGGTCAAAGTCAACTGTAGCAAAAATCAAATTTTTTTTTATTTTTATTTATTTTAATTAAAAATACTTAAAAATAACATTTTTAAGGTTAGAAAATAGCCTTAAACTCACAAAAATACACCCAACAATCCTAGTAAAATAGATTAATAAAATCCGTTTATTTACCGAACCAAAATGCTATTTATCTAGGTTAATTTCACTCGTGGTTAAAACCATTTCGCGTGCATTCAACATCATCAACCAAACGCACCCAATGTGAGTGAATTCTTACAAATTCCCCTTTTTATTCATGTTTTGGGGTGTATCATGTGTCGCTTAAACTAATTCTTTTATGCAAACTCGTGCTATACCATTATATGATCTAAACTAGAATGTAACTATTGTTGGTTGTGGTGTATTACATATTGTCAAAGTTGTATGCAAATCATTTAGGCCCATCAGTTCCTCGTGGGAGACGAGTTGAACAACGCGTGCCTTAAAACTCATCATTTAGGCCCATCAGTTCCTCATGGGAGACGAGTTGAACAACGCGTGCCTTAAAACTCAGTCATTAGGCCCATCAGTTCGTAGAACAACGCGTGCCTCAAAACTCATTCATTAGGCCCATCAGTTCGTAGAATAACGCGTGCCTCAAAACTCATTCATTAGGCCCATCAGTTCGTAAGAACAACGCGTGCCTCAAAACTCATTCATTAGGCCCATCAGTTCGTGGAACAACGCGTGCCTCAAAACAATCATTTGGTGTATGTATGTTCAATATTCAATATTATGTGATGTGTGAATAAATTTACATCTACATTTACTCATATGTGGTATGCACATTATTTATAATCAATTGGATAAACTTGTTCAAATGTTTTCCATAGGGTTCACTCGCCAACATTATGTTGATCCAAAAACCTTTTTACACATGATACAGGTGAACAGGTTGAAGCAAGGAAAACATAGGATATGCCTTAGAAGAGAACAAAGAAGCTTAGATTGGTAGTTAGAACATGTTGTATCATTTATTGTAAATTTCCCTTAAATTGTATTAATGAATATGAAACGTATAATAAATGTCATGAGCTTTGATGATAACCCAATTATGCCCCGATCACCTTTTTCGCTGCGGGTCGGGGTGTGACAGATTGGTATCAGAGCCATGACTATAGGGATATAGGATAGGTTATTAGACCCTTAGAGCCTATACTATAGTCTGCCTAAATTTTAATTGATTAAGTGGTTACATACAAACTTGTGATATTTATTTGTTTCATATTCAAACATACATGCTTATATACATATTCATTATACATATATCAATGTTCATATATTCAATTCATTTTTCATACTCTCATTATTCAAGGATTTTGTTGCGATTTTCAAATCTCATCAAAGTAAGTTATGCGACGGGCATGTAGTAACCGGAAGGGTACAAGTACCGGTAGTCGGAACGTCCTGTCTAGGTTGGCATTCGTATAAATCCAAAATAACGGACCAGTTTGCCTACCTGGGGACTAACGATGAGAGTACGACGGACCTATTAGGCCAAAGCATGCCACACCAAACGTCGTTCGAACTAACCCCACTTTGAGATGTCACCGTGTCCATGCCTGGGCACATTCCGAATATCATACGTTACATATTTCTCGATTTTCTCCGGGTTTTAGTGTACGTAACCAGGCTAACACATGCGAACCATATGAAAAACCCGGTAATCATGGGGGCCCACGTGATTACGAAGGTGAAGTATGGCGGCATGCAAGGCCCAAATACGAGCAAAGCCCAAGACATCCTATGGATGTAGTAGATTTATTTTTCTATATTTATTTTATGAACGTTCATTCCCAAACACGACCCACGATTCCAAAGGCATCCAACTCATACTCTTGATATGTATTCCTTGTAGATGTCTTCTAGCCTCGCTCGTAGGAAAATGAGAGCAGGAAAAGCCCGTGAACGCATGGCTGCCCAAATCGCTCAGCAAATGGCGACCGTAATACCCAACATTGTAGTTCAAGTTCAACAAGACCTTACCGCTAATTCCATTAACCAAACCCAACAAGAAGATCAAAACACTGTTAATCTTTCCCCAAAAGTCACTAAATGCACCTACAAACATTTCAAATCCTGCGATCCTCCAAAATACGAAGGTACTGAAGGTGTCACCGCTCTCCTCCACTGGTTCGAAGAAATGGAGAACATTTTTTTAAATTGCGATTGCCCCGATGATCGCAAAGTGCGTTATGCCACCGGTCGTTTACTTAGAACAGCACTCACATGGTGAAATACAGAAAAGACCAAACGAGGTGTTGAAGATACTATGACCTTGACTTGGGAAGAGTTGAAGGGAATCATGACAAGACGGTTTTGCCCAAGAAGCGAAATCAAGAAATTGGAGGATGAGTTCCATGCTTTGAAACAAAAGGAAGGCGACCACACCACATACAACAAGAGGTTCCTTGAGTTAAATCAAATGGTTCCAAATTTGTTCACTCCCCTCTACCGTCTGATCGAGCACTACATTCGTGGCCTTCCATCAAAGATTCAAGACTCTGTAATAAGTACCTCGCCTGCAACTTTGGAAGCAACAATGGAGCTAGCAACAGCGCTCACCGAGAACCGAATCCGGAACAAAGATTTCAAGGAGGAGAAGAAGAAGGATAAAGCATCAACCGAAACCACAAACTCCACCCGAACCGAATCCTCTACACCACCTATTTCTAAGAGGAAACGAGATGGGCAAATTTTCGCCGTCACCCAACGCAACCAACCAGCTTCAGAAGTTGTACCTCCCCAAACTATCCCAATCACTCAAGTAGCACCTAACTCAACTTACCCAAATAAGAAGCCTTACATTGGACCTCACCCTCAATACAACACCTGTTTCTATTACCATCCATCTACTTTACCCTGTCGACTATGTGCAAATTGTGGACGCTACGGTCATTTGAGCAAAGTTTGCCGCACCTCACAAAACCAAACCCCACCCCTACTCAAAACATGGTCCAAACATATCAACAACCTCAATACCCCATGTTCCCATATGTTCGAGCTTGTTTCAATTGTGGCGACCCTACCCATTTTAGAAACACGTGCCCTCGTTTGGTTAACATCATAAACGCCCAAGCTCAAGCAAACCCAGTTAACCAAGCAAATCAAACAAACCCAGCTCCACCGCCAGCAAGAGGAAGAGTTTATAACATCAACGCCAATCCTGTTGAAGATATTAACGGTCCAAACCAACCACTTAACTAGCCTTCTCTCACCAAGAATCAAGATTCAACACCAACCACTTAGTTTTTATGTTTTTCCTTTATGTTATCTCAATTTTCACGTATCTCAATTGGAAATTTTATCCAAGAATTTTAATGCAAATTACTAGTTCAGTTTGTTTTATACTCATTGATTTAATATTCATATCATCATACCTCACGACGTATCTCAGTTTCATCATTTAAAGAAGTTGAGTTGTGTCTCACTTCTACATAGACTAACCTCTCCATCATAATAAACGAGAGAGGTATTGTCATCATTCAAACATGTATACTATCAGAATTAAGACTCAAGCGCTGGTTGTTGTGTTTGATTATGTTGTAGGATCGCATAGAACTAATCATAACTTGCGGATAAAGCCAATGAAAATTTGGCAAGAATATGGTGGATACGCCGCTGGTACTTCCTATATATAAGTATTCTTGTCAAATGATCGGAGGCATTATCAGGCGGTTATGAGAGGTTTCATGTATAGGCTATTTGTGTGATTGATGTTTAGATTAAGTTATTCATTTTCAAGTACATGCAATACGTTCGGCTCCGTTTGATTGAGCCTTGAGCGCACAGACAATTTCATTTTCAGTACATGAAATACGTTCGGCTCCGTTTGATTGAGCCTTGAGCGCACAGACAATTTCATTTTTAGTACATGCAATACGATCGGCTCCGTTTGATTGAGCCTTGATCGCACAGATATATTTCATTTCAGTATTTTATGTTTGTTGTATTGGTTGTAGAGTTATATAGGACTAATCATAATTCACTGATAAAACCAATGAAAATTTGGCAAGAATATGGTGGATACGCCGCTGGTACTTCCTATATATAAGTATTCTTGCCAAAGGATCAGAGGCGTTATCAGGCGGTTATGAGATGTTTCATGTAGGGTTTAGTATTGCCTTGGTTGAAATTTGTGTTACATTTATATCATCTCACTATTTAAAGAAATTGGATTGTGTTCCATTTCTACATAAACTAACCTCTCCATCATAACAAACGAGAGAGGAACCATCACCATTCAAACATATATGCTATCAGAATGTGGATTCAATTATTAGTTGTTGTGTTTATTTGTGTAGATTGTAGTATTAGAATTTCTGCCTTAGGATATAACCCTAAGCATATTCAAACTTTTATGCATGAAATCAAAGTTAGCAAATCAATTCTGCTTATCAATACTTTTACAGCAGGCAACAAAAAGCGATTCCTGTAATAGGGTACTTAACCCTTACAAGGAACGTTACCGCCTCGAACAAAAAAACTTAAACCCTTCTTTCTTCTAAGCATATAACGGTCAAACTAAACACCATCATTCTTTTAGTCAAATATATCACTATTTAAATTTCGGGACGAAATTTCTAAAAAAGCAGGGGATACTGTAACATCCGTCAAAAACGGATTTACCAAACCCGCTCCGTTTATCAACCGAACAGTCAGTTAAAATTTTCGTTGCGAATTAAATGCCCAAAATAATTTTAAACGATACATAATCAATTATTATACGGGGATATATAATTAGTTTTTGAAAAACTGTCAAAAATAACAAAATAAAAATGTTTTATTCATGCCGGGATTCGAACTCGGGTCTGTACCGGTTCAACAATAACTTATCACCCAGCCAATCAACCGCTCCGCCACTTTGTTTTTCTGCTAATAAAAGGAATCAATTAATTCAAATAATAATGATCAGAAGTCAAATTCAGTCAATTGCGCCCAAATAGCAGTCGTCGGAAATCCCGACGACTTCGCCGTTAATTTACGTTACCGCTCAAATTAACCGAAGAAGTAACTCCCACGACGGTTATAACCGATGTCTGAACCCGCGACATCAGCCGTAACCGCCGGAGAACGGCTGACTTCGAATTGAGACCGAATTCAGACCCCATACATCTCGATACTACCCTATAAATTCACCCACAACTCACCAGAAATCTTTCACTCTCAAATCGCACCCTTTCTCGGCGAAAACTCACTCGCCGGAAACATTTTGTACGTCGCCGGAAAACCGAGTCCTTAATCTCTGAGCTTTACTGAACCCCCCAACTTTTACCGAAGTCACCCACACCCTTTGTAAGCTTTCTGAAGATTCTCTTCTGCAAGACACTCGTCGCCGGAAGAGATTGCTGCTGCCGGAGTTCTGCCGGAAAACAGAGGAAAGCCAGTCGGTACTTTTCACGCCTAATTTCCTTTCTTTTTACTTTTATCTCATCTGTAATTAATCATAAAACGCTAAAGAAACCTGAATCAACACTTCGAACCAGTCAGTCGTCACTTCCGGTTAAAACCAGTGAAGAAGACGATGTTTCGGTAATGGTTAAGTATAATTAAAATCAAGTTATTTACCGGGTTAGACACACATTCCAGCGGTGGACTGTGTGCACATTAACGCTAAGGTTTCGAGTTCGAATATTGTTTCCTCACACGCTGCCTTAATAAAAATTCCTTTTTTCGCAAACTGAACCGGATTGATTTTAGGTATATGTTAAGTATATTAATAACCGAGTTAATAACCAAGTGAGACACACAGTCCAGCGGTGGACTGTGTGTACGCTAACCCACAGGTCCCGGGTTCGAGACCTGTGGAGCGCACCGGTTCTCTGGATTAAATCGTTTTTAAAATAAAGGATTTCTGTTTAAATCTAATTAATATATATATATAATTAAAATCGGATATATGACGGGTTAGACACGTAGCTCAGTTGGTAGAGCTGCGTGCACGCGTACGGGAGGTCTCGGGTTCGAGCCTCACTCAGCGCACAACAATATGCCTTCGAACCGGTCAACAGTCAGTCAAAGTCAACGGTCAAAGTCAACTGTAGCAAAAATCAATTTTTTTTTATTATTTTTATTTATTTATTTTAATTAAAAATACTTAAAAATAACATTTTTAAGGTTAGAAAATAGCCTTAAACTCACAAAAATACACCCAACAATCCTACTAAAATAGATTAATAAAATCCGTTTATTTACCGAACCAAAATGCTATTTATCTAGGTTAATTTCACTCGTGGTTAAAACCATTTCGCGTGCATTCAACATGATCAACCGAACGCACCCAATGTGAGTGAATTCTTACAAATTCCCCTTTTTATTCATGTTTTGGGGTGTATCATGAGCTTCCTGACCTGCTTTGTACCAGCCGGTATTTTGTGTACTTCGGGGCGAGCTCGCTCTAACGTCGCTCGCTTAAACTAATTCTTTTATGCAAACTCGTGCTATACCATTATATGATCTAAACTAGAATGTAACTATTGTTGGTTGTGGTGTATTACATATTGTCAAAGTTGTATGCAAATCATTTAGGCCCATCAGTTCCTCGTGGGAGACGAGTTGAACAACGCGTGCCTTAAAACTCATCATTTAGGCCCATCAGTTCCTCATGGGAGACGAGTTGAACAACGCGTGCCTTAAAACTCATTCATTAGGCCCATCAGTTCGTAGAACAACGCGTGCCTCAAAACTCATTCATTAGGCCCATCAGTTCGTAGAACAACGCGTGCCTCAAATCTCATTCATTAGGCCCATCAGTTCGTAAGAACAACGCGTGCCTCAAAACTCATTCATTAGGCCCATCAGTTCGTGGAACTACGCGTGCCTCAAAACGCGTGCCCTAAGTTTCTTATCTTAGGATCATTGAGCCTTACCACGGCTCTACAACCCCAAACTCTTAGTTTTTGCAATTCGGGTTTCTTTTTATACCAAAGCTCAAAAGGGGTTGTTTTGTTCCTTTTATTAGGAACCCTGTTTAACAAATAACAAGCTGTCAACATAGCCTCTCCCCAAAACCCATTATTTAGACCCGAATGGGACAGCATGGTATTAACCATCTCTTTTAGTGTCCTATTCTTCCTTTCCGCCACACCATTTTATTCCGGTGTGTAAGGAGTTGTGGTAAGGTGTTTTATTCCAGTTGATTGGAAATATTCCGGATCAAAATACTCACCACGTCTATCCGTATGTAGGGTTTTGATCAATTCACTTTGATGAAGCTCTACTTCTTGTTTATAGATTTTAAACTTTTCCAAAGCTTCATCTTTTGCATGTAAAAAGTAAACGTAACAGAACCTAGTAGCATCATCTATAAAGGTTACAACATACTTCTTGTTGCCTAATGATGGTGTACCATGAAAATCACATAGATCACTATCAAATCTAACAATTTACTTTCTCTAGTAACATGTTGCAAGAATGGTTTTCTAGTTATTTTATTCAACTTGCAGATATGGCACTTTTCATTTGTTAAATTAACTGTCGGAATTAAGCTCATATTAGACATTTCCATAAGTCGTTTATAATGTACATGTCCTAATCTAGCATGCCATAATTCAGATTTAGATGAATTTATACTAGGTGCAGAATCAATCATGCAAACAGAATTATCACTAAACGACACTTCTAGATTTAACATAATCATACCATTACATAAATAACCAAATCCGATAAAAGAACCATGTCTTGACAAGATATACTTGTCACATTCTAACACTTGTTTGTACCCGCAATTATTTAATACGATACCAGATAACAAGTTTTTCCGAATGCCAGGTACATACAATACATTACTTAAACTTAGAGTTTTTCCAGAAGTAAATACTAGTACTACACTTCCAATTATGTGGATTGGCTCGGTTGCAACATTTCCCATCTTTAAAACAGATCCATCTTCAATTAATGTAAGGTCCTTGAACCATCTTCGACCCTTACATACGTGACTTGTTGCTCCCGAGTCATACCACCAAGCAATAGAATCATCCTGCACATAAAATGCTTCAGAAATTAGTGAAACATAATTCACATCCGAATTATAATTAAAGTTTAATTTTTGACCTTGTTGCTTTGGATCCTTAGAGGATCCACCAGTGCCAGCTTCATTCTTGGCTTTACCAACACGACAATCTCTCTTGAAGTGTCCTGGTTTACCACACTTCCAACAGCCTTGATCATTGGTCTGTTTTGCATACTTCACAGCCTTGTTCTTCTTGTTAAACCCACTTTGATACTTTCTTTTGTTGTTTCCCTTGTTAGAATTTTTGAGACTAGGGCCACTTTCTTCCACCATGTTAACAGAAGACCCACCAACGTGTTTGTCTTTGTTAACATTTTCCATGGCCCGACAAGACTCCTCAATTGGAAAACAACTTCCAAGTTCAACCAGATTCATTTCCTCCTTCTTATGTTTTAAAGTATGTTTAAAATCTTTCCATGAAGGAGGAAGTTTATCAATGATAGATGGAACAGAAATAGCTTCATCCATCTTTAAACCATGTTGTTCGAATTGACCCAGAATTCTTAGACATTCATTGTATTGTTCCATAATGGGTCTACCATCAACCATTTTATAATTCATAAAATCACTGACCAAGAATTTCTTACTAGATGTGTCTTCAGCCATGTACTTGGCCTCAAGTAATTCCCACAGTTCTTTTGCAGATTCAACATTTTGATAAATATCGAAAAGAGAGTCACACATACCATTCAGAATATGCCCACGATAGATGTAATCATCATTCAACCACTTTCCACGCTTCCTAGTTTGTTCCAACGCTCATCCGTCACTTCCTCGGGCATCGGGGTACTCAGAACGTACACCACTCTCAAAGTCGTCAACAGAAAATGCATCTTCTTTTGCCAGCGATGAAAGTCTTGCCCTTCAAACTTGTCCAATTTCGCAAATTTGTTCGTCATGGCCTTCGCAGATTCACCACCACTTGTCATCTTCACTAAAATTGTTTAATCTTTGTTGGGAAAATTCGAAATTGCTTGGATAAATCTGAAGTCGTGTAATAACTATCAGATCAAACAATTGGAGTGGCTACCAATCTTTGATCGGATAAAATCAGAAAAATTCTAGATTTTTGTATGGCAATTTTTGATTGAGAGTCAATAATCAAATTTTGATTATTTTGGCAGTTTTCATTGGGAGCGTATATGCAGCTCGACCGCAGCCAGGGCTCTGCCCTGGACCCCGCCAGGGGCTGCCGCCCATTGGACCCTGCTTCTCTCGGGGCCGCTGCCCCCTTGGATCCCCCGTTAGTCCCGATGACCTTCAAATAAGCGTGCACTCTTATTTGGACGTCACACGCAATCTCAAATTACACTAAAATATCCAACATGTAGAACTTTGATAATGCCAAGGTGTACCTTCTCCCGAACTAAGTGGATATCCAGTTCGATATGTTTGGTTCGTTGATGTTGTACAAGATTTTCAGCAAGTGAAGAAACACCAGATCGAGATTAGATCGGAATCAATCTAAATATGTGGGCATGGTTTCTGCATAAAATAGTTAATCTCAAATTTGTTCGCTGATTGTATCTGGTTCGCCGGAGATCACTGCAAAACAGAAGCGTCGTTAGCCTCGCCACAGGGAGAATGGGGTTCTCTCTGTGACCACCCTCCGGCGTGAGAATAAGTACAGTGATCGGAAAATGATAAGTAGTAGAGAGTGAAAGTGAGTGAAAGTAGATGCGATAACTTGTACCTTAAGTCTCGTATTTATAGCCGGTTGTTTGAGCGCCAAAATTGTAACGGAGGGTTAGCAGAATCTTTTCCGCCGTTAACAGTTATTTCTCCATCCATGCACACGGATTGCAAACGATTGGGGAGTTGCCACGTGGAAACTGATTCAATCTAGATCTGCATGTTGGTTATGCCATCACCATGATTTTAGATGAGCGCTCAAGATGTTGCCACGTTATATTCGGTCTGCAACCGAATGAGGCCCGGCACGATGATCATTTAAGGCTTCTAGAATGTTTCCAGCTGTGGGCCTTTTATCTATTGCCACGTGTCCTGTTTGTTACAACAGAAAAGATTCTTTTTGTCTGATCCTTAATTCCCTACGCGCGGATACGCCTGAACTTTAATTGCTATCAAGCTTAACTTTACCCTTGCGTGGGCCCGCACAAGGATGTTAAATGAGTATTAATCTCCTCAGCGTTCGGACGCATGGTTATTAAGGATTTCTTTGTCTGCGCGGGGAAAGCAGTACTTATTTAAGATGGTTTTGGAGTGCAATGGTGGTATGGCCCTCTGAGCTAGCATATGGTTTTTGGGACCATACCCTTTCAAGTCCCCCTAGTCCAGTATTGCTCCTATGCGCGAATGGCAAGTAGGTGTAGTACTGGACTAAAAATAACAAGTGTGCGCTTTGTTGTGAAAATGATATATGTCATTTTGTTGCGCTGAATGACCAGACACTTCCTTATGAAGAAAGATGCTCTTTGGATAAGGTCTATGATATTTTGAATTTTGAAAAAGCTGATTGGTGACAGTCTGTGTCAGGGGTTGGTGAGAGAAAACGTGCTGAGATGACGTCTGATGACTATGTGATAGGCTGTCCACAGTGTCCGATGTGTTGTATTAATTGGTTTTCGGCTAGCGTGTATGACACGCGCGCGTGAGGCCGTTACTGTAGCCCACTCGCCCAATTGGCGACTAGGGTTTCGTGTGTTCCCTGAGAAACGGCTGCACGTCTCTCAATGCCATTAATTACGGTGGGTATATAAACCCTTTGATGAATCGTCTGCAATTGTCTTGTGAACTTCCATCCTTTATCTTCCTTTTTTTAGAGTTTTTCCGTTCTACTATCTCCTTCCCGTATTCGTGTTCATCTCCCCTGATACATTTTCTTATCATGTCTACGGGCGAGAAAGTTGAGGGAACCGCAGAAGAGATAAACACATCGTTGCCACCGTTGAAATGGTCAAGACAAACCTTTGATAATCTTGTCACAAGCTTCAAATATCCAACCAGTTGGGATGCCGGTATCCTCAGAAGATCAGACGGCGGCTCAGGCGCCGGCCGGTTATATAACCTTGTTCTGGGAACATTTTGATCATGGCAACTTCCGTCTGCCGGTCACCAAATTCTTCATAGATCTGCTGGACTATTACAAGTTCCATATTTCTCAGTTAAACCTGATGGGGATGGTACGGATATGGCATTTCGAGTTCTTATGTCGTTCGATGAACATATTGCCGATGGTAAACCGCTTTCGAGTGTTCTATCAATTACACTGTTCGTTGGGTTTTTACTCTTTCCAGCAACGACTGCCGGCCAAGAAATTATTACTAACTCCTCCCAAATGTTTCCTTGATTGGAAACAGCAGTTTTTTACATTAAGGCAGGTGTGATCCCCTTAAAGATAACTTTTCGAGGGGCGGATGAGATACCACAGGAAACTATGTCTATTCCATCAAACGAAGTGTGGTATCAAGACTTGAAAAAAATCCCCACTACTCAGTTACTAGAACGGGCGCTCGTTGCTGCGGGTATGAGTCTCTTGTGGAAGATGGACCATCAAGACAAACCAGTGTACTTGGAGGATGGAAAAATTAAGTTATCTCTGTTGCTATGCTTTTATCTACGCAGATGTATTGTTTTCTCATATTGTGCCTGTTCACAGGAGTTGCTTTGTATGTGGTGGGCCGAAAGAATGGGAAAATGACCACTATGCCATCAGGAGCAGGTGAGAAATCATGGTATCTACAAATTGTGGAGAATATTGAACTCCCCAAGGACGAAGATCTACAAGCGCAGATTGCTGCTGGCGCTGGTAAGTGATCCTCTATCTTTGAGTAATATTGCAATATTACTTTTTGCTTATGCCGCACATGGGTAGTATTGCAAAATAACTCTTAACTATTTCATCGATAGGTGATTTGATACATTTGGGCGTAGGCCCTGATTCCAAAAAGAAGAGACTTGTGGCCCTACTACTGCTGCGAAGAAAACGAATGCGCCTAAAGCAGATGAACCCAAGATTGTAAAGAAAGGTACGCACTTAGTATCTGACTTTTGGTGCAATTACGTGGTGGTGTCTGACACTTTGGAGGGACTTGCGCCTGTAGGCTTAAAGAAACCTAAAGCGGAGCCCAAAGATGGCACAGACATCCCTATTTCCAACCCAGACGAACCGATAGGTGTGGAATCAAGTCCAGAACCTTTGAAAAGAGCCAAAAGGAAACCAGAGAGAACGGAAACTGAGACGCAACCTGCGAAGAAAATGGCCCGGAAGAAGATTGGCAAGAGAAGCAACCTGGATGCCTTGGCTGTGAAGTTTTCTCCTGGTAAACATGTAAATTACTTTATTCATGTAAATAAATTTTAACTGATCATTCCACTTTTGTAAAGAAAACAGGGGCTTCTTACCAACCATCAGAGACGTTATCACCGGTCCACAAGGCGCAGTCAACTGATATTCCAGAGAAAGCCATGGGTGATGACAAATCGGTGGAACCTGAGGCGGAGAAGCATGAAGCTGAGTTTATCAAACCAAATTCTCTAGAAAATTCAAACCCTGGAAGCGGAGAAGATTGCTGAGGAAGCAACAAAATTTTCATCTGATGTTACTGCTGGAGAGCAGTCTAAAGATACTACCCCCATTGTCGACAGGGTTTAAGCTGATGCTACTGCTGGCGAGCAGTCTAAAGATAACGTTCCCTCCACATCAGCGCGAATATCAGAAAATCCTATTTTTGAAACACGCGATGCTAATGAGGAATCTCCCATCCGCCCGGATGAGACTCCGAAGGATTATTATTACCGGTCGTATTCTGCGAAGAAGGCTTCAGATTTTCATATATCGTTTTGGAAGTTGAAGCAAGGAGATACCTTTGCCGATTGGCAAGCATGTCTGGAATGGTTTAAAGGTGCATACCCCCCAGCTGAGGTCAAACTTCAAGAAGAGCGCACTCATGAAAGAACATATCGAGCGTATCTTCAAGAAACGGCTAGTGCTTCTTCTACCACCCATAGAATAGAGCGTGAATGGCGCAACATGCAAAAAGAGTGGGATGAATTTGATGTTTCTAAACAAAGGGTGGAGGTAGAGAAAACGTGTGTTAAGACTTTGATTGTAGAGCTTGAAGTCGATAACGCCAAATTTGAGGATGAGAAAAAGACCGAAGAATGGTCTGCCATGGGATGGAAGAAGAAGGCTGAGGCAGAGGCCGCGCTGCTTGTTGAAGAGCGTAAGCGCTGGAAAGAGGCATGTGAGAGGGATAATAATGAAAAAAATTCTTTGCGCAATGAGATTGAGAAGTTAAAGAAGGAAAAAAGCCGATGTGCTAGCTGCTACCGATGAAACTCGTTCTCTTCGTGAGCGTAGTGAGCAGAAAGAGGTAGAAACGAGCATGACTCTCATCCTTAGAAATAAAGAGGTTGCTAACCTTACCTCTATGTTGTTTGATTAGGAACAAATGAAGGTGGAGCTAGATGTTGCGAAGAAAGACCTGCAGCTCACAAATAACTTAACTTGGTTGCAGCAGTATGGTGTTGTAAATGTAAGTGTTCAAAACTCATAATTTGAATATCTTTGCGCCTGAACTTATCTTGTGATATACTTGTGCAGATTGCAAACTCCATTTTGAACTCTACGGAGTCGGATGAGGCAGTGGCTAAATTGATGGTGGCGGCATGCAATGATGGTTATGCACAAAGATATGGCGAATGTGCACTTCACGTGGCTAATGCTCTTAAAGTTAAGTGGGACACTCAGTACGATGAATATGATAAAACATATGATGTGGGTGACAGTGCTAGTGTGTTCGTGTGGTGTATAATCCAGAAGCCGAGCATGATTACAATCTGATCTATCGACCGAATGAAGCTACGGAAGAATCCAAGTTTGTGAAAGAAATTGTGTTGGCTCTGCTTGAGCGCGCATAGTTACCATCAAATGTCGGGAAATTCAATGGTATGACTGATCCAGATGATCATCTGCGCCTGTTTACCAGCGCAGGGCTGATAGGCGGATGGACGTTACCTATGTGGTGCCATTTGTTCGTTCAAACTCTTACAGGTGCTGCGCGCCTATGGTTTGATAATCTCCGAACAGGTAAGTTAACTTCCTGGAATGATCTCAAGGATAAGTTCTTAGTATATTTTAGTCGGCAAAGGCGATATGTCAGAGACTCCTCAGATGTGATAAACATCTGGCGGAGAGATGACGAAAGCCTAGAAGATTTTATAACTCGTTATAACAAAGAGGTTCTTGAAATTGGTGATGTGGACGAAGACTTAATTCGCGCATAGTTCAACCGAGATGTTATCACAATAGATGAGTGTGGCATGTCTGATCGGAATTTGTAGTTTGACTGCGTTGGCCACTCCTCGATATTCAGCTTCGGCACTAGATCGGGAGATAGTGGGTTGACGTTTCGAGGACCATGAAATAAGATTAGTACCCATAAACACACATTAGCTGGAGGTGGACCGACGAGAGTTGGGGCAACCACCACAATCTTCATCTGAGTAGGCGGTAGTTTGTCGGTCGAGGTGGGGGAGATAACCAGACCCTGAGTGATAGTACCTTTGATGTACATGAGGATCCATTTGAGTAGCTAAAAATACGGTTCATGGGGTTCATGCATGAAGAGATAAATCTTTTGAACTGCATAGGAGATGTCCGGTCGAGTGATAGTAAGGTCCTGTAAGCCACCGGCTAAGCTTCGACATAAAACCCCGTCAGTGAATGCGCACCTATAGTGGCGCTAAGCTTTGAGTCGACTTCAACCGGAGTGCTAACGTATTTACAATTTGACAGTTTAGCATGTGACAATATATCTTTTGCATACTTGCATTGTGTCAAAAAAAAGTCCACCATTTTGTATTTGGACAACAGAGCCAAGAAAGTGGTGCATGGGACCGAGATCAGTCATGTTAAACTCGGCTGATAGTGATTGGATGATGCTTCGTAAAAGAAAGTCACTAGATGCCATGAGATGGTATCATTCACATAAAGTAGCAACTAAGCCATTTGATTGCCTTTGCGATAAATAAATAAGGAAGTGTTGCAAACTACTTTTGAAACCACATTTGGAGATATACCCTGCAAAATGTTGATACCAAGCTCGTGGTGCTTGTTTCAAACCATATAGAGTCCTGTTAAGCTTGCACACATATTTAGGATTTGAGGAGGAGGTGAAACCTGGTGACTGAAATATATAGACCGTCTCTTTTAGGTGCTCGTGTAGGAAGGCATTTTTGACATCTAGTTGGTGAGTGCAGTGAGATGTTACTTAGGTAATAGTGAAATGTGTGTAGAGGTTTTTGTGAGAAGTGATAAAGGTTGCCTCGGTTTAAAGATACCAGACTGAGACGGTGTTTGCATGGGATAAGTGGATGTGGAGGGTATGAAAGGTGGTGGAGGGGGATGTGTCGCATGCTGCTGAAGTGGTGTGGGAAGTGGTTGGTTCGTGTTGGGGATTAAGAAGGGGATGGGCCGTGATGGTTAGGAGCGGAATTGGATGGGTTGTGGGGATTTGGTTGTGGGCCGACATGAGTGAGAGAAGGGTGAACAGGGATGTGCGTACGTGAGGAAGATTGGGAGGTGTGTGTTTGTTGGGAGTGGATAGGGGAGTTGGTTGGGCCACTTGGGCCAGTCTGTGGAGTACTATTTTCAACAGTAGGTATAGGATGGGAATTATAATTAGGCATGGGAGATGGTTGGGTAAATATTAGTGGGTGGGGTCGAGAAAAGTGTGAGATGGTGCGGGTGTAGGTGGACTAGAAATTTGGAATTGGCGTTCATCGAAGGTGATGTGTCTAAAGAATATAGTTTTGTCGGTCGTCATTTCTAGACACCGGTAACCGCGGTAATTTGCTGGGTATCCAAGGAAGACACACATAGTGGAGCGGTGGGTGAGTTTGTGGGGGCGAGTGGAAGACGTGTTTGGGTACCATAAGCAACCGAATACCCGTAGGTGTTCATAAGATGGTTGGCGATGGTAAAGTAATGATGCGGGGGTGTGAAATTTATGTAGTTTTGTGGGAAGGATATTGTGAAGATAAGAGGCGGTGTGAAGCGCCTCGACCCAAAATAACGATGGTAGGGATGCATGGGTGAGAATTGTGAACATGATTTCGTTAATGCGACGAATCGTACATTCGAATTTTCGGTTATGTTATGATGTGTGTGGGCATGAAAAACGAAATTGAATATCATTTTTAGTTGCAAAATTTTTTAAGTTGGTATTGTCGAATTCCCCCTCCATCCATGTCACATTGGAACATTTGGATAGGCATGCGAAATTGGGTTGCAACATGTTGATGAAAATGGGTAAAGTTAGTGAAAGTTTCCGATTTAAAATTTAATGGGTAGACCCACATGTATTAAGTGAAATCATTCGTTAAAGCTATGTAGTATTTATAACCCGCCTAGTGGCATCTTGGGGGTGGGATAAGGTTTTGGGACCAATAGGTCCTGGGTTCGATTCCCACAAGGGGGGTTTTCCAATATTTATTGGGTTTCCTCCTGAATTGGTGTATAGGCATTATGCCTAGTGGAGATGGATATGATCGGGTGGTTCTGCTGGTGGCACGATGATACTCTAGTGGTCCGTTAGTGATCCAAATTTGTCGTTAAAAAAAAGAATAGGTGGCATCCATGTATCACAATGCATTAAAGTACGAGATAAAGAATCCGAAAACGATAACCGTTTATGTTTGATTAACTGACAAGAATTACACATAAATGTTAAATTATTTTTATTGCAAGAAATAAACTGTTTTGAACAAAGAAACTCCATGACTAGTTGACCCGGGTATCTAAGTCGTTTGTGCCAGAATGGAGACTCTTTGGTTGAAATAAAGCAAGCGTTGGCGGTAGTGTAGAGGTGGGTGGATAGGGATCACCTGAATTGTTGTGAGAACTCAGGATCGTGCCATCCTTGAAATCCTTCACAGAAAATTCAAATGGGTAAAATTCAATAGAAGTATAATTATCCATATCGAATCGACGCACAAAGATTAGATTTTTAATAATTTTAGGATTAAAGAGGACCGATTTAAGGTGAAGTGGTCTGGTTTGTGTGTGTATTGTGTGAGAGCCCAAACCCATAACCGGAATTTTGTTACCATTGCCGACAATTATTGACGCTATTGGTGAATAATGGAAAAACTGTCGAGTTTACCTTGATCATTGGTAACATGAGACTCAGCACCTGTATCGAAGTTCCAATTGTCATCAACGGTATCACCCGATCCCATTGATAGTGCATGTATTGCCTCAGCTAATTGCGTGGGCTTAAGCGGGTTAACCTCTGCCAAATGGGCTTGTGCCGAATGACTTCCAGACTAGCATGCTAGATGATTATTGGACCGAGAGTTGGGTCGTTGTTCCCATGGTTGGACCCAATTCTGAGTTGGGTACGAACATGGGGGTGGGGCCCAATACTGAGGGTGAGCCTAATAAGGTGGATGCAGGTATTGTTGCGGGTGACCAGAATAAGCTGAGTGGTGTGGGTGAGATGGGCCATCATGGATTCTGCTAAGCTGGGCCGCGATTTGCAGGCCAACTGTTTCATCCAGAGTCATGTCTGGGCTGATGAGAAATGGGCCAACGGTTCTGGTTTGGTCTGTTAGACGGTGGCTGATGGTCACGCTGATTCGGTGAGGGCGAGTTCATTGTAGCCGCAACCATAGGAGTCGGAGTGATGGTTACTCTAGCCGTAATTCGGCGTTCCTCATATTGCAACTGTTCAACCACATCCTCCAATGCCAGGAGGTTTTGATTCAAGATGGTCGCCATGGTGTCATATTCTCGCGAGAGACCATGAACCAGATGTAAAACCTTTTGAGTGTCCTTAACCAGGGAGTCTACCGTGACCAACTGATCAACCAATTCATTGATGCATTGACAATATGCCTCGAGGGATGACATGGCGACAAGTGTGATGTTACTCAGTTCATGTTGAAGGGCCGCGACGCATGGACCTTTGTTGTTTAGAAACCATTTCTTGCCCATTTTCAAGCCTCATAAGTCGTAGACTCGTCGTTTAACACCCGAACGAGTTGATCGTCAACGAGTGAATCATATACCCATTGGAGAACCACTGCGTCGATCTTCGCACATGACGAGTATTCGGGGGGGGGGTTTATATTAGGTGCCGATGAAACGTCGATATGATTGAGCACATCGGTGTGAAGCATAAAAAGCTTAACCCATGATGAGTAGGACACTTTGACGCCATTGAATACACGAGCCTCTTTTTGGATATCCGCGGTAACGGTGTATACGGGATGGAAGGTTTGGGTTTTGGGGTCGACTTTTTCGTCGGTTTGGGTTTTGTCGCCATGGTGAATAGCGACAGAGAACAAGGGATCAGAGAAGAAAAAATGAAGGAAAAGGATTGATGTTTGATCGAGATCAAGCCTTGCTCTGTGATACCATGTTGGAATGTGAATGCCTCGATATTCTCATTGATTTACATAACCCAATATATACCAAATACATAAGGAGCTATTTACGGATCTAAACTACGAAATAACAAACAATCCTAACTAAAAGGAATATACACAATAATCACATAAGTAATTACAAGATATAAGCCAATAATATCAATGAGATATTATTATTATTGACAACGAGTTTAAGCTCATAGATTATTGCTTGAGTATAACTTTAATGATTTCATAAACATTTGTCATATTTCATAGTCTAGTTAGCTGTATGAGATATATGCATTTCTCATGTTTGATATTTTAAAATGCTTAACAAGATAACATAGGGTGCATTGTGAAGTTGGTTAACCAACACACTGGTGCCATTGAGTCGAGTTACGCGACAATTCATGTCCTATTCAAATATCAGATTGCTGACATCTTCACTAAAGGTCTGTCACGAGTTCTCTTTAAAGATTTCAGATCCAATCTTAGCATTTGGTCACCTCCCTCTTCGACTGCGAGGGTGTAATAGCATACGTATTTTAGTGTAGTTTTGTTACCATATTTTATGCACAATCACTTTTAATATTATTCCGAAATATGGGATGTAACATTGGTATATATTATTTTGAATGGAGAGAATGGGATCAATGATCCTAAATTTACGCACATAATGGTATAAGGCATTAGACTTTTCTTAGATTGAGCTTCAATGAGAGGGTCTCTTTAGTTATTTTGTCATCTATTAAACGAAAGTTTATTAATTTTAGGTTTACAAGGTTACAAGTATTGTTAAAAATGTGTTAAATATTTTAGTCAGTTCCCTTCATATTCAGTATGAAGTGTATTAAAAGAAGTCCTAATATTTTGTACCACATTGTGACATAATTCGAGTCACTACTTGCTCATACTAATTTTCTTTAACTTAAAACTCTTAACCTCAAAATATATAACTTAGAAAACATTAAATTTTTGGATTTGATAAACAAAAACGTAATGACCTGGGATGCCACATATGTAGCATGAAGATTATAGTTTTGAATGATTGTAAATATCTTTAGGAAATAATTTTGTTGTGAGTAATTTGAACCTGCTATATATCTCTACAATATATATTCTACATGTAAAGTGTCATATAAATCAGGGTAGGCTCAAGCTTTTTGGGTTTAAAACAGATTTTAATATCATAGGCTTTTATTAAAAAAACAATTGTTATTTGCTTAATATCTAGCATGTGGAAATATGATGACACACACGTAATGTATACGATTTCTAAAATGCACATAGTTAAGCACATTAAGAGTTGGAGTGAGTTCTAATGATCATTTGTTGTCCTTGTTAAAACTGAAAAAATGAACAAAGTTAACCCTACAAATGACATATTGCCCTTATCCCAACACTTTCCAATATGCTAACTAAAGCGAAAATTGCATAACCATATTCAAATATCAAAGACTAATGTTCGCTTTCAGTATATGATCAAGAAAACTGAGGGCCTTTTAGGTGTAAGGGCTCTAAGTCGATGCTTTTTTTTTTACATTCGAGCCACCTAACTTGAATATCTCATCGTTTTTCTTCTTTACGTATATATGATGGACTGATCATAAGAGATGTTGATTGTTATATGTTATAAAGAGCATTTCATAGATGTTATTGATAATTAATAAACATGTACAGAGAAACGGCTAGGTTTTTTTTTGCATTAGAAAACGTTAAAAACAAATAAAAGAGAAATACAAATTATATAGTATGGCTAATTAGCTAATGTGCCAAGCCCACACTAACATCTTTATTATGCTAACATCCCCCGTCAAACTCACAATGCAACTGCAATAACATTGAGAGTTTGTCACATAAGAACCGAAATCGAGATGCTGACTGAGCCTTGGTAAAAACATCTGCAATCTGCAAAGCTGATGGAACGAACGGAAGCGAGATGGTTCCAAGCTGAAGATGATGACGAGTAAAATGACAATCAATCTCAATATGTTTTATCCTCTCATGGAAAACAAAGTTCTTTGTTATCTGCTTAGCACTTTGACTATCACAATGCAAAGGGGTAGGTTGAGAGATAGTCACCCCGTATCTCCAAGGAGCCATCGCAACCAAACAATCCCACATGTAGCCACAGCCATAGCACGATACTCAGCCTCATTAGAAGATCTAGAAACAACATCTTGCTTCTTACTTTTCCATGAGATTAAAGAATCACCAAGGAAAACACATAAACCAGTAGTAGACTTTCGATCGTTAGGATCACTATCCCAATCAGCATCACTGTAGGCAAGCAACTCTAGAGATGATGTCGTGAGAAACAAAAGACTCTGAAATTGAGTCTCATGAAGATATCTCAAGATACGAAGAACAACTCCCCATTGAACAGAAGTAGGAGTAATAACAAACTGACTAACCACCTGAACAACATGAGCAACATCAGGTCGAGTAACTGTAAGGTAAACCAAGCTTCCTACAATAGTACGATATAGGCTCGGATCATATAAAGGAACACCATCGGTGGGAGAATATCGCACATTGGTTTCAAGAGGAGTGTCTACAGTTCTATTATCAGAAAGTCTTGCACGCTGAAACAGATCAGAAATATACTTTGTCTGAGAAAGGAGATATCCTTTCGGAGACTGAGCCACTTTAATACCCAAGAAATACCGTAGTAAGCCCAAATCCTTCATAGCAAAACGATAAGCCAAATCACGCTTCAAGGACTCAATACCATCACAATCTTCGCCTGTGATAATCATATCATCCACATATAAAGATAGAAGGATGCGTCCTGCTTCCGTACATCGAATAAACAATGCCGAATCGTGATTACTAGGAACAAAACCAAGAGAAGTAATCACTGTAGCGAATTTTTCAAACTAGGCACGAGGGGCCTGTTTAAGGCCATATAGAGCTTTCCGAATACGACAGACTTCATTGGGTTGATGCGCAATTCCTGGGGGAGGTGTTATGTATACCTCCTCCATGGAGATGACCATTCAGAAAGGCATTCTTGACATCCATTTGACAAATCTTCCACTGACGAACATATGCAACAACTATAAGAGTACGAATTGTAGTCATTTTTGCTACTGGATAAATGTCTCCTCATAATCCATACTATATTTTTGTGAGTATCCTTTTGCTACAAGCCTGGCCTTATATCGCTCAACAGATCCGTCAGACTTTGTTTTAATCTTATATACCCAACGGCAACCAATTGTATGTTTACCAGGTGGTAGTGGAACTAAATCCCATGTGTGCGTCTGATGAAGAGTAGTAAGCTCTTCAACCATAGCATTCTGCCAAAGAGGATCAGAGACAGCCTCTCTATATGATGCAGGTTCAGATAAATGATGTATATTTGCAATAAATGAAGTAAACGAAGCTGAGTAAGTAGAGTAGGCAAAATCTGGTAGCTTAGTGGACTTACATTCACGAGTGGACCTCCTCGGAGGTGGAGCTGTCTCAACAGACAAAGGAGTTGTCTCAAGCATAGTTGGACCTGAAGTTGTGTCTGACGATGTGTGGGTGTCTTGAGCAGGCCCTTCAGTTTCTACTTGACCACCCGACTCAACAAATGTAGCTGGAACATCAGATGATGTTGATGCATCAATATCACAAGCAAAAGGATCAATGTTTCAAAGATCCGACTCTGTTACATTATGTGAGTTGGTGGGAATCGAATAGAAAGGAATATGTTCGAGGAAGATAACATGCCTCAAAACATATAACTTCTTACTTACCGGGTTAAAACAACGATATCCTTTCTATCCGGTACTATAGCCTTTTGGACTACTAGCATAGCCCAAGAAAACACATAACGCTGACTTATTTGACAATTTGTCTCGTTCAACATGAGGACGAAGAACAAAGCAACTACATTCAAAAACTCTTAGTCATTATAATCTGGAAGTTCACCATATAACTTCTCAAAAGGAGACAACCCGGAGTTATGAGCAGCAGGAATCCAATTAATCACATGTTGGGCAGTTAAGAGTGATTCTCCCCAAAAACACTTGGAACATCGGCATATAGACCTCTAGAAGAAATGATCGAGCAGTTTCCATAAAATGATGATGTTTCCTTTCAGCAACACCATTCTGCTGAGGGGTGTCACTACAAGATGACTGGTGTATTGTACCATCTGACATAAGTAATTGGGAAAAATCCTTAGAAGTATATTCTCCTTCTAAGTCACTCCGGAAACACTTTATCACAGCTGAATGTTGTGTCTTTACATAGGCTCTAAAGTTTTTGTAAATACCCAAGAACTCAGATCTACGTTTCATAAGATACACTCAGGTATAACGCGTATAATCATCGATAAAGGATACATAATAGACCGACCCCCTCTTAGTGGATACTGGCGATGGACCCCACACATCAGAGTGAACAATATCAAAAGGAGCAACAGAACGAGAAATACTTTTCTCAAACGGTAAAGTTGAGACCTTGGCAAGTTTGTAACCACTACAATCAGAGATGTCACAAATGTTCAAATGACCCAAAGCACCCGTGGAAGCCAAAAAATTTAAGCAAGATGCTGACACATGTCCTAAACGAGAATGCCAACGATAAAATCGGGAGATGACCGACTCAACCGAAAGGAAGACAAGTCAACACTAGAAGCAGCCATGTCAAATTCTTTGAGTTCATCCAAGACATAAAGTTCACCTACTCGACGACCGGTTCCAACCACCCTCATAGAACTTTTATCTAGTACACAACAAATGGAATCAGAAAAGAGCACCCAATGACCAGATTTGCACAACTGACTAACCGAAACAAGGTTTAAAGCAAGATTGGGGATAAAATAAACATCAGTGAGAGAAATATGTGGCGTAGCAACACATCCAACACCCTTTATTGGCATTGATGTAACACAAGCAGATATAATAGATGCAGGTGAACCAGAAGTCAAAGACATAAAGGATGGCAAGTGGGATGACATATGATGAGATGCATCAGAATCCAAAATCCAAATAGAAGAAGAGATACCTGATGTACTAGACGAAGACATGCATGAATTTTGAAACAATCTAAACTGCTCAAAAAACTGTGGATCAGAAGCAGACATTGAGACAGGACCAACTCGTGCATTCAGATTTGAAACGTGTCGTTGTTGTGTACATTGATCGGAAGCAACTTTAAAGCCATGTGTGGACGGATGAGAATTATCCATGATGAAAATAATTAAAACCCAATCAAAATAGAGGCACAACTAAGAGCAACCAAATACGAAACTCAAAACAAACCAATCAAGTCGAACGAAGCCAAACTTTTCGTCCAAACTAACTTTTCACCACAACCAACAAATCACCAAAGTCAAACAATTCGCCAAAATCCACCATTTGGAAATTACTTGACAAGCGAATACCAACTTGAAGTGCCCCAAACAAGCGGATCACAATAAAGGACTTCCAATAGAAACAACACCCAATACGAACTCAACAATGGAAGTAAATACGAACCCAAACAGAACTGATAAAAGCAGTAGAATATGGACCCAACATCAAACTCAATCAAGTATGAAGCAAACAATTACCAATTAGCACAATGAATTAGTACCCAAAATTAATCTCCCAAAATTAAATGCATATACTGCTCCAAAAGTGATATATCATTTTTTTGTATCATGATGATGTCATCGATCATAATGCTTCACTGTATTAATTCTTCATGATTAACCAACAGCCGCAATGTTTGAAATTGATTCAAATAAAGAAATATCAACTTGATGGAATCACATAAATGGCATTCTTACGAGACGGCAATGATGCGAGGAGCATAAAAGCAAACTAATTCACCAATCAAGTTGGACAGCGTGGCCAGTAATAAATCTACTATGGAGTTCGATCATGAAACTAATGGCTTAATAAATCTACTATGGAGTTCGATCATGAAACTAATGGCTGCTAGAAACTTTCAATCATCGAATCAAAGAAAATGGATCGAATAGGCTCTGTTACCATGATAATCAATAAACATGTACAGAGAAACGGCTAGGGTTTTTTTGCATTAGAAAACTTTAGAAACAAATAAAAGAGAAATACAAATTATATAGTATGGCTAATTAGCTAATGAGCCAAACTCACACTAACATCTTTATCATGCTAACAATTATTGTCGACATTGCTCCCTTACCATTTATACATGTGGTTGAATTATGAATAAACTCGAACATAGGGTCGACGAGCGCGCTCACATATAAGGAGCAATGTTGAAAAACAAAAACTTTAAAAATGTGACCTTATGTCTGGTTTCCATTATCTAGTTGTACATATGAAGAGACATAAGCTTTTAGCTATCCTTTCTTTTCTTCTACATCAGATAAGTCACTAGAGAGTCATTCAAAATTCTAGGTGGGACGGTTATCTTAGTAGAAACTTACAATTCAGCGTCGACAATTGTCACAACGTTGGAGACTAAGGTGCTGTTTGTTTTTTGTCCAGAAGCTCTTCTGGGCACTTATGTCTGCGTCACGCAGACGCACGCAAACCTTTGGGTCCTGTAGTTTGTTTGTTTTCTTGAAGAGCTTCTCACCTTTTACCTCTTCCCCACCTATTCCCCACCTCTTCCCCACGCAGACATACACCCAAGTCTTCAAACCTCTTCTCCCTCCAGCCAACACCACCTCCTCTGCCACCACCTCCACCTCCGACACCATCTCCTCCGCCGCCCACCTCCACCTCCGACACCACCTCCTCCGACACCCATCTCCTCCGCCACCATCTCCACCTCCGACACACCACCTCCTCCGACACCCATCTCCCCCATCTCCAACCCCACTCTAAACTGACCTGAACCATCGACCTCCACCGACGTCTCTCTCCTGTGTCCCCCTCTCTCTCTCTCTCATGTGTCTCTCTCTCTCCGACGCCTCTCTCTCTCTGTCAATCTCTCTCTCCGACGTCTTCGGTGGCCTGATTTTGAAGGCAGAGGTGGGTTCTTGGAGTGGGGGATAGGGTTTGCGGTGGTTCTTGGAGTGGGGGCGGTGGTGCTTGACGGTCGGAGAGAGAGAGGTGAAGGTGGTGGCGGATGGATGTGGTGGTGGTAGATGAAGGCAGAGAGAGAGAGGTGAAGGTGGTGGCGGATGGTTGTGTTCTGTGTGTTGTGAGAAGAGAAGGGTTTTGTAGAAGTGAAAAAAAAAACACTCTTCTCTTTGCAGACTGAAGACCTTTGGTCCACCTCTTCTTCTGCAGATACCTGCAGATGTGGTCCGCAGACTGCAATCTTCTTCCTGCAGAAAAAACAAACAGCACCTAAGTTGCTATGTTGATTAGTAGTTGAGGCGCTAATTTTACTCATTACTTCAACTCTATCTTTAGCTTCTTTTTTTATGACTCAATTGGATGATATTCTTAGGTAATTAGCTCATAGTAGAACTTTTCTTCTTCAGAGTGATACATTAAGGATGATGAACTTGTTAAAAGTGAAACCAATGTTGATGACACTCAGCCAGAGCGCTCCACACTTAGTTGCTTCCTTTAACTTATACGCTTAACACACGATTAGCATTTATTCCTGCAATTCAATGGGTCATCGTTGTATATACTAAGTATTCACACATATTGAGATATGATGTAGATAAATTTATACACATGTTTTAGATGATACTTAACATATATCATCAACATCATCATACTCAGTAAATCCCACCAATAGCAAAGCTAAGGCAGGGTCTGAAAAGGGTAAAATGTAGACAACCTTACTTCTACCCCGTAGGAATAGAGAGACTGCTTTTAGTAAGACCATCGGCTCGATAGTAGTTTTGTATCAAGCCTTTGACATAAGACACATAACACTTAGCAATTGAGACAAACACCAATTAGTGCATGTACCCCCTTGTCCTTCGGCTATCAACGCCATCACATGATGATGATTAATTACCATCCTCCTTTTTAACGTTATTTTCACGAAATTAGTAAAATAAAGTTAAAATTAATGCACTTACACTTTTGCCCCGCAAACACCCACACATATATATATTATATGTGCATACCAAACACCCACACTTTCACTTTACATATATAGTATAAGAAAATAAATTACCCTTGATGAAAATGCTAAATATCATAAACTTATTACAATAATTAAATATCCTTGATATTTTTCTCTATTTCAAACATTTGAATAGTAAGTGAAGTAGATCTATTTGGACGCCTATAATAGAATTGGCCCCAACATAGGAGCCATGTATAGGTGATTAGTCTAATCAGAGCTCAGAAACTTTGGGACTGCATTGTAACTTAACAACAAAACAAAAGGTTATTATAGTCATTTGCTTAGTGATTCCCAAGCTCTTCATATCAACAACAAAACTTCCAAAAGCCACACACCAAAGCAAACTGCAACTGAAGCTTTGTTTTCATCAAAAGAAACCTCCTTTTTTGGTATATAAATGTGTCAAGATTTTCAACAAACCCTTTTGTTGATCCAAATATGAAGAACCCTAACCAGAAACCCTAATTTTCTTGATTTCAACATTAGGGTTTGCTCATTTGGTTCATGGATATTGATCTTTTGCATACTTCTTGGGGGGTGTTGCATTGTTTGACTTCGAATCTCCATGGCAGAAGTAACTAGCAAGAAGCTTCTTCTCTTTGTTGGTTTCCTTCTTGTTTTTCCTCTCTTTGTTCATCCTCTCGAAACAAATAGCTTTACGCATGTAAGGCGGTTGTTGAAGAACTCTCGGCCACGCGAAACCACCATGAACGCCAACACCGGTGCCGCCACTCATGCAGAGTTTCATGCAGCTGCTCATGAAGTTCCTAGTGGTCCGAACCCAGAATCCAACAGGTAAATTTATGAAGGAAATGTTAATGTACTCTTTTGCTTGGTATATACTGTGGGACTTATGGTGTTTAAATGTTTAATTGTTTTTTGTTTGTCATTTGTGTAATGATAACTGAATTTAATCTTCATGTTATTAATTAATTTACAAAAAAAAAGAAACTTATTGTACCGTTTAATGTTTATTTTGCTAGATATGTTTATGTAAATAATACTTTTTAACTTCTTATAAAAAAAACCCAAGAAACAATTCTCCAATTCTTTATATATCATGTGAAATTTGTTGATTTGTAAAGAACAAAAAGATCATGTATATCTTAGAATAAAATAAAATGATGATATCTAATAGTTATAATCCAATTAGCCCATCTGGTTATGTATAACATTATTATATTCATTCAAATCATATAATGTACTAATTTTTTTAATCTGCGCATGTAGCACGCTTTAATAATATTTAAATTAATATAAATTCGTATCTCAACCAAAATAGATATAAAAATTAGTAGTAAAAGTTGAATATTTATTATAAAACCAAAAGGATAGATACAAAAAAAGTAAAAAGGGTGGGGTTAGTCTGGTGGTAATGGGGACATGGCATGGTCAGAAATCTTATCAAATGTGACTTCTCCTTCTTGGTATCATGATTCACAAATAATTGTTCTGTAACTCTCATGGATTTTAGCACTTGTCTTTATTCAATTTATTTTGGACATTATTGTGTGAAACCAACACATTCAAGCGACCATCTGTTGTAAATTCTATTCAACCAACATGGTCATTTGTAGGTCAAATTTTAAAGGGCTAGTAAGAATGGTAAATGATGTATTGTCTCAAAAAGGAAGTAATAGAACATATGGTAATGCTTATAAATGAATTTTAGAGTACATGAAGCATGTCATTATGAGTAGAAATAATTTAGTACAACATAAGTATATACTTGAAGGACATAATTTAAAGCGGAATTGAGAAGAATTTTAGTGGTTGGATGGTCGATAAGCATGCATAGAAATATAGAATGGTTGTGGTTGAGGTAACAATGCAAGCTTCTAATGACCACCACCGGCACCACCTCCAAACCCGCCTCCACCTCCGCCTCCAAAGCCTCCGCCAAAACCACCGCCTCCTCCAAAACCACCGCCACCACCACCTCCTAGCCCTCCTCCACCACCAAGTCCTCCTCCTGCTCCACCACCACCACCCAACCCTCCTCCGCCACCAAACCCACCACCTCCCCCTAATCCACCACCGCCTCCTAAGCCTCCATGGTGACCTAATCCACCACCAAGTCCATTACCACCTCCTAAACCTCCTTTGTGACCAATGCCACCACCAAGTCCACCACCACCTCCTAAACCTCCCCCACCACCAAGTCCAACGCCACCTCCTAGACCGCCTTTGTGACCAATCCCACCACCAAGTCCACCACCACCTCCAAGCCCGCCACCTCCGCCTAACCACCACCACCTCCTAAGCCTCCTAGACCTTTTTTATGACCAATCCCACCGCCAAGTCCACCACCTCCTCCTAAACCTCCCCCACCACCAAGTCCAACACCACCTCCTACACCTCCTTTGTGACCAATCCCACCACCAAGTCCACCACCACCCCCAAGCCCGCCACCTCCGCCTAACCCACCACCACCTCCTAAGCCTCCTAGACCTTTTTTATGACCAATCCCACCACCAAGCCCACCACCACCAAGCCCACCACCTCCTCCTAATCCAACACCACCTCCTAAACCTCCTTTGTGACCAATCTCGCCAGCAAGTCCACCATCACCTCCAAGCCCGCCACTTCCACCTAATCCACCACCACCTCCTAAGCCTCCATGGTGACCTAATCCACCACCACCTCCTAAGCCTCCCCCGCCACCAACTCCCCCTAATCCACCACCACCTCCTAAGCCTCCCCCGCCACCAAGTACACCACCACCTCCGAGCCCGCCACCTCCTCCGAACCCACCACCTCCTCCTAAACCTCCAGGATGACCTAACCCACCACCAAGACCACCCCCTTTACCAAAACCACCTCCAATACCCCCTCCAAAACCCCGTTTAAAGCCACGTCTAAATTTCCCCAATAAACCTTTCTCATCTTTTAATCCCTTTACCCCATCTGCCAAAACCATACTATGTTCATCAATCAAGACAACCAAAACCACAACAACCACTATATACCATTTTACTACAGCAAAACCCATCAACCCTCCTTCAAATACCCACAACAATGTGATCAAGTTACCCAACTACACCTTATATAGAGAGAGCGGCAAAAGGAAGTGGATCAAAATGTTTCAACTTTGGCTGAAGCATTTCATCAAGCACATGGTGGGTCAAACGTAAAACTCCCAAGGACTGTCATTAACATTGAATGCTGCACTGCCATTGGCCATCAAATTAATTTTTTTCAACTACCCACGGTCCTTTTTAGCAGAATCAAGAACATAACATTACTATTTGCCATTATGCTCGTTTTAGGAGTACATGGAGGTAGTAATTGGGTTGGCTCCTCCAGAAACTTCATATATACCTTAAAAGTTTTTATATTGTTAACAATGGCAGAAATGTATATATCAAAATCATGAATAAGGAAAAAATATTAATACTGAGCCTTCCTCTTTAACGAGTGATTGATATTTATCTGGACCAAATTGTTTTAAGAAGCATAACTAGTATCGGAGCCCATGCTTCACGGCGAGTTTGAAGGAGGATGTTGACGAAGATGTATTTGTTACATGATACATCGACGGTATCTTATAGACCATACAGACTTTAATATAAACGACGGTAAAAGTAAGTAATCAACAAAGTGTCTAGAGTTAAATTTTAACTTTAATTATAATAAGTTAAATGAATATTAATTAAAATAAAACAAGAATTAAACTTATAAAAAAATAAAAGAACAAATATTTGTTAAAGAGATAAGAAAAAATAACTTTATTTAACTTCAAGGGCCGTATAATAAATATGTTAAATTTTTAGGGTCGTAGATCGCTTATAGGAAAAGAACTATTATTAAACTTCCGAATACAATTTTACTAAAGTTTAGTGGTATAAATGTAAATCGTTTATAAAAAAAGAATTATTAGTTTTCAGGTGTCGTATGATAACTCTATTAAAGTTAAAGGTTAGAAGCGTAAATTAACTAAAAACAAATTATTAGTTTTCAGTAACTCTATAAAAGTTAAAAGTTAAGGTTAAAAACATAAATTTACTAAAAAAACAATAATATTAAACTCAAATGAACGGATATTGTGATCCTATAAGTTAAAAGGCAAATGACCCAACTAAGAATTTGTATTGTTCATGTTTGATATTTTATATAGAATTTGGGTTTTAATTTTATTTAAGTATAATATATATATAATATACAGACATAATAGTATTAAGGGTCGTAGTGTTTTTTAAGAGTGGAGGTAGTGCTTGCCTAATTTGTTACAACCCCTTTCTCCTCCACATTAACATCACATCACAAGAAATGGTATATGTTTTGTACGTTGTCCATACCACAACTAATTTTTAAATTAAATTTAGAGTAAACTTCTATTTTGCTCCCTGTGGTTTGGTCACTTTAACGGTTTTGCTCCAATCCTTTAAAAATAGCTAGTTTACTCCAATAGTTTACTGTGTTTTCTCCATTTTACTCCCTGCCTCTAACTCCATCCAAATTGTTTGTTAACTGTAAAGGTATTTTGGTAACTTCAAGTATAAAACTAAGGGTACTTTGGTTAAATTACAAATAAAGATTATATTATATATAATAATAAAAACCCATAATCTGATCACATCTCCTCTCTCTCTCTCTCTACCTTCTCTCTTCTCTCTCTTTACACACACACACACACTCTCTCTCTCTACCTTTTGCCCACCACCATCAGACACCTCCACCACAGATACCGGCACCACCTCTACCCACCAACCCTCGCCACCACCGCCATTACGACCCCCACCCACCAGCCCCGCCACCACCGCCACTACAATCAGAGAAGTTCAGGTGTTGACAGGGGTAGCGATGGAAAGGAGACACAGGCGCGGTGGCGCTCCACATCACCCTAGATTTGACACTGCTGCCAATAAAAAACGGTTGTTACATCACCGTCGCTGCTATTGGGTGCGGCGGCAGAGCTTCGAACCGCCGCCATGACCACCTATCTAGCTCTGTATTGTATATTTGTTCTTGATTTCTTTTTAAAATTTGGGGATTTTGGATCTACAAGTTGGGGTTTGATTCTAGGGTTTGTTTTGGTAGATGAAATCTTTTGATGAAAAGGGAGTCAGGTTAGAAAAATCGAGAGAGATTGAAAGTGAGAGAGGGAACATGTGGAGTGGGTGGTGATAGTGGCGGAGGTGGTGTGGGTGGCGATAACGGCGGATGCGATGGGTTGGTTTGGTGGTGGTTGAGAAGGTATAGAGAGAGAGAAGGGGTGGGGAAGGGGAGGGGTGGTGGTGAGGTCCGGTGCCGATGGTGATAATGGTGATGGCGGTTTGGAGGTAAATAGTGGTGGTGGTAATAATCGATTAGCAGCAGAGGGAGGGGAGGGGAGGGATTGTTGGTGATGAAAGGTGATGTACAGAACTTTTGATTTTTTTAATTGAATTGATGGTTTGAGGATACATAATAGAAAAAAATAGATTTAAGGATTTAATGATTTAGTGAAATTGATTAAAATTGAATTTAGGAATTAATAACAAATAATTTAATAGTTAGATTTATAAAATTACTGAAATGCCCTTTCAGGAATACTTTGGATGGAGTTAGAGACAGTGTCATTTACGGCGAGAACCACAAGAAGAATTGGTGTCAACACAACCAAAACTACGTATAAATATATAGGATCCGGTTCAAAAGAGAACCACCACAAGCTACGAGAACTAGTCCATCCAAAAGGTGTTTCTGAAATTTTTTTTTCTTAAAAGTCGTAAAAACGATCACTTGTTTCAGCAAAAAAAAAAAAGAATTGAAAAAAATATCGTATACCCACATTTACATGAGGCGTAAAAAAATATTTATCTTTTTCTAAAATTTACGTATGCCGTAAAAAGAACTTGCATCAGTCAAAACTACCGATTCGGCAATTTTTTCTTTTTTTACAGATGTGTTTATAACTTTTTCATCTACGTTTGTGTAAAAAATTTTGACCCAACTCGCGCCCAATCAAAAAATTCTTGAGGTTTTCCAACTCGTGGTGGTTCTCATTTTACCCTTTCCTTATATATATATATATATATATATATATATATATATATATATATAGGGTGGAGTTATTGTAAAAAATGGTGTGTTTTGTGAGAAGTGTAAGAAAGAATCTACACCTTTGAATCTAGAATCTAATGGTTGAGATCATAATGGCAAAATTGTAAATAATGTTTACTATTAAACATATTAATTTTCCAGATTAAGGGTATGAAGGTAAAAATTTAACATTTTTAAATTAAGAAACTAACATTAATGCACATGCAACTTCCACCCGTCTTTTTTAAACGTCAATAACTTTTTATACGTAACTTCTTTTTTTAAAAAATACACCATAATAACGAGCGTTTTTTATCTTTAATATGAGTACCATATTGCTATACTTATATAGAGAAAAAAATATGTTTCGATAAGATGTTTAGTCCATGATGTTTTGTCTATGTTCATACAGTGGTGTTTTAATTGTATTGTGATTCAAAGTGTGGTGTTTTAAACACATACTAGAATGCAGGTATAAAACACTATACGATAAACATGCGAAGAATATCTACTAGAATGTAGGTTTAAAACACCATGGTGTTTTAACATATGGACTCTAGAACATCTACTAGCGTGCAGATGTAAAACACCATGCATGCAGGTTTAAAACACTATGTACAATAACCATGGATGTAGAACTCGCTAGTCAGGCCGGTGGGGTGGGGACTAGCGATTAATCGGGATTAATCGAGATTACTCGGTTCGGACTTTTTATGTATAATTTTAAGTTCTATACATATATACAAATATTTTTATACGTGATTTTTTAAGTGGAAAAGTTTTGACCGGAATCTGGGAGGTTTTGGCCGGAATATGTGATTTTTCTGATTTTTTATTTTTTTTATTTTTTCCGATTTTTCCTGATTTTTTCCAACCGACTAGGGCCGATTAGGGCCGACTAGCTATTAATGGACTGATTAACAAAAAATTAATCAGTAGAGGGCCGATAAATCGCGATTTTTGCAACACTGACAATAACCATACTATGAACATTATACTAAGAACACATTCTGGAAACGGAGGTCTAAAACACCATGTGAAAATGCAGGTTTAAAACACTATACTAAGAATACATTCTGCGTAACACTATATAACATTATATATCCATCATAGATCTGTTACAGAATACATAACATTATATAACACTATACATCTATCATAGACCTGTTATAGAATACATAACACTATAACACTATATAACATTCGTATTCCTATAATAAAGGGTGGCGGTTATGGAAGGTTGGAAGGTTATCAATTAATTGAATCAATGAAAAATTACTTGTTTACCCTTTTGAATTAATTTATATTGAGTATACATGTCTTCTCCACAATATTTCTCACTTCTCACACTTTGGGTTTTTTATACAGGATCCTTTACCTATATATATCTTTGGGGAGGTTCATTTGAGAATAATCTTCTTAAAAAAAGAAAAAATGAATTAATCTACACCCTATATTTTTTGATCAATGGTTGTGAATCAAGATATCATTTTTTTCCACTTTTAATTAATCCTTAATTACTAAGGGTAGTATAGACAATTTGATGTAGAATATTAATAAAAACTTTAAGGAGTTACTCAAGCCCTATTAATGCAACCATAATTTTCACCTTCACCACCATTAATGTATTGGCTCCTACACTAATTTTAGTAGAAGTGACAAAATTATTTAAAAATGTTATGGCCTCCACATATTTTATTATGAGTCGCGAAATTATTTAAAAGTGTTTTGAGTCCTACACATTTTGTATCCTACACCAAAATATTGTTTTAATCGTGTCAGAAACGTTGAATATGTAAGATCATGTGCAGGATTGTTTTTATTTTGTAATGTGCACAACCATTTTATAAGATAGGCTCATTAAATGATTAGAGTTCATTAATTTGAATAACAAAAAAATAATAGACTCATTAAATGATTTGTTTAAATTACTTTTTTATACTTTATTCTTTTTATTCTTAATTTATAATTTGTTCTCATTTGAACTCTCCACTATATATATATATACATATATATATATATATATACATATATATATATATATATATATATATATATAATATATATATATATATATATATATATATATGATCAAGTTCATTTGTAAACAACTCACTTGATTGTGAACACTAGTGAACTAATCCTAACTCTTGATTATCAATACACAAATGTAAATCAATGGCAAAGATTTGATGATGAAAACACACTAATGTATTTTACGATTTGATGATGTAAATCAATGTTTAGGATCACTCAGTTGACAAATACAGTAGTGTTCACTCTAGAACGCCACCATATATATATATATATATATATATATATATATATATATATATAGGATTAGGTTCAAGAGTGAACACCCCCCTCAGTTGTGAACTGTGTGAATTCATCTTAGCCCTTGATTTTTATGATCTTGAGATTTAGATGAGTGGCATGATGGTAATTATATGGTTAATTTTTTCCATTTAATTAAATACAAAAAGGATATATGTGTAATTTTCATCTTAAAATGATTACATAAATCATGTTCTCTCTCACAAATCAAAACCCTACCCCAAAAACTCCAGCCGACACCCCTACCCTCTCCCTCGTTCTTTTCTCCGGCTCCGGCAACTGGAGCAACGTCGGCCACCTTCATCACCCCCGATATCCGGCCGCACCCCCACACACCCAAACCACAACTGTTGATTCATACCTCCGATCGATAACCATCTCCTGTTCCATCTCTGATTGACTGTCGTCGACCGACCACCGTGAACCTCCATCTCCGATGTACCATGGATACTCACTTTCTGAGGTAAGATAAATGTGTTAATTTTCTTGTTTTATAGAAGTAGTAAAATACATCAATTTTTAACAGATTATATCTAAATCTGATTATTAGATCTTTATGATAAGAGGCAGATCTGTTTATTCTGGTGGACCTTTCACAATCTCCAAACTTTTATTTAGTATATCATTTCTCTCTGTATCGTATTGGGATTCAATATGCATTCCACAACAACTTGATGAATGGTAATTAAACCTCTTTCACCTTCACATTTGCGTTGATGTTTTGTTCTGTATCTTGCTGGTTGAAACCTTTCTTTGAGTGTCTATGTTGATGTATTAAATATGATGGCTTGGTGTATTGTTTTTTTCTATTTGACTGCACATGATAAGATTGTTTTTTTGTCGACGTGTTCTAGGTTTCATCTGTTCGTGAAAGTAGGTCAGATGACAGAAGATTTTCCATTTTTACTGGGACAACAAGGCTGCAATTGAGGGCAGACACGAGGGATGATCAAATTGCAGACGAAAGTAGTTGCTGAGTTTGATCTGTTTTGGTGTTGCTCTGATGTTTTTGCTCTGTTTTGACGAAATTAGTTGCTTGAGTTTTGCTCTGTTTTGATTATGCTCTGATGTTTATCGTCGGATCTTATGTTCAATTTTTTGATGTTGCTCTGTTTTTTAATGCGATGTACACATGTGTATTCTGATTTGATCTGTTTAAATGCGATGTACACATGTGTATTCTGATTTTGCCCGATTTTTAAGGCGATGTACACATGTGTATATCGTTTGTTTTTGTGATATCTCAGAATTTTTTTTTGTATTGGATGTTGATGTACACTTGTGAATTACTGTACACATATGTACGATATTGAGTACACATGCGTACTGTTCTATTTATATCCAAGTATACATGTGTATATCGTTGAAATATGAAGGTTACGTGGATCTTAAAAATCAAAATTTGAATTCTGGTGATGAAATCTGAAAAAAATAAAATTGAAAAAAAGATATTGTGGATGATGAATTTAAAATAGGAAAGATATTATGGATAATTAATTAGGAAAGATGTAACTTAATTCAATTATTAAAATAATGATTTAAATCTATTTTTTATATAATTACAATCATACCCTTAACAACTAAAAAGAAAATCTAGGGTCCAGATCAGTTCACGCAGTTCACTCTTGGGAGGTTGTTCACTCTAGAACCATACCCTATATATATATGGGAAAGTTCATTTGAGAAGAAAATTTTATTGAGAAGAAAAAGAACAAAAGGGTACAATTGTAAAACATTAAATAGTTTTTTTCTCATCTCATTTGTTATTATGTTTGACTAATTAATTAGTCATAAATACTATCATCCTCTACACTAAAATATTTTGCCTACACACATCAAAAGTTATCTTACACATTTCAAAATTTATCATACACATATTGAAATTTATCCTACACAACTCGTAATTTATCCTACACAGCTCCTATTTATCCTACACTATAAATGAATTATTTTTTTTATTTTTTGAAAAAATCTACATCTTAAAAATAAGTTATAAATTTAATATAGTTAGTTATTAAAGATGAAACTACCAATTAATGAATGTATGTAAGTTTACCAATATACCCTTATAGTTACATTAAGTACAAATATTAAATGAAGTCTAAGAAAACATTACTATTAGTTCAAATTTCTTCTTTTTTCTTCTTAAAAAGAATTTCTTCTCATTTGAACCCTCCACTATATATATCTATATACATATACATATACATATATAGGGTGAGATTTGGTGAAAACGCCTAGAAGTGTGAAAACGGTGAGAACGATTTTGTGTTGACAGGTGGCGTTGATGCTAACTTACACTAAGGGGTAATATTGTCAATAGGTCCATGCACATGTCACTCACATGCCAAAGACGACCCACATGCAAGTCACATGCACATTCCACCATCTTATTTAAACTCCCATAACTTTTTTATACGTGATTATTTTTTTTAAATCACCATAAAATCGAGTGTTTTATTATCTTTCTAACGAGTATACTATTGATATACTTTTGAAATTAAAAAAAATACATGAACTAGGTGTTCAAATAAAAACGCTATAACACACCTAGTTTAGAAAAAAACGCCATGAAAATACCAGTTGAAAACGCCATAAAAACACCAGTTCAGAAAAATGTCATACAAACTAGTTGAAAACACCATAAAAAACATGAAAACCCAGTTCAAAACGCCATAAAAAATAAAGTTCAAAACGCCATAAACAAGCAAAGTTAAAACGCTCAAAAAAAACAAAGCTCAAAACGCCATAATGTAAGGCCCTTACTTAGAAAATTGAAATTATAAGAAAATTTCGCATATAAAAGAGTTTATATACGAATATACGTTCGTTACTATATACAAATTTATTAAAACTTCATAACAATGAACATTTCAACGTGTTATCATTTATTTGTTTCGTATCAACAAAACAAAGTGCGGAAATAATGTGTTTGGTTCTTTATTGAGCTTGATCCCATCCATGTACATCTTAACATTGACCTAATAACATTTAACAAACTTAAATGTTAGAAATGATGTGTTAAAAATGTTGTATGATAACAAACATAGCTTAAAAGAACAAAAACAAAAATTTTTTCAGCTTCCCGCCGTAACTTACGGTCCGTAAGTCGTAGCTTACGATCCATAAGGAGTATTCGAATAGAATAGTTGTACCGTAACCTACGGTCTTCAACGTAGGTTACGGTTTGTTCTACAGATTTTTAATCCAGTTTTGCCCTTGACACAAAACCGACCATAACTTTTGATCCGTTTATCCGTTTGACCTCCTGTTTCTTCCTACATGATCGTAATTTAATTCTCCTTCATATGGAGTTAAAACCCAACTTTGGAATTCAAAAAGGTCTAGATTTCAAGCTCTCGGCTTGAAATTCAGTTATAAGATTTTTGACCTGTTTCATGATTTCTTAAATAAGTTGTGTCTAAACCATTATAAAACCTTGAACTATTTGTTATCTTAAAATCCTTAGCTCGTGAACATAGCTTTTATGAATTATGCAACTAGTACCCAAGCTATGCGCATAATCCATTTTGACCCGTTTAGGGAATTTAAACAATTAAGTCTAAATCTCGCTCTTTTCTTTTCACACTTCACAATTCCACATTTAAAATATCTACTTATATTTCAACACAACTAATATCGTGGTGTATTTACTATAATAAACCAACTATCCCGAATAATACCCTTCGTTAGCCATTTTACGGAAAAGACTCATTTTAGGCGTTTAACCCGTGAAGGATTATGCCTATAACTTTTATGTCTATCTAAGGCTTACATTACCAAGATACGTGTTTCTAACAACCCTTAAGGGTCGTTTGCCCTATTTATCCATCAAGGGCGTTTTGGTCAACTTTAATCCCTCCTTTTACGACGAAGGTCTTTCACTAAGATATTTGACCAACATTGCACGTTTAACTATAAATCTTATATACGCATACCTGGCTCGAGTCGACATATAGACCCATTTTATACCTCTCATTTATTAGCCGCTACTTTATAATGACGCAATTATCCAATTGCAATTCACTCTAGTGAAAATGTAACTTGACAACCAAACGTTAGTCGGTATTGTCAAGTGGTGTTGTCATCACCATTTGACCCGTTTGGCCTAAATGACCAAACATTTATATTTATAAAAAACATGGTAATTAATTACCAATTCACACATCCGACCCATTACGGATTTTATCGCAAGATTCTTTTTCATAAATTCTTTTTCTTACATATTTAACCCGTTTGGCTTACACCATGGGTATTCTCTTAACCTCAACTACATTAGTCAACACTTAACTAAATTTCCATTTTACCCCTCTTTCTCATTGCTAGTTACACTTATAAGGTAACCTTATAGAAAACTCTTTAAATCTTAGTCATTTCATAACTAGATTGCCTATTTCGCCCCTTTTACCATTTACCATGGTTTTTATCTTTTATCTTTGTTCCGACCCGTATCATTCACTCGGAACTCATATTTCGGATATTACCTTTGTCGTATTTATAGCTTATAAAACAAATATGTATCCTACAAAAAGGTGTAAGCTTTACTTACCTTGCATCCAAACTACGCTTTTCTTACATACTTGATTTGTTCGACCCGCCTCCTTCCCATGCTTCCACCTAGCTTGTTAAGCGTCAAACTATCATTCATCATTCACAAGGTATGGTTAGATTAATCATAGTTTAATACGATTATTCCACCTTACGCATTTTATATCAAAATTATCATTCATCGTATTATAGGCCAGTTTGACTTTTTAAAAGTTAACTGCCCGTTAGCATATGAAATGTACAATCAAGTTCAACAACTAGTTTCGGCATTCCATTAGTTACCCGGTAGGCGTTACTTTTAGGCCACCATTTTAACTAAAATCCATACCAAGTTCATTGCATTTTCATCACTTCAACTAGTTCAAGCGATTATCAAAACTAATCTGTTCATTCATTTCGCAAGAACTAAGAGTTCTCATCTATAATCATATCACTAGCATTCATCCAAACACCTAATATAATCAAGTTAGTAGATATCATGATTTCAAACATTTTTCATCATAAAATACGTAACTCATTTCATGGCAACTATGAACATATACTTAAACTCATAATTTGTTCAAGTATTTTTCCTAACATTACCATGCATGATGGTTAACATGATTATATCATAAACTTTATCATATCATTAAAACCCACTTGATAATCTACTTGTTCATCACTTAGAAGTAACCTTACATCAGATACTTCATTATTTCATCATATCTAACGAAATTAGGCATACATGAACATCTAATTTCATCTTTGGATCATAATCCATCAATTTATTTGCAAGTAACCTACTTGTCTCGAATTTCAACTTTAACCAATCTAGGTTTTACGACATACCTTATGATCCCCTTGAGTTCGTGATCGTTTATATACGTTCGTGCTTCAATTCGGGTCTTGAATTGACCTTCAATTTTGGATTTTGAACTTGAACAAGGGTTTCACCCCCTTGTTTCTTTCTCCCGGCTATACGCGCACACACACACACACACTTAATGTGTGTGTTGTGTCTAACTTTTGTTTTTAATAAAACTAATTTACCCAATTGGCCATATTAGTCCCTTATGTTTCATTTTGATCAAAAGAAATCATAACTCCTAGTTTATCACTTAATTACACATTATTAACTAGGTTAATTTGTTCCTAGTTATTTTGTTTACGGGTTCACTTTTACCAGTAACGGTATTTTACCCGTTTTTAACATTAACGTGGTTTGATTACCGAACCCCGTTTTTGGGGTGTTACACATAAAAACCAAGTTCATTTTTTTTGAAAAATATATCAATAGTATACTCGTTGGAAAGATAAAAAAAGTATTGGCGTTTAAATATGACGCGGGAGGGAATGGCATGTGATTAGCATGTGCACTCTTGTTTGGATCTTCCCATATTACCCCGTCTGGTAGTTCTAAAGTTCCTATTATTATTATTAATAAAAATGTCACGGCATCATCTTAGCCACAAATCATAAAGATCTTGTGGCTGAAAATTGTTCTCACAATTTTCACACTTCTAGTCGTTTTCTCCTGATCTCATTTATAATATATATATATGGTAAGTAGTGACATGATAGTGTTGTTTAGTTCAAATCAGTTTTAATTTTAGTTAGCCTAATTCACTAATTGCATGTACAATTGAACAAATCATTTATGGAACTAATATAAAATAAACAATATAAAGCTATGTGTTGTAGAGCTTTATGCGGCTCCATCCATGAAGGGGCGTGACGTGTATAACGTGGTGATGTGTTTGGTTTCTCTCTCTCTCTCTCTCTCTCACACACACACACACACACATATATATATATATGGTTGGGTTAGAACTCTGAATATTACAGAACTTTCAGAACCTCTAATAAACAATTATTTTATTCATATATTTTTATATTTAACATTATTTAAGGATATATTATATGTATTTTTATGATTACATATATGAAAATCCAAATTATTTATGTGTACTAGCTAATTTACATAAGGAACTAGTTTACATATGTGTTTGTAATTATAAAATTATATATGAAAAAATGAGATAACGATTCTTAACACACATAGAATCATAATAAATGATAAAAAAAATGCCCTTAAACAATGTTAAATGTAAAAATATATTAATAGAATGATTGTTTATTAGGACTTCTGTAAGTTTTGCAATTATTTAAAGTTCTGAAATATATATATATATATATATATATAGGGGATGGATCATGAGAAAACTAGTTCAAATGAGAAAACCAAAAAACTAACTAAAAAAGCCAAAAAAAACAGATCAATTTTTTTTGTTTTTTTATAAAAAATCGCTATATGTATTATATAAAAAAAGCAAAATAAAAAAACGCATATAATGCACATGTGTAGTACACATACTGTGCACCTGTGCAGTACAAGTTTTTTTTTTTTTTGAAAAAAAAAGTTTTTTATACCTAAAAAGCAGCGATTTTTTGTAAAAAATTGTATGTTTTTTATGATTTTTTTTTGGTTTTTTAGTTAGTTTTCTAGTTCTCATTTATATCTAGTTTTCTCATGATCCTCTTCCTATATATATATATGATCAAGGGAAAACCTCTCCGAGTTGTGAGAACTTAGAGAACTCGATCTTCCCGATCGAGTTTTGCCCCGATTTTTTTCATACCCCTAGATTAAAATGTAAAAAAACACTGCCGTAAAAAAATAAAAAAAAAATCAAAGTGGTTTTTTTGGCCCCTTACAATAGGTGTAAAATGGTGATGACACAAGCATGACATCACTTTTTACGGCATTTACGGCTGCCGTAAATTAAAAAAAACAAGTTTTTTTATTTTTTTATTTTTTTGGAAAAGATTATCTTTTTAATGTTTTTTGGTATAAAAATTTGAAAAAACTTTTCGTAAGGCCGAGTTCTATAAGTTCTCACAACTCGTATAGGTTTCCATTTTACCCTAATCCTATATATATGTATGTATATATATATATGATAAAGATCCATTAGGAACCACCCTTTATTGCGACAACCACGAGAACCAATTGGCAAATTTGTAAATATATCATATTTCTTATAACACACGCACAGAACCACTGTTCTCTCTTATGAACCCTAATATGGTCTGACCAACATTCATGGCGGCGTTCACGGCGGCATTCACTGGCGACGTTCACAGCGGCATTCATCGGCGACGTTCACGGTGGCGTTCACAGCGACATTCACGTCTACTTAATCGACGTTAACATCACCCAACCACCACAATGAAAACTTCTCATCCGACGATAACCACATCGACTACTCTTCCTCTGACAATAACCACATCGTCTACTCCTCCTCTGACAATAACCACATCGACTATCCCTCCACTGACAATAACCATATCGATTACTCCTCCTTTGAAAATAAACCTATCAGCTCCGACACCCATTAGCTCCGACGATAAATCCATCAGCGACATACTCAGTTGAAACTAAAGGTATTATACATTTATATGTGTTTCATAGTTTACTTGTAAATGTTCCATTATTCTCTCATTAAGTACATAACTTTTTTACATTCATCTTTTATATTTTCATACATTACATAATCCTGCACATGTGCATTTTGTTGCCAACATTCCGTAATCATCACAAATAAACTAGTAAACTGCTAACCAACAGTACATAAACATATGCATCACATAACCAACACCCCATATTCATCACTAACAAACATTAAACAAATCGCTGTTTTTTCTACATTTAGTACTTCTATTTCCATACCTTACATAATCCTGCACATGTGCATTAGGTTGCCATCATTCTGAAATCATCACAAATAAACTGTTAACCATCAGTACATAATTATGCACATGTGCATCATATTACCAACACCCCATACTCATCACCGTAAAAAAATGTAGGAACGTCCATGATTAGCATGGGAACCTAAATTTGTAATCTATTGTCTGATTAGGCGGAAACTAATGACAAGTTAACCAAATAACAAGAATTACTCATTTAAATATTGTTTTCATTAATCTAAAGTTCAATACATTCGAGAACCGGATCCGACAGAGCTTACCGTCTCTGTGCCAAAATCTCTCCCTGTTACAAATGAAATCACAAGGCATCTATTTATAGATGCACAAGTCCGCTGGTGAGAGTACATAAGTTCGCCCGAACTTGATCTTGTCAAGTTCGGCCGAACTTGACTTCTCAAGTTCCATCACAAGCGAACTTGGCCCTAAACCCTATTAAATACGCCTTGTTTCACCTAAACTATACAGACTCGATACAAGACTAATATACAAATGTTAAGCATCAATAGACTCCTTCTTGGATATCTACTTTGTCTTGTTCGGTCTTCAGAAACTCTCGTTTATCCCAGACTCGTTCTCGTGTAATGACGAAGGCAATAGACATATGCACCAACAGACTCCCCCTTGGATGTTGCCGCAGTCATCTTCTTTCATAGACAACTTTGACAATAATCATCCTCGTCAGTCTTTAAGTCATAGTCTTCTTTGAATGCCTCGTAATCATCAGACTTCAAATAAGTTCCTGAGTCTTTATCTTTTTCTTTGAATAAGCATTAAACTTTATGATCTTCAAACGTCCTCTTTTCCTCAATTTAACTTGATAAAACTTTAATCTCCAAGCTCCCCCTTGCTATGAGCTGTGCTTCCCCTAGCTTTGAGCTTTATCTTCAATCACGTTTCATACTGCTCCCCCTAAAACTTTACTTCCTGTTTCAAAGTACTTGGGAATTCAAATAAACATTTCAGCTTCTAACTTTGAAATTTTGTACCACATGTATTACATACCACCTGTACAAAACTTGTACTTCAAATTTTAATCTTCATTTTTCAGTTATTTCAAGTTCAAATTAATGCTCGTGAAACATTTTACGTTTAAAACCTTCAACTTTCAATTATTGAAATGAAATCCACTTAGTTGATCAAGTCCAAGTTAATGACCTTGATTAACCAAATATGTCAACCAAGTCCAAGTTAATGACCTTGGCTAAACCCGTTGTGAACAACTGATTATAATCTTCAATTTTAAAGATTCAAATTAATGAACTTTTTCTTACCAGACTTCGATGATCCGTTCTGCAACATTGGCTCGTTGAAAATCTTTTTGGATTTTAAAAAGTAAGTAAAGTATTTACAGAACTTTTAACAAGTAAAGTAAACTATGTACAAACATATTTACAGACATATTTTTGTGAATTTGCGTCTAAGGATCATATCAGTTTTATTGAGACATATCACCAGTACCATTGACCTTTTTGAGACTTTAAGTTCTAAACTTGTTTACCAAGATTGTCGATATTTTGTCCTCTTAAACTTCAACACATTTCTCAATTGTTCCAAGATATGTTAGGTAAGAATTATGAAACTTGACTTAACTATGGTTCCCACTTCTTGAATATACTCCCGAATCCAGATTCCCTAGATTTCATCTTACAAGTGAGCATAGCGTAATTAATATCTATATCTGGGTTGTGCGAGACCTTGAGAGCTCAGGTTAGTACTACCGTACCGACAAAGAGATGAAGGCTCGTCTTTCAGGTGTGTTCCACTTAAAGAATCTTTACAGCATTGCAAATGATTAGATCTTTCGATTTTTTCAAGTTTGCATGCTATTTTGGGTTTTTAGCAAAAGCATTATAGAAGTTCTAGGCTATTGCTTCCGCAAAATCGGAAGAACTTGTATAATACCCCATACATCAACTATCTATAAAGACCTCGTATCTCAGAATCAGGCAACCCTTCAATCGAAATTTCGGAGTACTAAGTCCATATATCCAAGATGTGTTAATCCACAAGATTAAGCAGTTGTAAATTTAGTTTATATCCCGGAAACAATCACTGAACGTGTAAAGCCTATCGACACATCCATAGTAAGACTTGTTATCACTTTTAAACTTTACAATTCTTTAGCATACTGTGATAGTCCACTAATGTACTATCATTTCCTTTTATGACAAACAAATTTTTTTTGTCTTTTTCAATGTTTTTGTACTTTTTGAATTTTTAATGTTTTTGAATTTTTAACTTTTTCATATGTTTTTTATTTTTCTAAAAAATTTTCTTACTCCCCCTAAAATCAAAAACATATTTTTGGATTTTAGATTTTTTAACAAATTCTATTTGAAAAATATAACCAACCGATGTGGATCCCGTGACCTCGTCGTCCAATCATTTTTCTCAATCCTGTATCTGCAATTTTTTAACAAACAATCATTAAACTCATTTACCACTTGTAAAAGCAGTTTGAACTGTAAGAACTTTGAAATCAGTTTTTCTGTTCAACTGTGTGGATTTTCATAACTTTGACTTTTTTCAAAAAAAAAATTCTTCTTAACTACTCCCCCTCAAAAGGACATAGTTTTGACATATCTGGATAAGTTAAATATTATGAAGCTCCTCAATCCCGAATCATCTTTGATAAGCTGGATCTTGGAACTCCTGCACATGAAAGGATTTAGTTAAAAAGTTCAACCCAAGCCTTCTTGGTCTTGGGTTTTGGATATAACTCCTCATACACCTCTTCGTAATCACTTTCGTATGCTCTTTGATAAGCATATTCAACATTACAAACTTCAAACTCACAATCAACATTACTTTTATCTTTCTTGATTGATTTGATATTTTCGGTTTTATCACAAACAATCTTCACTTTTTCAGGTGAATTCTTTTTAGCAATCCAAGCTTGAGAATTAACTCTAGCTTTCTTGATATAAAACCTAGAATCATTGTTTGACTTTGAAGTCTCTCCTTTTTGAAAGATTGAATTTTCAAAATTTTGATTCATTTTTAGATTTTATTTCAAGATTGGATTCAACATTACGTTTCATTTCTTTGATATCAACGTTTCTTTTTACAATCTTGATTTGATCATTTTTAGATTTCTTTTGTTTTACCTCTTTTGAAACTTCTTTTCTTCGGGGATAGACAGGCTTAGACTTCGGACACTTGCGAACAATGTGACCAAATTCATTGCATTTGAAGCAAATCCGTCCACTAGTGGGTTTTACTCCACTTGCGGACTTAGCCTTGTCCCGAAGTTCCTTTTCTTTCTTGAAATCATCGTTTGACTTCTTACCTATCAAGCTTTCCTCCTGAACCGTGCTCGTTCCGTACACAAATTTTATGTTCTTCCCTTTGTACTCCTGGAACGTTGACTTCTGATTCTTCTTCGGTTCATCTTCAGCTTCTTCCAAACCTAAACCTGCTCTCCTGTTCTCAGGAAAATCACCACCGTTTCTACGATAATTGTTAAAATTCCGTTTCGGTTTAGAATAAAACTTCTTTTCATTTTTCTCGAGATCATCTGATGAAACTTCCACAAGTTTAAACAGTTTATCGATAATATCTTCTTTCACATTCTGAATCGGAAAGCTGTCATTGAAATATAATCTATCAGATTCCTTAACTTTGTACATGACAACGTTAGGATCATCACTTAGATCATTTTCTGATGATGTATCGTCACTTTCAGATTGTGAACCAGAACTATTTGAACTCGAGTTGGCGCTTTTAAAGCTGCCGTCATCAGAATCATTTCCCAAGACATTTTCTACCACATCTTTTACCACTGATTCATTGTCATCATTTGATTTTGTAAAGTCTTCGTCAATGTTCTCAGGCAATTTAACTTTCTTTTCTGAAAGAAGTAAAAGATTAAATGCCTTTTCAATATCATCATCTTTCTTGCAGCAGTACTTGCAAGAAATGGTGGAGGAACACTTCCATAAACTTTACGCTTTGAATTATCAACATTATCCTCCGACTTGATCGTAGAAAGAATGTGATCAATGACATATGCGTTTGTGGTGTAACTTTTTAATAATTGTCTGACTCTTTCTGTTTGAATTTTCATTTCGTGAGACTCACGCTTTGTCTCAGCAATTGTATTAATGTACATGTTAATTGCCTTTTGTTTTTCAATAACTGTGGCATTTAACATGGTGACATTAGCGTTGAGTTCACTGTTAGCTCTTTCAACATGTTTATATTTGCCTGATATTTTGTCATAAGCTTCTTTTATGGTTCTGTAATCATAACAAAAGTTTTCGTTATGTTCAGTCAATTCTCTTATGACTTTGACTTTATCCAGACAGGGTTCACAATGACTTCCGCACTTTGTGCAAGGTTTTTCAACCTCCACAACTTTCACAACTTCCTTTTCAGACATGCTTACCTCAGCTTTTACCTTTTCGGCTTCTGCTTTCAACTCTTCTTGCTTTTGCGTCTCAAGGTAAGCTATTCGTTCTTCCTCTGTTTGTTGTATATATCTTTCCAGAACTGCATCCTCCAGGATAGCTTCTTCCTCCGCTCTATGCATTAATGCTTCTTGAATAGCATTTTCGATAGCAGCATCCATAAATGATGTCTCAGATTCATTCACAACCTCTGCCATCATAGCAACACCAGTCTTTTTTCCGATGTATTTGTTCCAATCGAAACCATCGTCTTCATGATTGGCAACAAGAGCTTGTTCGGCTTTCTTTGTAGGTTTATCTTCAACTTCAACTTGTGTTCTATTCGGATATGATTTGTATTGCAGCGCTTTCTTGTAATATTCATTACCGGTTCCAAAAGAGTTTTGGTTACTTGCTTCTTGGTTATGACATTCACGTTTGAAGTTCCCTTTTGTCGACATCTGAAACAAGTAACTTTTGTTTTTTCAAAACCAAGTTTATTGCTTGAGTTACCTCTATCCCTTCCAGTGAGTGCTACAAATTTTGAAACTCTCTGAATAATCGATGCTAAGGACCATTTGATGTCCATCAGTTCCAACTCTTCCTCATCTACCTGATCGTAATCCTCAGCTGTCATTTCAGGATTTCCGATCTTTCCAGCAACAAGACTTTCATACGATTCCAGAACTGTAGCAGGAAGTGCTATGTGTTGTTTCACAACTTTTTCAGGAAACACATTCTTTAAATCAACTGCTATGTTGCATTGGAAAACATTTGAATTAGAAGTGGATTGGCTTATCTGATGAGATTGACTTTGAGAGGAAGAACTTTAACCAACATATGAATAACCAGTGTTTGGAGAATACTGATTTTGTGACGATTGATCTGATGTACTCATGTTAGCACTAAATGTCGTTTGGATTTTTGGGCTTTGAATCGGAGTATCTGGAACACCACCTTTGTAATAAACTCCGACACCTGAACAACATTAGTGTTTTGGATTTTGCAATCTTCATCAATTCCATTTCATAACCTTCAAGTTTGTCAATGAAAGATGACAACTTAAAATGTCTCCAAGATGGACTATTCTTTAAAATCATCAGATACGTTGTCCATTCTCCTTCTGGAAATGCATCTGCCAGCTTCTCAATTTGCTCTTCGTTAGTTCTCTTGATATCATGTCTTCGCATCTGAACCATGAGGTGACAATATCTATCAATCATTTGCTTCATTGTCTCTCCTTTGATCATCGTGAAGATCTCAAACTCTTTCTTAATCAGAGCCTTTTTGCTCTGATCATTTCATCACTTCCTTTGAATTTTTCGCAAAGAGAATTCCATAATTCTTGAGAAGTATCATATTCTGGTAATAATATCAAGATATCTTCTTTGACAGATTGTTGTATCAAGCTGATCGTTTTCTTTTCAGCAACATATTTCTCTTTGTCAATTGCTGAAAACTTGTTCAGTGGAAGATCTTGATCGCGTTCATCTTTGGGCCATGTATACCATCTTCAATCGCAACCCAGCTGTTGAATTGATTCGCTTGAATCCAATTAACAAACTTTTCTTTCCATCCCTCGAACTCGTCCATACTCATCAACTTCGGAGGTTTCTGAGTAGTACCCATTTCATTATCGAGGTTCATCTGGTTAACCGCAATCGAATTTGACGTTGAGGCTTGTGTACTCCAGCTGCAAATGCGTTATGGAAATCTTCCATTTTGAAAAACGAGGCACGTATGCTGAAAATACGAATAAAACTTTGAAAATTGTTAGATTTACTACAAGTTCGGTCAACTTGTAGTTGAGAATGAGAAATTTCAGTTTTTAAACAAGTTCGGTCGAACTTGTGAATACTGATTTGAAAATTTTCTTTTAATATCCTCGGTCAAACTTGTTGAATAAATTTTGTAAAGAACTTGTAAGTTTGAGCGAACTTGAAGTTTAAGATTTCTTGAATTTTATTAAGTTCGGTCGAACTTGATAAAAGATCAATAGATTCTTAGTAAGTTCGAGCGAACTTATCTCAAATTCTTCAAAAATTACTTAAGTTCGAGCGAACTTAACGAGATTTTCTCAAGAAATGCTTCAAGTTCGAGCGAACTTAGCAAATTCTTTTAAAAACTCTTCAAGTTCGAGCGAACTTGATAAAAATTCACTCAGAAAGTGAGTTTTTACCTCAAGTTCGGTCGAACTTGGCTAACAAGTTCGATGAACATGAGTTTATCAAACATGGTTTTTGCAACATTTTGACACCAATTCGATTGATTTTAGCCTCCAAACTCTCAGGGGTTTACCACGAATGTATTTAACATGACATATTCAAAATTGGACAAAATTTGACCGTGAATTTTTCGTTTTTGATCAAAAGTTAAGAAAAATAGAAGAATGGAGATGAAATAGAGAGATTCTTGTCTTGATTTCAACAAATTCAGGTATCCAGGCTCTGATACCACTTGTAGAAACGTCCACGATTAGCACGAGAACCTAAATTTGTTATCTATTGTCCGATTAGGCGGAAACTAATGACAAGTTAACCAAATAACAAGAATTACTCATTTAAATGTTGTTTCCATTGATCTAAAGTTCAATACATTCGAGAACCGGATCCAACAGAGCTTCGCCGTCTCTGTGCCAAAATCTCTCCCTGTTACAAATGAAATCACAAGGCATCTATTTATAGATGCACAAGTCCGCTGGTGAGAGTACATAAGTTCGCCCGAACTTGATCTTGTCAAGTTCGGCCGAACTTGGCTCTAAACCCTATTGAATACGCCTTGTTTCACCTAAACTATACAAACTCGATACAAGACTGATATATAAACGTTAAGCACCAATAGACTCCCTCTTGGATATCTACTTTGTCTTGTTCGGTCTTCAGAAACTCTCGTTTATCCCAGACTCGTTCTTGTGTAATGACGAAGGAAACATACATATACACCGACAAAAAATGTTAAACATTTGTACATCGTGCGTACACACACCATATACCATATTAATCACAATATTATATGTTTTTCTTTTTATTTATGTAGGAACAATTACGACGTCTACACCTAATGGCACACCATATTGGATACCCGATGTTGATGTTGAATACATCCCTATTATAAACAATACGTTTAATAGTTGGGAGGACGTTGATTACAATGAAACTGATGAAGATGTTTGGGAGGATGTTGATTCCAATGACACTGATGAAGATGTTGATGATGATGATGCTAAAGACCCTGCATACATGTATGAACCCGAGCAACCTCATAGACGTTCATCCAGGCATCATGAAGCATTCAACGATTATTGATTATCCTATATATGATGACAAACAATTTCTAAGCATTATTCTTTTTGTTAATGTTTTTTTGTTTACAATCATTTTGCACTATTTGTATACGTATTCATAGATTATGATTGCAATCATGATACTTTGATATCAATTACTTATTAGACATAACCGTATGTAATTTCATTATACGCCACTTTACGTATATTACCAACATGGTTAGTGTTTTGAAAAATGCACATGTGCATACATGTTTACTGTTTCATTCCACATGGTTATTGTTTCGAACAATACACGTGTGCATACATGTTTATTGTTTCACTACACCATTGTTATTGTTTCCACCAATGCACATGTGCATACATGAATATTTGAACTACATGTAATCCGTTTTCATTTACATATACATCAACATATGTAATGTGGTACCCCATACATAATAGGGTACCACATACGTAATATGATATGAACAAATATACAATATTTCAAAATATACACATGTTCATTACTAACATATTTATTTTATTTTTATTAATACACATGTGCATTACCAACATTAACACAGTATCACACAACTTTTGTGTAATTACAAGTAAATATAACACCCTTTTCATAAGGAATCATATAATCCGAACAACAATCATTATTACACATATGCATCACCGGCATATACTATACTAAACAAAATATGACATCCTAAACTAACAAATATAACCATTTGTAATACATTATACGATACCGGTATGTATGTTATATCAAACTTTGCACATGTGCAATACCAACATTACATCTACCAAACAACATAATACATCATATATTAACAAACATGATCATTCGTATTGCATGTCCACAAACTACCTACACATAACATCCGCATCAGTTCAAAACCTCACACCGTCTGCTCTTCTTTCCATATATAAAGCATCTTCCAACACTCCTCCTGTTTCAACACCTCTTTGTCTATCATTTCCGATATTTTCATCCGTCAACTTATTAATCAAATATGTCCTTGTTGTCAATCCATAAGCAGTTTCAAATGTATTTTTCCTACATATGTTACATCAGTTATTTCTTGTATGCAATGTGTGGTAAACATATTACAAACAATATGTACAATGTTTATGTTTTAAAGTAAAAATTCACGTGTGCATATGCTGTAATACATTTATATTAACTTAATCCGACAAAATATGCATATGTGCATGACTATGCACATGTGCATTAACATGATTGACCTTATTAATAGGTTTGCTTTAATAAAAAAAATTTAACCCTTACCAAATCAAATTTCGTATTACCACCAATCATATTAAACAATAATTAGTAACAAATATATTCCGTCAAACTATGCACATGTGCATCAACATGAGTGAATACATTATGCACATGTGCATCAACATGAGTGAATACATTCATATTAACTTAATCTCTGACAAAATACGCACATATGCATTAACATGACTGACCTTATCAACATGTTTGCTTCAATAAAAAAAAAAATTAACCCTTAGCAAATCAAATTTCGTATTACCACCAGTCATATTTAACATTAATTAGTAACAAATTTATTTTGTCAAACTATGCACATGAACATCATCTTAAATGACATTGTTAACATATTCTGGCAAACTATACACATGCGCATAACTATGCCCAAGTACATCAACATGAATGACCTTACTAAGCTATTCTAGAAAATTAATGTGCATATTAACCTACTGTGACAACTTATGCGCATGTGCATACCTATATAAAAAAACAAAATCACCTTGTTATCCTGATTTATTAAGTGAATCCTATTCAAATTTATGTACATGTTAACATACTATTACATTTTATGCTATGTGCATAACTATATGTCACACATAACTATCTTATTATCACTACCTTATTATAATGATCTATTATCATGTTCTATGTAATAAAATTTATAACAAAACAAATATATGCACATGCGCATATCTAAATATATAACAGATTCACCTCATTGTCTTATTCAGTGTAATCCTGATTTGTCAAACTATGCACATGTGCATAACTGTATAGATCATAGAATTATCTTGTTATCCTGTTCCGTATAAGCCTATTCTATTTAAGCCTGTTCTGTCGTATTAATGCACATGTGCATTAACACGACATAACTTATTGACATTTATAAATCAGTAGTGAAAACCCTATCATTTACCAAATCAAACCAAATCAACTTCTTTGTTGCCCATCATATCTAACATAATGCACATAACATCATTCCTTAATAAAAACTACATGAAAAAACACATCACTACCGCAATTTTCAATAGTTAATATATGAAACAACTGTTTAAATGTCATAATCACATAATAACATGTCTGAATCGTCGACTAATAGTTGTTTTATCATATACAAACACAAAACAAGGTGTATGAACTTAGAAATTCACGAAACAGTGCAACGGTGCAAACAAATAATCAACAGTCCGTTAGACGACTTATATGACGAATTTTCTTCCGATTATCCGTATCTATGCAACAAACCTCGATGATTATGATCGCTTTGCCCTAATTTAGATGAGAAGACGAATGTGCGATAGATGATTGTGTTCTTGATGCACCGATATCGACTAATTTTGATGACAATCTGCCGATATCTGATATCGTGGAGGAGGAATCGCTGAATCGCATGGATTGATGATGATTTTGGGTTATTGGACGTGAATAGTTGATGTAGTATGATTTAATTTTTATTTGAAGTCCAATAGGAAGATAATCCAGGGATATGAGGGATGCGAGGTGGTTATTTTGAAAGTTCCATTTATTTACAATAATGTTATGTGTTCACATTGGTTCTCGCGTTTCTCACAATAAAGGTGGTTCTCGCATGAACCCTATATATATATATATATATATATATATATATAATTGAAGGGGCTTCATAATGTTCCGTCCACTACACACATGTTATATAATTAAAGAGAGCTTTATAAAGCTTGACCACTACACATAGTTTAAAAGGGTGACAGACTAAAGAAGTGGTTACCAATAAATAACCTACTACTAAAATATTTTTTAATGATAATTTTTTTTCTCACCTAAATAACCTACTACTGTAATAATTATGATAAAAAGAATTAGGAACTATGGATTACTAAATAGCTCATTACTTAATACTTTTCCCTAAGGTTGGAGAAGTCGCTAGTTGGCCGGTGAGATGAGGACTAGCGACTATTTAGGATTAATCGAATCATGTTTTAGATGTAATTTTCAGTTTTATGTATACATATACATATTTTTATAGGTAATAAGTAGCTAGGTTTTAACTCTTAATCAACACTGTTTTATAAGTATACAAGATTAGTTATTGGAATTCACATGGTTTGGTTGGAAACTGGCCGGAATTTAGAGATTTTGGCATGAATATACAAGTATTTTTTTTCTGGAATCGCTGATTTTTGGCCGGCCGACTAAGTCCGACTAGGCCTAAATAGGGCCGACTAGCGATTAATGCAATGATTAATAAAAATTACTCAGTTACTAGTCGGCTAGCGATTAATCACCAACTAGTCGCGATTTTTGCAACACTGCTCTTAGCATGCCACCTCAATTGCTAAAAGTTGGCTCATTTCAATATTTAGCTTGAAACAAATAACAAGAAAACAAAAGGTAGCTCCCACCAATCTTGATGGCTTCCAATGGGAGAACCATAGGTAGTTGACCCTCCGGCCGGTTGAACTTTTTGGTAACAAGGTATATCTAACGTAATAAGGTTTCTGGAAATTGACCCTCAAGTTATCAATAAGGTAATTGAAAGGAAAAGCAAGAGTAAAAATAGAAGAATCTGGTAGAGGACGGTGGCAGAACTCGTTTGCAGGCGGCGATTTATATATATAATTAACAAAGCAATAAAACTTATTTATTTAATAATTAACAAAGCAATAGTGATATTGGAAGAATCTGATTGAAGAAGAATGGTTTTCTTTAAGAAGTAAGAGAAACAATTAAGATCACGGGTGTGGGCGGCGGTTTGAGGCGTGGCTAGTCAAGCAACGATGCTGCAGCCACAATGAACCAGCATGGTCAGCGGTGTTGCCCCGCTGGTGTGGGTATGAGGCCTGACGTGAGGCGGTTTGGGCAATCTATGTGGCATGATATCATCGGTTGAACATTTAACCGTTTGGGCAGGCGGTTTAATGAAGTTTTTTAAAAAAAGTTCAAATTTTTAAATAATCTCACCTATAAATACCACTCCAACACCTCATTTTTTTACCCCAATCCTTTTCTAAACTCTAACTTCTCATCTAAAAACAATGGTGTCTTGGACCAAGAAGGAGGAGATCGCGTTGGTCACTGCTATCGTCGATGCACAACGCTCGCTAGGACGCGGTTAAACTGCGTATTGGACGCGAGCGTTTAGCGATTACCGACAACATGTTGGTAACGACCGGCACTACCTAAACGCATGCCAACACAAATGGCACGATCTAAAACCGAATCTCGATCGGTTTATGGTATGCTACAACCATGTACGCCGCTCGACCTAAGTCACGACGATCGTGTGGAGATAGCCAAGATCGAATACCACCACGATGGGAGACCGGAATTCAAATGGGTTCCACATTTTAATATTTATCGAAATTTGTAATTTTTTTTATTTGTAGGATTTGTTAACTTTTCTTTATTTTTTAGGACTTATTAAGTTTTTATTTTTTAGGATTAGTTAAGTTTTTATTTTTACGATTTATTAAGTTTTTATTTTTTAGGATTTACCAAGTTTTTAGGATTTTTTGTAATTTTTTTAATATAATGGTGTGTTTTTTTTTATAAAATCTTACAAAAACAAAACAATATCCATATGGTCAAGCCAACGCCGCTGCCACAACCCAACTTTTTTATGATGGTCTGATGGAGCCCACTTCCGCCTCATGGCTAGTCACGCCTCCAACTCAAACCACACTACACCCCACTGTCTAACAAAGCAATAAACTTAATAATATTTAATGTTTTTTAATAATAGTCAATGTTTACCAAACTCTTATGTTTGACTATGAGACTTCTTTTAGTATAAACATTAAATTTTTACTGTCATATTACTTTACTTTTTTATTGTTTTGGTGAATTTAAGTTTTTAAATTTATTTGAACTTTTAATATATATATTATTACGTGTGTGTATATATATATAATGGTATTTTATGAATAAAAAGTTTTTTAATATTTGTTCTCGAGCGCATTATATAGCGATTGATAAAAAAAATTTACACTGACTCTATTAAAAATTTCTGGTTCAACCACTAATGGCTTCATCTTCCAACAAGCCTCTATTTTCCTTAAGAAGATATTAGGTTTGCTTGATTCTTCTTCTTTACATATGTTTGCTGCAATGCTTACTTTGATTTTTAAAGTTCATGGTTAGTGTCCGATTTGTGATTTAAACGTGTTCAACCTTTTAAAATCCATTGGGCCATATTGAATTTTACATAAACCTACATTGCTCTATAACTCATCTAGTGTAGACGGAGACGATTTAAGACAGTAAAATGTTGGTTTGGAGGCTCGATTATTTGGCCCCGTTTAGAGAAGTATGGAGCAGACGGTTACAAGATTATAGAATAGATTCAGTTCTATGTAAATATTAATTACATCAAAAATCAGCACTAGTTGTTATCCCTTCTAAGAAGAAGCCATCGTTTATAAATAGAGGAGCCATCTTTATTGGAAACCCAGACCTTCTTCAACTTAATTCAACAATGGATTTAACAAGAAAAAACTCTTTGATTAAAATTGAAGGTAGATAAATTCTAATCTATAACTCCTATCTATAATACTTTTAAACTTGGAAACCAAGTAAACTAAACTAAAAAAAATTATTATCCTAATTAAGACTCCTTACCAAATATATAATTACCAAAATAACAATTTAATCCCTAAACTATTTAACTTTATATGACTAACCCAATAATCTTTTTTATTTGGTGTATGTGTGAAAATTTGCATATACTAGTTGTGTTCTCAAAATTAAGTTGTTTAAGGTCTCTTATTTCAGCAACAACCCATTTTAATTAGAAACACCGCATGGTTGGGTAGGGGTACATGATAAATTGTTTCTAAGTATTGGTTAGTTATTCTAGTTGTGTGTTATTTAGGACTGGGTACCTTTTACATCTTTTAACGAACAAAAATAAGGTAGTTTACATCTTTGTACCCCAATTGCGTACGAAACTAATTTTAGTTAGTGATGTGAGATGATATAAAAACATGTTCATCTAGATTTAATTGGATTCATATAGCAGTTATACATCCAGATAATTACTTACTTTCTTTTTCTCTCGTTAGATTTGTTTAACACTACATGCACAGAGTTATGTGATTATCAATTTTTTATTTAATATAAAGAATAGTTCAGGTTATATGGCCATATATAAAACATAACTTGAGAGAGAGGTGTACAAACCGGTCCGGTCTTTATTACTTGGGGTTCAAACCAGTTTGAGTTGTAAACCTATTTTAAGATTAAAAACCTCAACCCATTCAAATTGGCTAAAAAACCGGTTTGGATGGGTTTAAAACCTGTTGGACCTAAACCGGTTCTGATTGAAACTGATTCAACACATAATAACTCAAACATGTGCCAAACCGCCGGATCAGTGCCAGGGTAGAGATGGGCATAATCGGGTTTTATTAAAACTCGGAACCGGTTCCTACCCGGACCCGGTTCCAATTGGTTGATAATGGAACCGGGTATGATATGGAACCGGGTCCGGTTCCTACCCGGGTTTACGCAACAGATTCTAGAACCGTTTGGAACCGGGTACGAGTATTCCGGAACCGGGTACAATAGGAACCGGGTACGGGTACTGTTTCAAACCGGTTACGGGTACACTTGGAAACCGGTCATGTGGAGTTGTCATTCAAAGGCTGCCAGTTCACTGTTAGGAACCGGTTCTTCTGCAAAATGTCAATCAAACCTGCAAATCACTATTAGGAACCGGTTCCAACGGATATAATACCATTGGAAACCGATTCGTTAATAAAAATCGGTTTTTTATGTATTTATACCCCTTCTTCTTCACCATTTCATTAGTACAAGTCTACAACAACATCCAATCTTTCATATATTCAAAGTTCAATCAAAACAATGGCATGCAACGATGAGGTGGTTTTGGTTTTGGAAACCAAACGTAACCCGGCGATATGGAAAAATTTTGATTTATGTTTAATGTCCGATAGCCACGAGATGGCTAGATGCAAGGCGTGTAGAAAATTCATGAAGGCCGCCGCCAACTCTACCCTTAAGAAACACACCGAGCAGCATTGCCCAATGACGAAGGCCAAGAAGAATGAGACGGGTGAAGGATTCGGCACCGGTTCTTTGAATGTTTGATGTTTGGTGTTTTTATTTTAGTGTGTTTAATGTTTGGTGTGTTTAGTGTGTTTAAAGTTTAGTAAGTTTAGTAAATTTAATGTTTTTATTTAAGTGTGTTTGGATTTTTACATTATTTTAGTAACGATTCTCATTGATAATAAATTATTTACATAAAAAGACATTAATAATAAACTTATAATAGTAATCGGTTCCCGAAATAAAAAAAAAAAAACCGATTATAAAATACAATGTTTCTCAGAACCGTTTCCAGACGGATTTATTTCCTTGAGCATTTATTAGCGGCGGGTACGACACTTTCCGATGCGTTACGCTTAGGTGCGGGTACTTCGGTACAATCGTTGTCCGGATCGTTAATCTCTACTTCTTCGTCCTCCTCTTCGTCAATGATCTTGTGCTCTAACTCAACTTCATCTTCTAGACTAGATTTATGTTGAACACGGTCAACGGCATCCAAATGATCCTTTAGGCAAATTGCCATCTCTAAACAATGGCGTTTTAAAGTGCGACGACTTAGATGTTTATAGCGAGGCTTTAGCGTCTCCCTAATAAGCTTAGTAAGATCGGGGTCGTCGAATTGTCTAAACGACAACACTTTTTGTATCACCAACTTCACCATCCGATCGCGAGCTAACTTTTGTTCATAACGAAAAATGGTACCATCTTTGGATAGTTGAACTTGAACCGGATGTCAAGTCTTTTAAACCTTTACAATACTTTTTAATATGCTTCGTTAACGTGGAGTTTGACTCCTTGCCTAATAAGGAGCCACAATGTTTGCAATTGGGCTTTTTGCGAGGCGTAACTCATCTCGACCAATTCCCAATTGCTCCAAACCTCCATATTGCGATTATGAGACAATGTTCCAACAACATATGGAACGGTTTGATCTTGAGGAACATTGTTGACGGATTGTGAATTTGCGTTTTTAGAACTCTTTGAGGCCATTGTTGAAAAGTATGTGAAAAAGAACAAGAAGGTAATATAGGAAGAAGATTAGATATGAGGAATTGTGTGCTAAACAATTGAATTTTCAAAACCATTTATAGAAATCGGTTTCAACGGTAAGTAACTGGTTCCACGAATAGGAACCGGGTCTAACGGTCATATTCGCATTAAATGCTACTGTAACCGGTTCCAACGGTAATATTTCTAACGGCTAGAATCGGTTCCAACGGTAACTTCCAAACCGGGTATGGTGGAACCGGGTACAATAGGAACCGGGTACGGGTTGTAACCGGGTACTACCCATTTAAAATTCTAAAATGTACCGGGTAGGAACCATCTGGTTCTAAACCCGGAACCGGTTCTACTATATGTCGGGTAGGAACTGGAACCGGTTCCAGTTCGGTTCTAACGGGTCGGGTATGAAACGGTTATTATGCCCATCTCTAGGCCATGGTCAATTTGTTTGTTCCAAACTGGTATTTTGGGCTGGCTCTGAACTGGTTCATCAAGCCCAAACCGGTTTTTTTACACCTCAAACTTGAAGGATAACGAAGAACTTCAGCTTAACAACTAAAAAATTCACCATGGTCGTATTTAAATTTTAAACAACTCAAGTTATCTGGCCCAATCCACCAACTTGCTAAGTCAATATTTCAAGGGCCAACTACGGCAATCTTCAGCTTTTTTCACAACCCAATATTGCTAGCTTATTTGTTTATTTATTTTGTTGGGCTAACATGTGTAAACTAGCAGTATTTTTTTATAACAAAATTAATGTGCTAAATGTATGTTTACACTTGGGTGCGTTATTTTATTTTGTGTCACATATTTGTTACAAATACATTAAGAGACGTGTTTCTTCTAAAGTTATTAATAGAATACCTTTCTTTTATTATTTTATAATATTATATTTGTTTAGATTTTGGTTCTCATTATTATGTTTACTCATAAATTTAATGTTTATGTTGCCTACAAAACAGAATAACACAAATGATATCATTTTAACCCTATTATACTCTTTCATTCAAATTAGCATCATATTTCACAATTTTAGAAAATGATTAAAGTATTTATATGTTTTTAAAAAATACATATAATTTATAATAAGAAAGGATATTTAGAAACGTGGTCTTGGGTTACTTCGAATAACTAGGAACAGAAGCAACAAATTACCTACAGAAGACTAGAAGAGTTTTTATTGACAATGCATTCAGTGGCGAAACTTGAGATTTCCGACGGGGGTCGAAAATGTATATACCTAAAAAAAATTATACGAAAACTACTTACCGAACACTACTGAACGAAAGTTCGGGGGGTCGGACGCCCCCAGGCCCATGAATGCATTAACCATGAATCTCCACGGTTGATTGTGAACATGCATGCTATTTGTCATCTTTTTTCAACACAAGAAGCTTTTTTTTTCAAGTTTACATACTACACTTCAAAAGGTTTAAACTTAATCCTCTTCAAAAGGTTTAAACTTAATCCTCTTTGAGCACAAAAGGTGATTCTATATACATTCTTAGGTAATATTTTACTATTTTGTTCTATATAATGAATATATAACTCATCATATAAGATTCATGATAAAAGATTAAAGAAATCATGAAAAAGGTGAAGCCGTGCGAGAATTATAGTAAACATTCATAAATACATGATCATCACCACCTTAGTGAGACAAGTTCGTGATCACTATCATGTTAACATGATAAGAAAATATGGTGTCTACCACTCTACCTTATATGTGAGACATAATGAGTATGATCTTGACCGACTTTTGCATGCATACATATAAAAGAGAACTCTTAATTGATGATGAGGAACGAACGTAAGAATGACACATATGACGTTTAAGTGGATCATTCTACACCAAATGTCATCTTCACCTCCTTGTATTAGGGCTGTTCACAAGTCAAACCAAACAACCTTTACTCGTGTTTGGCTCGTTTGCAAACCAAACTGAACCGAGCAGAGCGGCTCCTTTAAAACTGTGCCTCCAATTAAACGAGCATTTTCCGAGTAGTGAATATTTCAAGCGAGCGTCGAGCGAACTTCGAGCGATTTTGATGACTGTGTCGCCCAATTTAAATTTGCGAAGAGAAGTGACAATGTTTTATGTCGTTAAAAACAAGCACATTTCATTGCATAATATATTTCTTATAAATAACAATGTTGGGGCCAGTGAGACAATAATCCTATTGCACGAACAATGAAATTGAGAGCAGGAGACGATTGACTTAGGGTAATAGCATGATACATTGAGGGGATGAACAGACTGTCGTTTAGTGGTTTAGGGTTTAACTTTTAGATTTGGTGTTAATTTTTTTATTGGCGTGATTAGGCTAGTACGTATAGATATAGTTGTAAATTTGTATATTAAGTGGACCAAATCTTATAGAGTGGTATGTATAAAATTATAAATTTATTTATAGTTATGTATATATGTATGTGTGTATATATAAAGGTGTGTGTGTATAATTTATGTATGTGTTTATATACATATATGTACATGTATATGTTTATGTATATATATACTAATTAAAAATAATAATTAGAGCCGAACCGAGCCGAGCGAACCTTTGCTATGCTTGGCTTGTTTACAAATCGAAAGGAGCAGAGCGGCTCGGTTACAACTGAGCCTGAATCGAGCGGGCATTTTTCGAGCTATTTTCAAGCAAGCATTGAACGATCGACGTGCGACGAACAATTTGGACAGCCCTACGTACCTTGCATACCAAGTACCATCTTTACTTCATTGCATCTTTATTTACAAGTAGAATTCTAGCGTAGAGAGCCACACAATAACTTTTATAACATATTTTATGTTAGAGTTGTTTCCACTGGAAGCCGAAAAATGTTAAAAGAGTTTTTCTTCCAGATGGGTGTTGTGGAGAAAAATAATTACTAAAATAAGTGTTTTATAAAATATTTATCAAAATGAGTGTTTTTAATTAAAAGATATTTTATCTTTAATTTGGAATAAACTATAAAACAAACTCACTTGAAAACTCTATTATCAACACACATTTGACACAAATCAAGTCATTTTCATCTTCTTTTACATCAAATATGTCATCTTCTTCACTTGAAAACTCCAATAAAAAAATATTGTGCTACCATGGCTCCTGTTAATGGAACCCATGAATCATTTGATTTCCATATGAAGAACTGCTCTCTTTTAAATCAGTAAATCAAAGCAATAAAAAAAGAACCTGATAACAAAACGAAAATTATAAAATAAAGGGAAGACAAATGAATGGTGAGTTCAAACTGAAGCAAGAAACCAGTGGAAACAAATCGATACTAGCAAAAAAAAATAGATTTGTAGAATTCATGAAACTTCATAACCTTTTTTCATGTCTGTCTTAAATACAAAAAGAAATCATAGAGAATTCATTTCCACTTCTCCATCATGTTTGACCTCCATTTACAAATTCATTCTTCCATGTAACCATCCAACATGAAGCAGTGCTCCAATTTCTTAGAAAAGTCCATTTTCAATCTTGAAAAGTCTAGTTGGGTTTCATCGACTACATCTTCAATAAATCCCAACTGGACTTCTCAAGATTCTCGCCCCATGTCATCCCCCTCCGCCGTTGAAACCTGCTACCGATTAACCCACAATTTTCTCTTTCCTCCATAATCTTTGTGTTCATACACCACCGATTTATGCTTCGCAGGTACCCCACCCTGATTTAAGCAAAATCACCCAATTTGATAAATATTTTATAAACTACCCATTTTGGTAATTATTTTTCTCCACAACACCCATTTGGAAAAAAAAATCAAAGATCTTAACCACGTCACTACATGTTCAGATTGCTAATCTCTCAACAAAATCATAGTCAAAACGCCTCTTATCCACATGATTCGTCTAGCATCATCCTTGTATACAGACGAGGCATCCAAAAACATGGATGCCATATATTCTCAAAAACGTTCATCATGGTTGTTGAGTAACTCCACTTTTATTTTACTCTCTAAGGGGTTATTTGTTTAGCTCTTAACGGAGCTTTTAATGGTTTAGACCTCTTACTGGTTCAGCACTTAATGGTTCAGACTGTTTGTTCCGCGAGGGATGTCTGAATGTGTAATGCCTCGCATTTTGTACTTTCCCTATTTAGAAAGTGTGATTGTATTTCTATTTTTAGAAACTTGTAATCAGGTTTCGTGGTTCATTTCATCTTGTAATCCGAGGCTTTGATCATAATGAAAATTCATTTTATACATATACGTGTTACCTTTCATATCTGTGTTATTTAGGCAATCAATCTTTAAATACGTGTTTGTACGCAAAACCAAGACTTAATAAACAGTTTAGATACCGAAAAATAAACCAAAATACAAGAAAACGCCATAAATAACCTAGTTACAAAGTGCAAGGACTTAAAGTGAACAAAGCCAAAAAATTTTCCACCTCCTTTCTCCTCCAATCACATTCCACCCTTTTTAAGCCAATCATATTTCACATTCTTCACCTCCTTTCTCCTCCAATCACCTTTACCTTTTTTTTAAAGTCAATCATATTTCACCATTCTCCACCTCCTTTCTCCTCCAATCACCTTCCACCTTCATTAAATCCCAAACCCTAATACCCACTTATAAATACAAGCCTCCACCACCTCCTAAACATTTTCACACACCAAATTTTCTCTCAAACTCCCAAATTCCCTCAAGTCTTCCAAGCAAGGAAGAAAACTCTAAGTGTTCTAAGTGAGTTTTCACCCACTTTTCTTCATCTGTTCCTTCATTTCTTCTTTCAAGTTATTTGGGCAACCTCTAGGAATGTTTCCACAAGTTTGCCATGGCAAACTAAGGTGGAACATCACCATTTTGAGGTCCAAACTTTTTTGTTTTACTAGGGTTTATGCAACCCACAAGTGATGAAACCATCCGAGCTTGCCATGAAGTTTATGGCAAGACTTGTGTTTTGGTATAGATGTGAATATTTGGAAGCCATGGCTACCTAACTTCATTCCACCACCTCACTTGCTGTTTTACCATTGCTATCTCAAGTAGTTTGCTAGATTAAAAGTAACCTAACCCCGTCTAGCCTCCGATACTTACTTAACTCTTTCCGTGTCGGAAGTGGCTCACATGGTTAATGTTTACTTGGCTACTTAATATAGTGATTAGTTGTACATTTCCTTTCATTCACGAACATCCGAATCATCCTTGTGATGATTTGTGTATTGGTGAATCTTACAATGAGGTTAAAGGATGGTTTTCCTCCTACCTCCATGCATGACTTATATGACAATTTATGTTATTCTTGTTGGACTTAACCTAGAACTATATTATATAAACTATAAATATATGAATACATAATCGAACCCTTAATGATAATCGACATGGTTACTTGTCATCGTAGTAAGTTATATTATCAAAGGCTTGAGCCTCTCGTTACAATTCTAATGGGCAATTCGACCCATGAAACCACATTATCCCCTACGGGATTTATAGTGTCAAAAACGAGTTTTTAAGTCTAGATAATTACTTTTGATTACTTACTTTTGCATACTTTACATTCCAAATCCAAATCTTCCATTAACATTCCGAATACTCACACACCTTCATTTCCCTATTCTCGCCAACTTGTCAATACTCAGATAATCGGAAAGCTATGCAAACTTGTGAGTACACTTGACCCTTTTCGCTTTAACATACTTTGGGTGCAACATGTTTTACTTTTTAAAATGCACGATTCACACAAATATGCTTTATTCACTCAATCCATTACACAAGCTTTGTTATGCTTCGGTTCATGCTAGAATTCATGCTATATGTTAGTCCACCTTAATAATTATAGCGCTATAGGAGTAGCACACCACCCGACGGGTTTTGTTAAGTTATATTCTTTACGGTCTCGATTACTTCGGTATCGAGGGATGCTTATTTTCATAAATAGTCTTGTTACTTTTGTGGCTACGGACACATATAATTCTTGTGTACACTTGGTTTGACTTTTAGTTATGCATGCTAGTTTGACCTTGTATACCAAATTGCTATGTTGGATTGAGAAATACTTTTTATACTTATGCTATGTGACTAAAAATAGTGTACTCGCCAATACGTTTGTATTGAACTATGCTTTTAAAACATGTTGCGGGTTATTGATGATGTGATGATGATGCATGGAACTTAGTAGGATGCCTAGAAACACATTTTAAATTTTGTATACTTATTATAATGTAATTTTTTATTTCAAGTTGTTGTATTTGATTTCAATCAATTGACTCTTTGGAAATGAAATGAAATTCATTACTTAAATACTTGTCGCAAATATTAGTTTTATGAAGTCTCGAGCAATCTATTTACATCCGCCCCGATGATTCCGCCCATCGGTTGGGGTGTGACAGATTGGTACCGGAGCCATAACTATAGGGAATTAGGTAGAATTGTCATGTTCGACCTAGTCTATAGTAAGTACCCAACTTTGACCATACTTCATTCATCTTAAATTGTTATTCTTCCTACGTTGCTTCTTTCTATTTCTTTTGTCTTAATTATACAACATGTCTTTCCTAAAACATTTACACAATACACACTTGAAGACATGAAGACACTCATACTACAAACGAGACGATTTCACCAACATAGAGGTGAAACCCGCAATTTGGTGATCACTTTCACTCCGAGTATACGATTTTACAAAAAAAAAGTTCAAATCCATGAAGAAATATAGATAAAAATCAAACTAAAGTTTAAAATACAGTCTTCAAATTCTATTTTTCTAAAGTTAAAAAGAAACAGTTCCATATGAGTTCCATATTTTGAGAATCGAAAGTTTAAATGGTGATTTTCATTTGAACTAATTTACCAAATCCAAAGAAAAACTATTTACATACTCGAATGGTTGTGACTTCAGAAGTGAATTAAATGTTTTGGGAGAAAAGTTGCCATTACATACATCAAATTGATTGCGATATTCAACACAAATGATTATTCTTTTTTCCTTCTACATATTCTTTTAAGGATGTTTATCCCCTCTTAGGGTTCTTTGTTTATCTCTTAATAAGTTTTTTAATGTTTCAGATCTCTTACTGCTTCAACATTTAATGGTTCGGACATTTGCCTTTGAATGGTTAAACATTATATTGAGTCTGAATGGTTAAGACCTGTAATCTGAATTGGTCAAACATTTGTCTCTGAACAGTTAAACATTATATAGGCTCTTCATGGTTTTAACCTCTTACTGATTTAGTACTTAATGGTTCAGACCTCTTACTGGTTCAGCACTTAACCATTCAGAAGTTGCCAAACGGCCCCTTAATAAATACATCCACCGCTTATTTTTGTGTTAAAAAAGTCTGATAAGAAAAAAGAAAATGACACTTGAGTGAAGTAACCGGATGCACAGGTTACAAGTTTTATTGACATTTTTATCCAAGTCACTAACTTGGTGTATGTTTCTATTAAGATGAAGAGCATTTTTGTCCTTTTAAATAAAACAAGCAAATATGAAACCAGAGATGATTTTGACATTTTACTCATACATTTTTTTATATTTTTTAGAGTAAACTATAATTTGTGTCTATGTGCCTAACAGCGAAAGGCATTGTTAGTACCTATTTGGCAAAATTAAACAATCAAGTCTCGGTGCTTGTCGATTTGAATCAATAAAGGACAGCTATGGTGGTGGTTATGGGGTAAGGCAGGGGCGGCAGCGATGATAGTTGTGGGGAGATGGGATGATGAACATGAAAAGGGAAGATGTTCGGAGATCAGGATGAAGATGTTGGATTTTTTTTAATGTTTTTATCTTTTATATAATAATAATAATAATAGTAATAATAATAATAATAGTAAAAAGACATGAATACCCTTACATTAGTAAGGCGACAACCACAAGGACTTAATTGTTCAATTTTACTAAATAGTGACTAATAGTGTCATTCGTTGTTAACCGCATGAACTTAATTTATAGTTTAATCTTTTTTTATTACTTCTTTCTCCTTTATATTTTAACTAGGTTATAGTTTATGTATTACTTGGTTTGAATAATGAAAATTGTTTGTTTGCAGCCCGTAAAGCCTAATAAAATCAGTAGGTGTACCCATGGTTGTAAAACAAGGTCTCCAAGGCTGACTACTCCCTAAGTAATCGCTACAAGGTAGGTTGCCGAGACGACTTTCTTCAACTCCGCATTAAATGGAATCGATCAAACGCGGCCAACCTTTGCCAAAATTGGATCTAGTAGTTCAACTCGGGCCGAGTTTGACTTAAAAAAAAAATAAAACATAATTTCTATGCCTATCATATTAAAGAATGAATATTATTATCACGTATTTTGTTATAAATCTTAGTAAATTTATGTTATTTGACATATATTTAATTTCCGAAAACTAATTTCTTTTTAATTTAACATAGGGGTGAGCATAAAACCGAAACAACCGAACCGCAACCGAAATAACCAGAAAAACCGAACATAAATAACCGAAAACCGAAATAACCGAAGGGTCGGTTATTTATACTTTGATAACCGCATGTTGCGGTTCAGTTATGGTTATTATTAGTTTCATAACCGTAAATAACCGAACCGAACCGATTGTTTTAAACATGGTCGAATCCATAAGACCATAGGTTTTTAAGTTAGTATTTAAGTGTTTAACCATGACCCAATCCATATTTCTTTTGGTGAAGTGTTTAAGTCTTTTAACCATGACCCAACCTCATTGAATTTAAAACTCTAGCCACTTTGTGTTCGTATGTATGCTTCCGCCTATCACGTGGAAGTAAAATATAATTGATAATTCTACAAGCTTTAACTGTGTATATTTATTTTTTGTGCATGATATTTGCATAACTCACACATCTAAAGCCTAACTTTAGAAACGATAACTTAACCGACCTATAACCAAACCGAAACCGTATTAACTGATTAACCGAAACCGCATTAACTGAACCGAATGGTTATTATTTTTTGATAACCGAAGTGTCAGGTTATGGTTTCGGTTATAGGCAATAACCGAACCGAACCGCACCATGCTCACCCCTAATTTAACATGTCCGAGTACTCCTCGAGTACTCTCCGCCTAGACCGAGTACTGTCAACTCCCCCCGGTCGACCGACTAGGGAGCGCCTAACGACTTTACTAACCATGGGTGTACCTGTAATCATCCCATTAGCTTGCAATCTCTTGCTTATAGTAATCAATACCCAACTTGTTTCTATCACTATTTGTTTCTTGATGACAATAAAAAAATTCAAGAATAATCTCCAACCCGATAGTTATTTGTTTTTAAAGTAACTAGTGTTTTCATATGGTTTGTATGTGTCTATCTTCAGAGCAAAAATTAGAGATGAGACTTAAACCGTTAATTGTTTATACATATTTAAATTTTTCGAGTAGAACATCTAATGTTGTCTACAAAAAAAGTTTTAGATATTTTTATTTGTATTTGTATTTGTATTAACAGACATGTAAATTGTAAATATAACACTACTTTGTAATTTTTCATAATTACATGTAATGTAATATGTAATTATTTATTATAAATACTCTTTTAGTGCAGCATTTCTGGTACCCAAACCTGTGTAATTAGAGTTGTGCAAAAAAAAACCAATTAGAAAAATCGAAGAGGTTCTTAACCGAGACCGTAACCAGCTTGTAACTAGGATCAAGATTAATAACCAGTTGTATGTTTTAGAGGCGTGACCAATTTTTTTATCCGATTTACCAGTTAACCGAAAAATATAAAATAGGGAAAACATTTAATTAACTTAAAAAAACGCGCTTACTAACCGAACCGATTAAAATGAATAACTTAAAAATAAGGAAAAATGGTTAAATAAAATCGGTTAAGCAAAGAAGAATAAAACAACAATTCGATTAACCGAACTAGTTAAGGAAAAAACTGTAACATTTGTCAAAAACGGGTTTTCCAAACCCGCTCCGTTTGTAATCGAATATCAAGTTGTAAATGTATCGTTGCGTATTTATGTCAATTTTAATTTTTAGTGATGCATAATTAATAAACAAACTAGAATATAAAAGTTATAATTGATAAAAAGTAAAAATAAAATAAATAAAATGAAAAATAGGCTGCCGGGACTCGAACCCGGGTCAGCCGGAAAGAGTTCAAAGACTTATCACACACATATGTAACCACTCCGCCACTTGATGTTTTCTGTGAATTCTAGGAAACAATTAAATTTTATGGTCAATCATGAAGCGATCTGGTTACGCTAACTGTAACCGAAATCGGTCACCAAACGTCCAAAAACGTTTGATTGTTCGCGGTTTACCGATTATAACCGATACACCGACACCTCCAATCAATTTAGCTTTGAATGGACTTGAATTCAAGAGTTGATCGGTTTTAATAACCGAAAACTTGCACTTCCTGAATTACTCCAATCATAGTCCCCTCTCGCGACTCAAACACATCTGCAAACCTTTAATTTCACTTCCGCAATACCTTCAGTTCGTCGGAGAAGCAATTTGAACTCGCCGGACTTTTGCCAGAAAACCGTGTTTTCCATCAAATCAGTAAGTCTCTCAATTCTTTCATTGTCTATCAGTTGTTAAGCTGTTGCTAACTCAAACCCTTCAATCGGAATCAATTTCAGATGTCGATATCGGATAATTCACTCTCGCCGGAAAACTGCTGAAAATTCTCAATTCTCGCTGTGAAACGGTATAGCCTTCTAAACCTCCTGGAAATTCTTGTTCTGTGCTTCAATTTCGCTTTTAGCTAATAAAAATTGTTACTCTGTTCGCTCAGACGAAATCCGTAAAAACAGAGCCGACGACTTGCCGGAATTCTGAGATAAATCGTTTCTCCGGTATGTTTACTTCCAAAATCGTCTCTGCCATTCCATTTTAGTCTTTTGAATGTTTGTCAATCGAATTAAACAAGAAACAATAGAGTAATCGTAGGCTGTGATTCTGTAACGAAGAAGACGAAGTTAGGTTGATTATAAGATTAATATAATTTGGATATTATCTCTGGTTAGACACACAGTCCAGCAGTGGACTGTGTGCACACATATATCACACGTCGCGAGTTCGGTCCTTGACACACGTATACTCTGTAATAAAGATGTTTTATTTTTCTAACTGAACCGGATTAACTTACGTTTGATGTTAAGTATAATAAAAATCGGTATGTTAACCAGGTTAGACACACAGTCCAGCGGTGGACTGTGTGCAACACTAACCCACAGGTCCCGGGTTCGAGACCTGTTGCACGCTCCGGTTCGATGATTTAAAACACTTTTTGAAAATAAAAGAATTTTGAATAAACTGAATTAGTATATAAATATAATTAAAAACAGAATTATTTCGGGTTAGACACGTAGCTCAGTTGGTAGAGCTGCGTGCACGCGTACGGGAGGTCTCGGGTTCGAGTCCTGCCCGGCGCATACATGCACACAATAGAACCGGTCAAACAGTCAAACAGTCAATGGTCAACGCAAAAGTCAACATTTTTTTATATTTTTATTTATTTAATTTAATTCAAAAATCAATTAAAAATACTTAATAATAATGTTTTTAAAGATAGGAAATAGCCTTAAACTCACAAAAATATATCTAAAAATCCTATTAAAATTATTAACAAAATCCACTCATTTACTATACCTTCCGTTATTATTTAGGTTAGTTAATCCTCGTTGATTAATCATTCAAACTCGTGCGCATCTCATCATCTCCAACCGAACGCAACCAATGTGAGTGAATCTCTACAAATTCCCCGTTTTAAACACGTTTTTGGGGTGTATCATGTGTCTTACCAATTATTATATTTAAATCATTGTGCATACATCATATCATGAACAAATGTGTATTCAGTTTGTATCAACTGTTTGTGTGGTTATTGTTTAGATTTAATTTATTATTTTCAGTACATGCAATATCATAGGCCGCCGCTCCCCATTACATTATGAGCGTTGAGCAGTTCCCCATTACATTATGAGCGTGAACCTGGCGTGCCAACATACGATCGGCTCCGTTTGATTGAGCCTTATCGCACAGACATTCATCATAGGCGGTCAGTTCCCCATTACATTATGAGCGTGAACGTGACGTTGCCAACATATACAGTTTCATTCATGTTATATATTCATGCAAGTTCATATGTTATTGTATGTTATTGTTTGTGGTTGTTATTGCTATTGTTTGATTATTTACATTTGCTCACATATGAATATTGCACAATTTTTCCTTGATAAAAATAACAAGAAATCAATAACAAATGGTTATCTAACAAGGTTCACTCGCCAACTTATGTTGACCCAAAAACCCCCATTTTACACATGATACAGGTGATCCAGCCGCAGCAAGAAACACATAGGATTGGCTTAGAAGAATAAACTGGTTTAGAGCTTGGATTGTTTAGTTGGTTATTTTTCTTTGTATTTGTATGGACATGTTTGGATTATTGAGAATGTAATTTTGACTTTAATAAATATGAAACATATTAGTAAATATCATGAGCTTTGGTGATAACCCAATTATGCCCCGACTCTTATTCCGATGCGGGTCGGGGTGTGACAGATTGGTATCAGAGCCATGACTATAGGGATATAGGATAGGTTATTAGACCCTTAGAGCCTATACTATAGTTGATTAGAAATTTTTAAGATTTTTGTGTGTTACATGCAAAATTCATGATGTTTATATGTTTTACGTTTAATGTTACATTCAATGTTATGCAAGCATGTTCATAAGTACATATTAAATATATAATGCCTATCATGAATCATATTCTCATAACATATCATATCCATGAAAGCACACATCACATCATTTTCATGATTGTTTTTACAATGATTTTTATATTTTCAAATCACATCAAAGTGAGTTCTCATGACGGGCATGTAGTAACTGGAAGGGTACAAGTACCGGTAGTCGGAACGTCCTGTCTAGGCTGGCATTCGTATAAATCCAAAATAAAGGACCAGTTTGCCTACCTGGGGACTAACGATGAGAGTACAAAGTACCTATTAGGCCAAAGCATGCTATACCAAACTTCGTGTGAGCTAACCCCACTTTGAGTTGTCATTGTGTCTACACCTGGACACATTCCGACCATACATCTCGTAAACATATTTCGTGGTTTTCATTCGGGTGATGCGAGTGTTAAATCGCCAATACTAATGTGAATCCTACCAAGCCAATAGACATGGGGGCCCACATGACTATACAGGTGAAGGTATGGGGGACATTTGAGGCCCAACATGAGAAAACCCAAGACATCCTATGGATGTAGTTGCATTATTGATATTTATGTTATTTTCATTTTCTTTAAGACACATGACACCTAAAAAGACTCCATAAACTCACAATCTTCTTATGTATGTTCTTGTAGATATCGGCTAGACAACAACGAGGGGGTAGAAGATCAGGAAGGTCACACGAACGCTTGGCCACTCAAATCGCAAAACAAATGGCCACGGTGCTTCCTGACATTGTGGTTCAGGTACAACAAGCTCTCGCCACAAACCCCACCAATCCTCCCCAGCAAGAAGACCAGAACATCGGCAACCCTCCTACCAAAAAGTGCTCATATAAACATTTCAAGTCTTGCGATCCTCCTAAATTTGAAGGGACCGAAGGTGCCACTGCTCTCCTCCATTGGTTTGAGGAAATGGAAAACACCTTCCTCAACTGCGATTGTCCCGAGGATCGCAAGGTACGATACGCAACCGGGAGACTATTTGGGGTAGCTTTTACCTGGTGGAATACTGAAAAGGGTAAGAGGGGAATCGAATATGCTATGGCCTTAACGTGGGAGGAGTTAAGGGAAATCATGACGAGACGATTCTGTCCTAGAAGTGAGATTAAAAAGTTAGAAGATGAATTTCATTCATTGAAGCAAAAGGAGGGAGATCATACTTCCTACAACAAGAGGTTCTTAGAGTTGAACCAAATGGTCCCTAACTTGTTCACCCCAGTTTACCGCTTAATCGAGCATTATATTCGAGGTCTTCCCTCGAAAATTCAAGATTCAGTTCTCAGCACTTCGCCAGCAACACTTGAAGCTGCTATGGAACTAGCTACTGAACTGACCGAGAATCGAATTCGCAACGGTAAATTTAAAGAGGAGAAAAAGAAAGCCCCCGTTGAGGGCCAAACTTCAAACCATTCCACCTCCTCCTCTAAGTTTGCTAACAAGAGGAAACGTAACACCAGAAACTTCGCTGTCACACAAACCAATTTCCCTATCCCTGCTGCACCCATTACCCAAGTTGCCCCCTCACCTGCGCCATACAAAAGGCCATACTCTGGCCCATTACCAAAATGCAACCGTTGCCAATACCACCACTTTCCTGATCATCCCTGCCAACATTGCACCGGCTGTGGTCGCGCAGGTCATACTGTTCAAACTTGTCGCATACCTCAGCGAACGAACCGCCACCAGCCTTCAACCCAAACCCACCAACAAATAATGGGTCAAGCCCAACAACCCCTACTACTACCACCTACCCAACATTTAGCCCAATCATACTACCAACCCAACTATCCCATGGTGCAACCTATGCGGGCTTGCTACAATTGTGGAGATCCAAGCCACTTTAGAAACACTTTTCCACGTTTGGTGAACATTGTACATGCTCAAGCCCAAGTCCGGTGAATCAAGCTAACCAAGCTCCTCCACCTGCAAGAGGAAGAGCTTTCAACATCAACGCTAATCAGGCTAGAGCTGACAGCAATGTGGTTAACGGTACGTTTCTTATCAACGGTAGTTATGCATCCATGTTGTTTGATACTGGCGCGGATAAAAGTTTTGTGTCTTTAGAGTTTGAACCCATCCTAAACCAAATTCGTGATAAGCTCATGGAATCCATAACAGTAGAAGTTGCTGACGGAAAACCGGTCTCATTAAACTCTATTATACGCAATTGTACTCTCACCTTAAACGACCACGATTTTCCAGTTGACCTCATTCCTATGAAGTTGGGAAGCTTTGACATTATAATTGGTATGGACTGGCTCAGCCAACATCAGGCTGAAGTTGTATGCCGCGAAAAGTTTATACGCATTCCTCTTTCAAACGGTCAGACTCTACGAATCTTCGGGGAAACCCCATCGAAAGGGCTCAGATTAATGTCCTGTCTTCAAGCCCAAAAATATCTTTGCAAGAATTATGTCGCATTTTTAACCCATGTCGTCAAAAAGGTAACCATGGAGAAGAAACTCGAAGACATCCCAGTAGTAAAAGATTTCCCGCAAGTTTTTCCTAACGACATTTCAGGACTTCCTCCCGTAAGAGAAGTCGAATTCCGCATTGATCTTATACCTGGTGCTACACCAGTTGCAAAGTCTCCTTATAGGTTAGCCCCCTCTGAAATGCAAGAGCTAGCCAGTCAATTGCAAGAGTTGACTGACAAAGGATTCATACGTCCTAGCTCCTCGCCTTGGGGTGCACCTGTCCTTTTTGTGAAGAAGAAAGATGGATCGTTTCGCATGTGCATCGACTACAGAGAACTCAACAAGTTAACGATCAAGAATCGCTATCCATTACCTCGCATTGATGATCTTCTTGACCAACTTCAAGGAGCCAGCTGTTTTTCAAAAATCGACATTCGTTCTGGTTATCATCAACTCAGAGTACATGAAGAAGACGTCCCAAAGACCGCTTTCCGAACTCGTTATGGTCATTATGAATTCATGGTCATGCCATTTGGTTTAACAAACGCTCCAGCTGTCTTCATGGATTTAATGAACAGAGTCTGCAAATCCTATCTCGATCGTTTTGTTGTAGTCTTCATCGACGACATCCTCATTTATTCAAAGTCTAAGTCTGATCATGAACGGCATCTTCGACTCATCCTTACACTCTTAGAGAATGAAAAGCTTTACGCCAAATTCTCCAAATGCGAATTCTGGTTAAAAGAGGTACAATTCCTTGGACATGTAGTCAATGACAAGGGAATACATGTCGACCCCTCAAAAATCAAAGCGGTACAAGAATGGCAAGCGCCACGTACACCAACTGAAGTAAGATCATTCCTTGGTCTGGCTGGTTATTATCGCCGTTTCATTTCAAACTTCTCTCGCATTGCTGTACCACTCACAGCTTTAACTCATAAGGGAAAACCCTTCATATGGGGACCTAAACAAGAAGAAGCCTTCCAAACCCTTAAACAAAGACTCTGTGATGCACCAATCCTCACTCTTCCTGAAGGTTGTGATGACTTCGTGGTTTATTGCGACGCGTCAGGGCAAGGACTAGGCTGTGTTCTAATGCAAAGAGGAAAGGTTATAACTTATGCTTCGAGACAACTCAAAACTCATGAGAAGAACTACACCACCCATGACCTAGAACTTGGAGCCGTTGTGTTCGCTCTTAAGATATGGAGACATTGTCTCTACGGTACTAAGTGTGAAATATACACTGACCACAAGAGTCTTCAACATATCTTTAATCAAAAGGAGTTAAACATGATGCAACGAAGATGGGTCTAACTTCTAAATGACTATGACTGTGAAATTCGGTACCACCCTGGCAAGGCAAATGTGGTGGCTGATGCACTCAGTCGAAAGGGTTATGCGAACTCCATTCATCTTCTATGTTCGCAAATCATAACTGACATTAAAGATCAAATTCGAGAAGCCCAACATGTTTCAGTAACGGAAGACGACGTACGAAAGGAGCTGTCCTGTGGAGCTGAACTTAAAATTGAAACTAAATCTGACGGTATTCTGTACTATCTAGATCGCATATGGATTCCTGACCACAACAACCTTCGTGAATTTCTTATGAATGAGGCTCACAAAACACGATACTCTATAACACACAGGAGCCGATAAGATGTATCAAGACCTTCGATACACCTATTGGTGGCCTGGAATGAAAAAGGATATTGCTGTTTTTGTTTCCAAGTGCCTTACATGTTCCAAGGTGAAAGCTGAACACCAAAGACCCTCAGGACTTCTGGTCCAACCTGAAATACCTGTATGGAAGTGGGAAAACATAACCATGGACTTCATTACCGGGTTACCTCGCACTTCTGGTGGGTATGACACTATACGGGTAATCATTGATCGTCTTACAAAATCAGCTCACTTTATTCCTATCCGCGAAGATTTCAAGAACGAGAAGCTAGCTCGTATTTACATCAGCGAAATCGTAAGCCGATATGGTGTACCGTTAAGCATTATTTTAGATCGTGATGGTCGTTTCACTTCACGAACATGGCAAGCTGTACAAACCGCTTTGGGGACACGATTAGATCTCAGTACCGCTTATCATCCTCAAACTGATGGACAATCTGAACGCACCATTCAAACTCTTGAAGATATGCTTCGAGCATGTGTCATAGACTTCAAGGGAAATTGTGACGCTCAAATACCATTAGTTGAATTTTCGTACAACAACAGCTATCATTCAAGCATCGGCATGGCACCTTTTGAAGCTTTATATGGTCGTAAGTGCCGATCTCCAGTATGTTGGCACGAAATTGGGGAAGCTCAAATCACCGGTCCAGAATTGATTCAAGAAACCACAGACAAGATCCATCAAATTCGAAACAATCTTTTAGCGGCTTAAAGTCGTCAAAAGAGTTATGCAGATAAACGACGAAAACCCTTGGAGTTTAACATTGGTGATCATGTACTTTTAAAAGTATCACCGTGGAAGGGAGTAGTTCGTTTTGGTCAAAAAGGCAAGCTAGCACCACGCTACGTAGGACCTTTCAAGATACTCGAAAGAGTAGGACCTGTAGCATACAAGCTTGATCTACCAGAAGAACTCAACAGAATTCATCCCACGTTCCACGTATCAAACTTGAAGAAGTGCCTCGCTGATGAGAACCTCCATATTCCTCTGGAAGATATTCAGATTGATGAATCTATGCATTTTATTGAAAGACCAGTAGAGATCATGGACTTCGGAGAAAAACGTCTACGACGAAGTCGCATTCCAATTGTTAGTGGACTGTGTGCAACACTAACCCACAGGTCCCGGGTTCGAGACCTGTTGCACGCTCTGGTTCGATGATTTAAAACACTTTTTGAAAATAAAAGAATTTTGAATAAACTGAATTAGTATATAAATATAATTAAAAACAGAATTATTTCGGGTTAGACACGTAGCTCAGTTGGTAGAGCTGCGTGCACGCGTACGGGAGGTCTCGGGTTCGAGTCCTGCCCAGCGCATACATGCACACAATAGAACGGTCAAACAGTCAAACAGTCAATGGTCAATGGTTAACGCAAAAGTCAACATTTTTTTTATATTTTTATTTATTTAATTTAATTCAAAAATCAATTAAAAATACTTAAAAATAATGTTTTTAAAGATAGGAAATAGCCTTAAACTCACAAAAATATATCTAAAAATCCTATTAAAATTATTAATAAAATCCACTCATTTACTATACCTTCCGTTATTATTTAGGTTAGTTAATCCTCGTTGATCAATCCTTCAAACTCGTGCGCATCTCATCATCTCCAACCGAACGCACCCAATGTGAGTGAATCTCTACAAATTCCACGTTTTAAACACGTTTTTGGGGTGTATCATGTGTCTTACCAATTATTATATTTAAATCATTGTGCATACATCATATCATGAACAAATGTGTATTCAGTTTGTATCAACTGTTTGTGTGGTTATTGTTTAGATTTAATTTATTATTTTCAGTACATGCAATATCATAGGCCGCCGCTCCCATTACATTATGAGCGTTGAGCAGTTCCCCATTACATTATGAGCGTGAACCTGGCGTGCCAACATACGATCGGCTCCGTTTGATTGAGCCTTGATCGCACAGACATTCATCATAGGCCGTCAGTTCCCCATTACATTATGAGCGTGAACGTGACGTTGCCAACATATACAGTTTCATTCATGTTATATATTCATGCAAGTTCATATGTTATTGTATGTTATTGTATGTTATTGTTTGTGGTTGTTATTCCTATTGTTTGATTATTTACATTTGCTCACATATGAATATTGCACAATTTTTTCTTGATAAAAATAACAAGAAATCAATAACAAATGGTTATCTAACAAGGTTCACTCGCCAACTTATGTTGACCCAAAAACCCCCATTTTACACATGATACAGGTGATCCAGCCGTAGCAAGAAACACATAGGATTGGCTTAGAAGAATAAACTGGTTTAGAGTTTGGATTGTTTAGTTGGTTATTTTTCTTTGTATTTGTATGGACATGTTTGGATTATTGAGAATGTAATTTTGACTTTAATAAATATGAAACATATTAGTAAATATCATGAGCTTTGGTGATAACCCAATTATGTCCCGACTCTTATTCCGCTGCGGGTCGGGGTGTGACAAAAACCGGCATGTATACCTCTACATATAGTACACAGGTCTATAACTTAATTTATTTTAAGAAACAATTGAGAATTACACTTTTAATAGTTACAGGGTTATAGACCCGTGAATTAAACGGATTGAATTTATGATATATCTCATGTAAGTAAAAGATGACAAATACTATACAAATTAGGAAAGTGCCAATAACTTTATTGAAACTTGAATAAAAACAGAAAAAAATTAAAATAAAATTTACACAATTTAAAAGACCAATATATCACAGATAATTATTACTAATTATCATTTAATACACAAGTTAAAAATTACAGTCTACACAATTGAATTATAAATCATTTAAAATGAAAAGCTTCACATAAATCTGCTGCTAGTGTTAAATCTTAAACATTAGCTTGAACACAAATTTATTAATAGAATTCACTTTATATTATGTTTTTTTTTGTTTTTTTGTTTTTGCAAATAATAGTAAAATTTAAACTTTATTTTTAATGAGCATAAAATTTTTGTACTATGAAGTTTAACGATACTGAGTGTTAGTACCATTACAAACCAAACTGATATTGATCGGAGTTGAATTTCTGTCGCAACACGCCGAGATTGCAGTAGTTAATACTTTAAATTATATATTTGGTATTGTTAATAAATAAACAAATCAAACCCATACCATTAATTGATTTATAGTACAATCATAATTTAAAATACAATTTAATAATTATATAAAAATATCTAAAGGCAAAAGTACATATTTATTAATTCTTCGATTTTTGTTATCTATATTTAACAAAAAATTTTGTTTATAGTCAATAATATTACGTCCAAATACATTTTATAACATACTTTGGACATGTAATATAGTTAAAGATATTGCATTATGTGTATGTTATATTTAGTTACATATTATCCAACCTAGCTAATTAAAGCAGTTGAATAAAACTATTATATTATTAAATAGTAGTTATATTAATATAATAATCTAACTAATCTATTCACATTAACATTTACAATTATTAATAAAATAAAGTAGATAGCGTCACATGATATTAACAGGAAAAGTTTATTAGAAGTAAGATAAAAAAAATAAAATGCGTAACTTTAATACAAATTTCGAATCAACTAAATTCACAAATCACAAATTCGTATTCAATTCCAAATTCGATAACTAAATTCAAATCAAATTCAAATATTCATAAAACCAAATTATGGAATTCAAATTTGTTTTGAACTCAGTCTTATGTTTTCAGAGTTTGATTCGAACACTGAACACCCCTACGTGCTATAAGGGATAGTTCTTTAATAATGTATTGCAAGTATATACTCATAACACTTATTATAAGTACTTTGATTTTCATAAAGTGTTTTATGATGGATTTGAAACAAGTTAACCACTTATAATAATTTAACTTATAACTACTTTTAGTATTATATCAATCATGATTATCTTATGGTTGACCGTTTATTGATCGATTTTATATGTTGAAATTCATATTAAGCATGATAAAATCGTCTACTTTTTCCACTATTAGTTATCAACTTTCTAGTATCCTCTAAAATTACTATTCAATTTTATTCTGTTTTTATTGGTTGATTGAATTCAATTTTAATCTGCCTTGATTTGTTGATTTGTAATACAAGGAAGCAAGTAAAGGGTGCAGCCTCTTATTCACCACCTACTTCAACTCTTGTACTCTCTCACTCCCACACTTCCATCCTTCACTGGTTCCTTTGCCTCGGCGGACCCCCATCATATCCTACGACATCGACAACAAACAGTGGCGATGGGTGACCGATATGAGACTGAAATAAGGATTGGGGGTGGGGGATTTTAGAGAAGGCGGTGGAAGAGGATGAAACAGTGGTTCATACATCTGTAGCGGTGGTGTTGTGATGGCGATTGATGAAGAAGAGTTTAGGGTTTAGAGAGACAACATGCGGGGTGGTGCACTGGAGCTGTGGATTTTGTGGTTCTGTCTTGGAAGAAAGTTAATGTTGTGTTCATGATGGTAAATTGTAAGTTATGTACCCAAAAAGAATATTAACATCGAGATGACAGATTTTATATTGTCATGTATCAAGTAATTACATCCATGTATTTGAGCATGCATATTCATCATAAATCATGCCACATAATAGTATTCGAGAATTACAATCACAACTACATTAAAGAATAAATAATAATAATAATAATAATAATAATAATAATAATAATAATAATGCCATTCTATTTTAATAGTAATAGTAAATAGTCATAATATAATGACGATAGTAATCTAACTTATAATAAAAGACTTCAATAATTTTTCTTTTATTTTAGTAATATTATTACTATTATTAATATATTATATTAAATATCCTATTTATTAACACAATAAACAGATAAATACAAATCTTCCTATACTAATAAATGAAAATCTCTTTGTGCACATGCCACTCTCTTGTGTCTCCTCACTTTTAATAACAATATTACATATTAATTTTTTATACACAAATATAATATAGTATAGTATAGTATTAAAATTTATATAGTTAGAGACAAACGTATATAAATTTAAATTTAATTAATAATTATCTATACTAATATAAATATATCAAATAATATAATATAATATAGTATAATATAAATTAATATAGTTAGAGATATAACATATAATTTCGAATTTAATTAATAATTATCTATAACTAATATAAATGTATCAAATAACATTTCATATTCCGAAGATGGTTAAATGTATTTTACATGGGTTTTCTATTTTATAGTATATCAATCGGATACTGTTATGTTAGTTATCTACAGTATAGTTATAAAATTTTGGATTAAAATAAAACCCCCCTTGAATTGTGAGAACTTAGTGAACTTCGACTTTTCATGCGAGTTTTAATTTGAATATTTAAATGCCGACTACTATTAAAGAGATTGTTATAGACACTCAAAATTATAATTTAAAAAACTTTTTTCCTATTTTTTTAAACGTATACTTTATTACCCCATTAAGTTATGAGAGCTTAGATAACTCCGACTTTTCATGCAAGTTTTAATTTGAATATTTAAATGTTGACTACTAATTAAAGAGGTTGTTGTAAACGCTCAAGATTATAGTGTAAAAAAGTTTAGTTTATTTTTTTAAACGTATACGTTATTTGTAGTATGATTTTATTTTAATATGTAATATTTTCTATAGTATGATGATATTCAGTTCTTGTCTCATGATTCATATGTCTGAATATAATATTTATATCAAAGTATATATTATATCACTAATATACATAGTAGAATTTAATGACAATTCATTTAGTATAACCTCATAACTTAAAATTAATTTTTAAAAATACTTATAATTTTATGATCATTATTTTTTTTAGTGTTACTTCTTTTAAATCATATATTAAGATGGATTGTAGTATCTTAAGAGAGAAGTGAAAACTTCAAAAATTATTTTGAATAGCTGAAAATATAACTGTTCTTTTGTTTTACTATTTTATCTACTAAGTCATTTCATTAATAAGGATTATATACAACTTTATAACTTACATTTTTCGTCATTCAACCCGTGTAATACATGAGTTTGTAAGCTAGTGATATATATTAACTTATTGTTAACATTTGCTTGGGTTTCCTCATTGTGTTGCTATATTAAGTCACTAGGTTTGAGCCCCGTGTATTACACGGGGTGCATAAATGTAATTTTATGTAATAATTAATAAAAAAATATATATCTTTAAAAAATCTCGTGTATTGCTCGTATTGCATAAATTAAAATATCATATGTTAATACATAGAGTCATCGAGATTTATCTTTTAAAAATGAACTTTGATGTACTATTTACTTATTATAACATTTTAGTTTGTTTTTTATTTATTATTAGGTAAAAAAACACATGCATTACATGAGGTTGAATCTCTTTTTATAATACATTCAAATTTTAAGATACAATAATTTTAGTTAGTTTTATGCACCTTCATGCTTATTTGTTTATTTCATTCATAAAACACTCATCTCAAATTTGTATTCAAGAGAGTTCGCGGTATACAAAAAGGAGGAGATCGATCCCCACATTTTTATGCATTTCATCATTTTTATGAGTTATGCCGTAAAATCATGGATTAAATTATCTTGGAATGGATTATAGAATTGTTATATTTTAAAATAGTGTTTTTTTTTCTAAATATTGATGTAATGTGTGCTAAATTATGGGTTTAAAACCAATTATAACAATACGGTTCAAACCACTATAGCGATGCATTTAAAAACACGTATAATTTGATAGAATCATATGCCTTGGACCTAGAATAATTATTTATTCTAGAGAACAGAAAAAACAATATACAATTATTAAGTATATATCAAAAAGGAACTTTTGATTCCTAATTTACCATAATTTCAATCACCAAACTCCAAAGTATATATATTTTACTCATAATACTTGGGATATAACTTTATAATTATATAAAAAGACAAAAGTTTATACTTATATAAATATTTTTTTTAAATTATTTATAGAAAAAAATATTTATTCTTATCTATTTTTTGTTTAAAATTATTATTATTATTTAATATGAAAGATAAATACGAAAATAAGGTGAGAAAGTACCAAAAAGTGACATGTGTCCAAAGAGGATTTTTATTTATTAGTATAGGAAGATACTATAATGAGTCAAGCTAATATCAATTAAAATTTCCTTATGTATCGAACCTACGACAACGCGTGTACACGTAGTTCAACGTTTTTACGTCTATTTTTTATTTAACGGTCTCGTCATAACATGCGGGTCTTAAAGCTTCATTATATAATATAGTGTGCATTTATCTATATCTTTTTACCCATTTTCATAGACTTTTACTTTTAATTATAAACTATTTTCTAGTATTAACTTTTTCTACTAAAATCCTATAAATCTAATCTAACTTATAATAAAAGATTTCAATTAATGTCACCTTACATTCTCTCCTTAACCTTACTGTTTTACTTATATTTTATTTGAAAAAAATATTTTTTTATCCTTATCCTACTAAACTGTAAAAGAAAAATCCAATTTTAATACAACAACAATATATTAGTTTTCAGTCATATGTGTTGTGATAATCAACTTTAATATAGTAATAAAATTAGTGAAAAATAATTCCTACATTAAATAGTAATAATATTAGTAAAAAATAATTCATACATTAACTTTATATAAGTATTCGTTTATTATTATGACTTACATTTGATTTACAAATTTGAACATACTTTATAGTTAAAAAAGGTCATGTAGCAGCAGAAAAGAAAAATAAAAAATAAACAAATAATTGGTAAATTTTGCACTTTCTTAAAATATTCAACAATTCACAAAAAAAATATTAATACGCAGAATATTTGTAATTTATGATTACAAAGATAAGACTTCATACGTTAGTATAAATAACAACCAGGCCAAATATTACGTAAAATCTATATATGTATATGTATTTACTCTACTTTTCTATATAATAAAAGAAAACCACGGGTGACACATGACATACATTAGAGTTTTCTACTTTTTATTTTTCCAGCCTATTAATTAGAGGTACTTATTTTTTAATTAAAAATAGTTATCAATAATCTATAAATTATAATAAATTCAAACCATCTTAGATCACATGATTTTTTTTTAAGTCATTAATTGTCACGTGTCATTATTATAATTCTTATTGTTTTGCTTTATGAAGGAAAATACAAGACTTTTATTGCTCTTCTATTATCACAAATTTTAAAGTAATTAGACTTTTTTTTTTTTTTTTGCAGATCGTTTCATTTTAAATATGATTGCAAATAACAAATCTTAATATATACACTTAATAATACAATGACCTTTTAAATTATAATCTATAATTGTAACTCATATAAACAGACTTATAAAAATTATATTATATACTTTACACAATCAATATAGTTTAAATTGCTTTTTTGTGTAAATAAATTAATGTAATAATTATTATCTTTTGTGTATTGTTATTATTAACTTTTTAATGAAATATTTAATGATAACTAAACATAATTTCTATATTTAAAACATTTGTATATCTTATAAATAAACAACAATTTAATATTTAGCAAAAGATTATTAATAAAAGTAAAAAAAACAATCACTATCAAAGGTTTGATTGTACTTAAAAGAATCAGTTTTTGTTTATTACAGTTGTATGTTACTCTATCAAGAATAAAAAGAAAACACAAAGTCAAGTTACTAATATTAGACAAAGATGAAAAATGTTACAAATAAGACGACAAATGTGGTGTACAAAGAAATATTAGAGATTTATAGTTCGCTTATATGTTTGTTACTTATCAATGAGGTTGTTCACCCATTGACAAAGAGAAAAGACTTTAGGTACAGTTAGATTTTAAGGTCTTAAATTTAAGACTTCAAGTCTCACATACAACAAAAATAATAAAGAATAAAAAGAACTTTAATATTGTAATTTAACTTTTTCCCATATTTAATGCATCATTTCGTTTTATTATAAAATAAATTATATTATATATTATATAAAGCAAAATATATTATAAAACGACATGTATTTTTTTCGTATTTATTTGTTAATGAGAAGCAACTTTGTGTTAAAGAGTAGGGGGTGTTAAAATATATTAATAATCGTAACACGGAAACCAACTGTGAGTATAGTTGCATCTACATTTATGCGTAATTTATAAAATTAATAGATTTATAAGAAGTATTTTCTTTATACAACTCGTGTAACACGCGAAATCTTAAACTAGTAAATAATATTAGCAAATGAAAATTGTAGATAAATATATGTAGGATCGAGTTCCTCCTTAGCAAAGGTACCTAATTTTTTATCTAGTCCATAATCGCAGAATTATTATGAATTAGTGACAATTACATAAGATATACTTTCAACTTGTTGATTTCATTCAATAGTTTAAGGTTTTCAATGTGCCTGAAATCTAACAGAGCTTAGCCGTCTGTCTTGCAAAAGTTCTTACATTCAAATGACCTAGAGAGTATATATAGACACACACACTTCGCACCAAAGGACCTCAACTCGTACGAATTGTCCACTTCGTATGAGTTGCACTACGTACGAAGTGTGAACATCATTATAAACTTCAATATCTAACAATCAAGAAACCTATTACAACTCGACTCGACCTAAGACAAAGACAATAGACATAGTGCATTGCATCAACAAACTCCCCCTTGGATGTTATCGAAGTCTTGGTCAGTCTTCAAAAGCTTCATTCTTGTAAAACATTAACGTCCGAAGAAGTGTTTTTTCTGCTTCCGACACTCTTCAAAAGGTATCGGTGTTTGACATGTCGCTCGCGCCCATTTCATGAATTGAAACCTTCTGAGCCGAGCTTCTCTTCCTCTCTCTTCAATTCTTTCTAAACGTTTTTCTTCCTTCATAAATTCTTCTCGTTCCAGCTCTCTCCATTTCGATTCCCACATTATTCTAGAGTTTATACCATGCGCATAGAAAACATTGATCACGCCTTGGTGTTGCAACACTTGAGTCTTTTCTCTGTTCTCAAAAGAAATTTTATTGAAGAACAAACATTTCACATCCTCTTTAGAACAATTAACTAGCCACATAGGGTCCAGTATTCGAATTGTCCTCCATAATCCCCATATTCTTCTACACTCAATCAATTCAGGTGTGACTTCTTCAGTGATCTTCTGATTCTCATCATCCTTTAACACTATCACTGCTTCACTTGTCTCCCGATCAATCTGGCATATTCTTCATTGTTCTCAGTTGTTTCATCACAAGCGTAACATCTCTTTCTTTAGTAACTTTATCAACTTTGATTCTCTCCTTGGGTATAAATGGTTTCCATTTGTTGAACCGTGAATCGCTTCTTATTTAATCAATCTCCATAGACGTTGATCATGACATTTCATCTGGTAATTAATCATCTTCGTCGAACAAGCTCCTCCACATCCCAATATGGTAAACTTTTAAATCATTCAGATATCAAAAATACTGAACACCAAATTCCCTTTTCACAACGTAAACATTCATCTCTGGAAGCCAACCCCAGCTTAGTATATCTCCCATAGATTTGTCTTTATTACGTGTAAAGAATGCCAGCGGTAGTCTAAACTTCCTTTCTTTTGGTAAATCACGAAACCGTGTCTTTCGAGCTTCAGCAATTTCTTCTTTGGATAAGCGTTTAGGCACATTTCCTTCCGTAACAGTTTCTTTGATCTTTCTTTTCAACACTTCATCATTTAAAATACTGAATAACTCTTCAAATGTTAGAAAGCTATCAGTATCAACACCTGAATACTTTGTTGCTTCATTATGAATCATCAGAATCATCTTCAACCACTACATGATCATATGTATCTGCTTCTGGAATATGCTTGTAAACATAGTTCTTCGGCTCAAACGCACTGATGTTATTCAGTTCCTCTTCAAAATCAAAATCAAATGAATTTTCATCAACACCGAGCATAGCAGCAATCTCTTCTTTTGTATAATTGTAGACAAACTCTCCTTCTTCCACATTATGCTCTAAGATAAAATATGGGGCTTTTAACTATCAGGAACAACTGTAACTGGCTTAGTTGTAAAGATTCCTGACAGTTCTTCAGTCTGTGTAGGCCCTGTCTACTCCTCCTTACTTGGTGCTTCATTTTCTTGATTCGCTGCATCATTAAGGAAATCATCATAGTTAAATGATTCGTTAATCTTTGAAGACTCAACTATTAGCCTTGTTCCTCCCTGAGTGTCATCACCATCATCACCCTTGTCATCATCATTTTTATTATCTTTCTTGGATAGATCACGTCATCTTTATCTTCTTCGTCTTGCTCAGCATCATCATCTTTATCTTTTTCAGTATCATCAACTTTATCTTTCTCTGCATGTGAATTTGAACCAGCAACAAATTCAGCTATTGGTTCAGATTCAACAGTTACATGATCAATAATACCTTCAACAACATTTTTTCCCTTTCCTGCCATAGCAGCTTCTTCCTCAACTTTCCATTGACGTTCTGTTGCTTGTTGCTTTGCTTCTTGGACCTTTAAACGATCATATTCAGCTAAAAAATCAATACCCAGATGATTAGCAAGCACTTTCTGAAGCATATCAAAATGTTTGTTACTCCTGGCTCTTTCATCTTCCAAATCATTCACAACTTTCCTTAATCTTCCGTTATCAGTCACCAAACTTTCAATCACAGCTTTCATATATTCACGATCGTTTTCTATGAATTTCATTCTTCCGTCTGTAACTGCATTATCTTCTTCAAGTTCTTTATTCTTTTCTTCTAACACTTTTATTCGACTTTCAAGTTCAGCAATCTTTGGATCATTAAAAATATCAGCAAGATTTTCAGCAGTAAATCCCTCATTATATTTCAAATTAGGAAGTGGAATTTCACCAAACGCTACAGAAATTCTTTCAGCAGATGTTTGTCTCGGTTCAGAACGAGGTGTAGAACAACGACGTGCTTGAGGTGTTGGTTGTTTTGGTGTTGTTTATGGTGAGATTGGATGTGGTCGTGGTATTGGTGTAACAATGTAACACTACGAGTTTTTACGCCCAATTATGTTTCAACACATGTCCCGGCAATCCTTATGTGTCGTATGGTAAAACAGGAGGGAGCAAAGTCGTTAAAATTATATATTATAACCTCAAAATGTGAAAAATTGAAGTCGATGGGCTAAAGTGGCAAAAATGCCAAAGTTTCATTTTCTGGAAGGCGGTTGCGTACCGCAAGGCCGAAGCCATACGGTCCGCAACCACATTTGATTCTTTGGGCGCCAGAAGGCCTTGCGGACCGCAATGCTAAAGCCATACGGTCCGCAAGGGGTCGCCAGCGGCCAAAAATGTGGCAGCCTCATATGCTGCCACATTTGTCGCCTTTGCCACCCTTCTTTACATGTTGCCACGTCCATGGACACATGTTGACGTCCCTTAACATCTGGCAACACCTCCTGGACCTTCCTTAGCCTTTAAGATGAACAAAATATGAGTTGCAACAATCTTGCATGCACCTTAACTCACCAAGTTCATCAAAGAAAAGTTCATGGCTATTTTCAAGCATTCCTCACTGCTCTTAGCATCATCTGGACCTTATGTAAGTGTTCAAATTCGTGTTAAGAATTTTTCTTTCAGATATAAGCTAATGTCAAAGTCTCGTCGTAATTACGCCTTGACTTTGAGCTAAGACCATGATGGTCCAGCCATTAATCATAACGAAAGTGGCTACATGATTGTAATAAGATAGGTGTTGATCCCACAAGATGGCATCTCCTGATTACCACGAATTCTTGACCAATTGACGAGTCAAAGTAAAAGTCAAACTGGCCAGATTTCATAAAAATGCATAACTAGTTATATGAATGTTATAAAATATGTTTTGATGCATAAACAACCTAAAAATAAGTATTAGAACTTATATAAACTAATTTGACTCGTCAAGTCTAGGTCTAGAGTCGATTCGCAACCGAAAGTCGCAAAGCTTGACTTATGCTTTGACTTTCAGTTCTATCCCGATTTAGCTAGTTAACCTACTGATTTTAGATCATTTTAAGATCATGATCAAGTATAGTATAACTTCCTAAAGTTATATTACTTGATTTCTTATCAAACCGAGCTATTATGCAAGTTCCGCTAGAATTGCCTAAACTTTGCAAAAAGGTCATTTTCGGTATAAATCAAGGTTTTAAACACTAAACACCACAAAAATGAGTTATGGACTGATTTGTAAAATTTATTAAGTTATTTTGATGTCAAGATTCTGACCATAAACTGCATTTCTATAGAATATGATTTATAAAGCGTTAAAAGGACTAAAATGCCCTTTTCGGCATTTTAGAAAGGTAAAACATAATTTCTTCCACGAAACCTTTTATATACTGATGTAATATCCTAAGTAGGTTATGTGGGGATGTTAAAACAGTTTATGACCTGAGTTGATGCTACAGATTCGTAAAATGCCGCTAAATGACTAAACTACCCTTTTTACGACAAATTAGTTTTAACTACACTTTTGGGCACAAAATCTTATACGTACTGTTGTAACATGTTAAATAACATATTTTGGTAACTTAAAACTGATCATAACCTCAGTTTACATTAAACATCGAATTAAGCGGCATTTATCGACTTTATCGCACTTTCGGCACATAGTATGATTTAAAACCATAACTATGAGCTAAGACTTGATACCTACTGATTTATAAACTCATTTTCAATACTTTTACAATAAATACAAGTCCCAAACTCAGAATCCCAATTATGACTTCAAAGCTATGTGTGAAATTACCAAAATGCCCCTACGGGACATAGGTTTGTTTAAAACTATCAAAAACACATAGACTTGATATCCTACTCATATAACATCACAAAATATATGTTTTTACTGAATAATTATGATCTTGACATCAATACTGTTTTAAAACCCTTTATAAGCTTTAAAAAAGCCCAAAATGCCCTTATGTGGCGAAATTCGAATTGAAAATCCTTTTCGGACAAACTTACAGATATCAAATCATATTTTAATCATATTAGCTAATGGAACTTGTATAAAGACTCTTTTGGTTACCCGGTTTTGTTTCCACGCTTACGGTTAAACACACGTAACTAGTTTACGTAATTTAATCAAAACGGGTTTAACCTTGTCAATTTCTTATTGAAATCCAGAATGTTATTGGTATACCCATATTATACAAGTCTTAATACTTGTTGGGTCCAATTAACCTTATATTCTGGTCGCCGCTTAATCTAGCGTATCGTACCTTATTTATTTTAACGTAAGACTAGCCGGTTCAAGTCTAAGACTTAATTAAGGACCCATTAGCATTCTAATTTGGTTAATAATACCATCACTCCAGACTAAACGCCTCCGCGGTAGATTGTGCCTGTACTTATTATCTTGATTTGCGGCTGAATTGTGACTTTCTGAAAACTTAGCTCAGGTAAATACATTTAACTTATTTTCCCTATACGGGCTTGGGATACGGTAAACTATTACCGCTTGGTCGGGTATGGAAATCATGTTTTATCCAGTTGTGATAATTAACTAAACTACATAAGCCGGTTTTAATCTGTATTTGTTTAAAACTCAAACATTGGGGGTGGGCTTGACCGTGTCTAGGATATCCTTGGCTCACTAAAGTGTTAGTGGCCACAACTTAAGCATTGGTGTTGGCATACATCGGTAACTGCTATTATTATTATTATTATTATTATTATTATTATTATTATTATTATCATCATCATCTGCATTGTGTGTGGAAGTTCAGAAGTGGTGTGTCAGTCGATCATGTCTAGGTTTCTGTACTAGGCCCCATATGTAAAAGACAGATATGTAATCTGTATACAAGGTCAATTGTACTGTCCCAAGTTATTTATAAAAAATGTGCCTAGTGCATCTAAAACCATTTTCGAAAGGATTTTCAAAATGAGTCGGTTGATTGTATTTACCAGTGTAAACTAACGTATTTTCAAAGATAAAGTTACAGGTACAAGTACGTAATAGGCCGGGAGCTGCGGGGCAATTATACTAAGGAGTTGCGACCTTGTAGAAGTGCCTGTAGAGTTTGTTATCATTTTGTGTATGTATAATTTCGATCCGCCTATGGATCTTATTACAAGCCATGTATATGTTTGTATATTTGTGTTTCGAACTCTGGACACTCTATGGTTTGTAATAGTTTATATTTTACTCCAAGCCTTCCACTGTGTTGCTCTGTGTTGTAATTGGTTATGATGATATCAACTGTACGTCACGATACTCCCCACCAGGCCCACCGGAATACACGTGGAAATCGGGGTGTGACAAGTTGGTATCAGAGCCAACGTTTGAAGGAATTCAACACTAATCATTAGTGTTTGATCTCAAACGACATAGTAACACATTCCTTAGACTCTCGAGTCTAGGCTATGACCTAGGATTATTCATTACCTTATTTTGAAATTATTTCTTGCTTTATTATGTTTTAACTTGTTTTTGGAGCATGACTATGCCCCCAAGTTTACACGCGGAGGTAAAGGGAAAGGCCTAATGGGAGGTGGGTCATCAGGCCAAGGACACTCCAATGTCCATAATTTTAACCCGTACGAAGGATCAGATGATTCTTCATCACCATGGGAGCTGTACCGTCATTCTATCTCCCATGAATATTCGCCACCGCCAGACTCTCACCACTCTCACCATAGCCACCACTCCCATCATTCTCATTCCCATTCTTTTCAAGAAAATTATAACACCGATATTCGTCTACTTTCACCCTATGTTACTCCTCCTGAAAACTCCCCTGAACCTATGGAGGAAGATTCTGACCCGGAAATGCCTCAAACAGGGTCGATGAGGCACCTTATTGAACTTTCCAGTGGTTCAAATTCATATGCTGGAACTCCTCAACACTACCCCGATGACTTTATGGAGAGATGGGGACAATACGTCTTCTATAACACCCCATCCTACCACAGCATACCCTCCTACTATACTACTAACTGGAACTACCTCCGCCTGAGGAAGCACAAATGAAACAGGTGGAGCAACCTCAACCACCACCTGTACCCCAACCACCAAGAAGACGTGGTGTGCGCATGTCAGTGCGCCTAGGACCAAGAGTAGAGTCATTCTCACCTAACCCTTACCCTACTATTCCCGAGGACCCACAAATGGGTGGACCTTCCCATACTTCACCATTTGTGGAACACCTTCCACAACCAACCATTGAGCCTTTGCCTCAACCACTGTCACACCCCGACCCGCAGCGGAATAAGAGTCGGGGCATAATTGGGTTATCAGCAAAGCTCATGATGTTTACTAAAATGTTTCATATTTATTAAATCCAAATTACAACTTAAATAGTCAAATTAAATCCATACGGTTACAAGGAAAATGAAACTAAGTAATACAATCCCAAAGCTTAAACTGAATTATTCTTCTAAGCCTTCCTATGTGTTTCTTGCCTCAACTGGATCACCTGTATCATGTGTAAAATGGGGGAAATTTTGGGTCAACAAAAGTTGGCGAGTGAACCTTGTTTACAAACATTGTTATTGATTTCTTGTTGTATTTAATATTGAAAAGTTGTGCAATATTCATATGTGAGCAAACATATATAAACAAACAATCACAAACCACCTTGAATGAGTATATGACATGAATGATAATGTATTGTGAGATCAAGGCTCAATCAAACGGAGCCGATCGTATGAAATGTATGATGATGTATGTGAGATCAAGGCTCAATCAAACGGAGCCGATCGAATGAGGCACCTGTACTCAACCCGTCTCCCACGGGAAGCTGATGGGCCTATGAAATGCATGTACTGAAAATGATAACTTTAATCTAAACATAATCCACACAACAATTGATACATATTGAATACACATTTGTCACGGATATGACGGATGCACAAGTGTTTATAATATAATAAATAGTTATGCGACACATGATACACCCAAAAAATGTGATTAAAACGGGGAATTGGCAGAGGTTCACTCACATTGGGTACGTTCTTTTGATGTTGTTGGATGCGCACGAGTTTTGGGATTTGATCGACGAGGAAAACTAACCTAAAAATAATAACGACATAGTTCGGTAAATAAATGGATTTTTAGATTTATTTTTGTGAGTTTAAGGACATTTTCTAACTTTAAAAATATTATTTTTAAGTATTTTTAATTGATTTTTAAATTAAATAAATAAATAAAAAGAAATAAAAAATTTGACTTTTTGACCGTTGACCAATTAGTTGTGAAATTAAGTGACTAAACAAGAGATATCAGGGGGTTTAGATGATTGTACCGATTTACAGTGTGATTTCAGAATTTCCAGAGATTTTCCGGCGAGTGCAGAATTTCCGGCAACGTCGTCTGGAACCGATTCTGGTTGAAGGATTGAAGTTAGTATATGTCTAACAATGGTTTGAAAACGAAAGAGTCGAGAAATTTACCGATTTGGTGTAAGTCTCGGTTTTCCGGTGAAAGTCCGGCGATAGCAGATAGTGATTCCGACGAACAGAAGCTAGAGTGAAAAATTGAGGGTTTTGCGAGTGTTTCCGAGATGTGAGGCGATGGTATTATTAGTGTAAATTGGAAGTAATTTCATTTCGGTTTTCAATTCAACAATCATATGAATCGAGTCATTGAAGATTGAATTGATTAAAGAAGTGGGTTTTAACTGACATGGTATCATCGGTTACACTCAGAAACTCGCGACCACCAAAGGTCTCTGGTTATTTGAAAGCCGTTGGGCGGTTTCAGTTCTTGACGCAAACAGATGAATTCACGGGTGGAACTTAAGTTTTATTTGATTCATTGATTACACAAACGAGTCAAGTGGCGGAGTGGTGAAACGCTTGTTTGTTGAATGAATCGGCTGACCCGAGTTCGAAACCCGGCAGCGGTATTTATTTTTTTTATTTACTATTTCTTTGTTTTTATTAATTATGTTTTAAAATTCTAACAATGTTTATTAGTTATGTATCGTTTAAAATTAATATGAACATTAAATACGCAACGAAAATTTATAACTGAAATATTCGATTAATAAGCGAAGCGGGTTTTGAAAACCCGTTTTTCGACGGATGTTACAGTATCCCCTGCTTTTAGAAATTTCGTCCCGAAATTTAAGTAGTAGTGGTAACAGGAAAAAGATGCGGGTTTTTTTCGCGCATTGAGTCTTCACGTTCCCAAGTAAACTCAGGTCCTCGTTTCGACTCCCAGCGTACCCTAACAATTGGAATATGACTCCGTCTTAAACGTTTTTCTCCGAAGTCCATGATCTCTACTGGTCTTTCAATAAAGTGCATAGATTCATCGATCTGAATATCTTCTAGGGGAATATGGAGGTTTTCATCGGCGAGGCACTTCTTTAAGTTTGATACGTGGAATGTGGGATGAATTCTGTTGAGTTCTTCTGGTAGGTCAAGCTTGTATGCTACAGGTCCTACTCTTTCGAGTATCTTGAAAGGTCCTACGTAGCGTGGTGTTAGCTTGCCCTTCTGGCCAAAACGAACTACTCCCTTCCACGGTGATACTTTTAAAAGTTCTTGATCACCAATGTTAAACTCCAAGGGCTTTCGTCGTTTATCTGCATAACTCCTTTGACGACTTTGTGCCGCTAGAAGATTGTTTCGAATTTGATGGATCTTGTCTGTTATTTCTTGAATCAATTCTGGACCGGTGATTTGAGCTTCCCCAATTTCGTGCCAACATACTGGAGATCGGCACTTACGACCATATAAAGCTTCGAAAGGAGCCATGCCGATACTTGAGTGGTAACTATTGTTGTACGAAAATTCAACTAATGGTAGATGAGAGTCCCAATTTCCCTTGAAGTCTATGACACATGCTCGAAGCATGTCTTCAAGAGTTTGGATGGTGCGTTCAGATTGTCCATCAGTTTGAGGATGATAAGCATTACTGAGGTCTAATCGTGTACCCAAGGCGGTTTGTACAGCTCGCCATGTTCGTGAAGTGAAACGACCATCACGGTCTGAAATGATGCTTAAAGGTACACCATGACGGCTTACGATCTCGCTGATATAGATACGAGCTAACTTCTCGTTCTTAAAGTCCTCGCGAATCGGAATGAAGTGAGCTGATTTTGTAAGACGATCAATGATTACCCATATAGTGTCATACCCACTGGAGGTGCGAGGTAACCCGGTAATGAAATCCATAGTTATGTTTTCCCACTTCCATACAGGTATTTCGGGTTGGACTAGAAGTCCTGAGGGTCTTTGACGTTCAGCTTTTACTTTGGAACATGTAAGGCACTTGGAAACAAAAACAGCAATATCCTTTTTCATGCCAGGCCACCAATAGGTGTATCGAAGGTCTTGATACATCTTGTCGGCTCCTGGGTGTACAGAGTACCGTGTTTTGTGCGCCTCATTCGTAAGGAAATCACGAAGGTTATCGTGATCGGGAATCCATATTCGATTTAGATAGTATAGAATACCGTCGGATTTCGTTTCGATCTTAAGTTCAGCTCCACAAGACAGCTCATTGCGTACGTCGTTTTCTGTTACTGAAACATGTTGTGCTTCTCGGATTCGATCTTTGATGTCAGATATGATTTACGAACATAGAAGATGAATGGAGTTCGCATAACCTTTTCGACTGAGCGCATCGGCCACCACGTTTGCCTTGCCAGGATGATACCGATTTTCACAGTCGTAGTCGTTAAGAAGTTCGACCCATCTTCGTTGCCTCATATTCAACTCCTTTTGATTGAAGATATGTTGGAGACTCTTGTGGTCAGTGTATATTTCACACTTGGTACCGTAGAGGTAATGACTCCGTATCTTGAGAGCGAACACAACGGCTCCAAGTTCCAGGTCGTGGGTGGTGTAGTTCTTCTCGTGAATTTTGAGTTGCCTAGAAGCATAAGCTATCACTTTTCCTCTTTGCATCAGTACACAGCCTAGTCCTTGCCCTGACGCGTCGCAATAAACCATGAAGTCATCACAACCTTCAGGAAGTGTGAGGATAGGTGCGTCACAGAGTTTTTGCTTTAGAGTTTAGAAGGCTTCTTCTTGTTTAGGTCCCCAAATGAAGGGCTTTCCTTTATGAGTCAAAGCCGTGAGTGGTACAGCATACGGGAGAAATTTGCAATGAAACGGCGATAGTAACCAGCCAAACCAAGAAATGATCTTACTTCGGTAGGGGTACGTGGCGCTTGCCATTCCTGTACTGCCTTGATTTTTGAGGGATCAACATGAATTCCCTTGTCATTGACGACGTGTCCAAGGAATTGTACTTCCCTTAACCAGAATTCACATTTCGAGAACTTAGCATAAAGCTTTTCTGTCCTTAAGAGTGTAAGGATGAGTCGAAGGTGTCGTTCATGATCAGACTTAGACTTTGAGTAGATGAGGATGTCGTCGATGAAGACTATGACAAAGCGGTCGAGGTAGGGTTTGCATACCCTATTCATTAAATCCATGAATACTGCTGGGGCGTTGGTTAAACCAAATGGCATGACCATGAATTCGTAATGACCATAACGAGTTCGGAAGGCGGTCTTTGGAACGTTTTCTTCATGTACTCTGAGTTGATGATAACCAGAACGAAGGTCGATTTTTGAAAAACAGGTGGCGCCTTGAAGTTGGTCTAGAAGGTCATCGATGCGAGGTAATGGGTAGCGGTTCTTAACCGTTAACTTGGTGAGTTCTCTGTAGTCGATACACATGCGGAACGTTCCATCTTTCTTCTTGACAGGTGCACCCCAAGGCGATGAGCTAGGACGTATGAATCCTTTGTCAGTCAGCTCTTGCAGTTGACTGGCCAGCTCTTGCATTTCGGATGGGGCTAACCTATAAGGAGATTTTGCAACTGGTGTAGCTCCAGGTATAAGATCAATGCGGAATTCGACTTCTCTCACGGGAGGAAGTCCTGAAATGTCGTCAGGAAAAACTTGCGGAAAATCTTTTACTACTGGGATGTCTTCGAGTTTCTTATCCTTGGTTCCCTTTTTGACGACGTGAGTTAGGAATGCGACATAATTCTTGCGGAGATATTTTCGGGCTTGAAGACAGGACATTAATTTGAGTCCTTTCGAAGGGGTTTCTCCAAAGATTCGTAGAGTCTGACCGTCTGTAAGAGGAATGCGAATGAACTTTTCGCGGCATACTACTTCAGCATGATGTTGGCTGAGCCAGTCTATACCGATTATAATGTCGAAACTTCCCAACTTCATAGGAATGAGGTCAACTGGAAATCGTGATCATTTAGAGTGAGGGTACAATTTCGTATAATAGAGTTTAATGAGACCGGTTTTCCGTCTGCAACTTCCACCGTTATGGATTCCATGAGTTTATCACGAGTTTGGTTGAGGAGGGGTTCAAATTCTAAGGACACAAAACTCTTATCCGCGCCAGTATCAAATAACATGGATGCATAACTACCATTGATGAGAAACGTACCGTTAACCACGTTGTTGTCAGCCCTAGCTTGATTGGCGTTGATGTTGAAAGCTCTTCCTCTAGCAGGTGGAGGAACTTGGTTAGCTTGGTTCACCGGATTTGCTTGAGCTTGGCATGAATAATGTTCACCAAGCGTGGACAAGTGTTTCTAAAGTGGTTTGGGTCTCCACAGTTGTAACAAGCTCGCATGGGTTGCATCATGGGGTAGTTGGGTTGGTAGTAGGATTGAGCTATATGTTGGGCAGGTGGTAGGAGTAAAGGTTGTTGGGCTTGACCCACTATCTGATGGTGGGTTTGGGTTGAGGGTTGATTACGGTTCATTCGCTGAAGTGTGCGACAGGTTTGGGTGGTGTGACCCGCACGGCCACAGTTGGTGCAATGCTGGCAGGGATGTTCAGGGAGGTGATGGTATTGACAACGGTTGCATTTTGGGTATGGGCCGGAGTATGGCTTTTTATATGGTGCAGTTGAGGGGGCAACTTGGGTGATGGGTGCAGCAGTGATAGGGGGGTTTGTTTGTGTGACAGCAAAGTTTCTGCTGTTTCGTTTTCTCTTACCAGCAAACTTTGAGGAGGAGATGGAATGGTTTGAAGTTTGGGCCTCAATGGGGGCTTTCTTTTTCTCCTCCTTGAATTTACCGTTTCGGATGCGATTCTCGGTAAGTTCGGTAGCTAGTTCCATTGCAACTTCAAGTGTTGCAGGCGAAGTGCTTAGAACCGAGTCTTGAATTTTCGAGGGGAGGCCTCGAATGTAGTGTTCAACCAAGCGGTACACTGGGGTGAACAAGTTGGGGATCATTTGGTTCAGCTCGAGAAATCTTTCGTTGTAGGAAGTATGATCTCCTTCCTTTTGTTTTAACGAATGGAATTCATCTTCTAACTTTTTGATCTCACTTCTTGGACAGAAGCGTCTCGTCATGATTTCCCTTAACTCCTCCCATGTTAAGGCCATTGCATCTTCGATTCCTCTCTTACCCTTTTCTGTATTCCACCAGGTAAGAGCTACTCCAAATAGTCTCCCTGTTGCGTAACGTACATTGCAATCCTCGGGACAATCGCAATTGAGGAAGGTGTTTTCCATTTCCTCAAACCAGTGGAGGAGAGCAGTGACACCTTCGGTCCCTTCATATTCGGGGGATCGCAAGACTTGAAGTGTTTGTAGGAGCACTTTTTGGAGGGAGGGTTGTCGATGTTCTGGTCTTCTTGATTGGGAGGGTTGATGGGATTCGCGGTGAGAGCTTGTTGGACTTGGATTACGATGTCAGGAAGCACTGCGGCCATTTGTTTTGCAATTTGGGTGGCCAAGCGTTCGCTTGATCTTCCTGACTTTCTACCTCTACGTAGCTGCCTAGCCGACATCTACAGGAACATACATAAGAAGATTGTGAGTTTAAGAAGTTTTTAGGTGTCATGTGTCGTCAAATGAATAAAAATAACATAATTATCAATAATGCAACTACATCCATAGGATGTCTTGGGTTTGCTCATGTTTGGGCCTCCAATGTCCCCCATACCATCGCCTGTATAGTCATGTGGGCCCCCATGACTATTGGCTTAGTAGGATCCACATTGGTGTTGGTGGTTTAACACTCGCATCACCCGAAGGAAAACCATGAAATATGATTGCGAGATGTATGGTAGGAGGGTGTCCAGGTATAGACACAATGACAACTCAAAGTGGGGTTAGCTCACACGACGTTTGGTATAGCATGCTTTGACCTAATAGGTCCTTCGTACTCTCATCGTTAGTCCCCAGGTAGGCAAACTGGTCCTTTATTTTTGATTTATACGAATGCCAAGCCTAGACAGGACGTTCCGACTACCGGTACTCGTACCCTTCCAGTTACTACATGCCCGTCATGGGAACTCACTTTGATGTGATTTGAAAAATACAAAAATCGTTGCAAAAATCATGGGAATTATGAGGTGTGTGCTCTCATGGATATGATATGTTATGAGGATATGATTCATGATGAGCATTGTATAATAATATGTACTTATGAACATGCTTGCATAACATTGAATGTAACAATAACCATAAAGCATATAAACATCATGAATTTTGTATGTAACACATAAACAATTTTAAAATTCTAATCAACTATAGTATAGGCTCTAAGGGTCTAATAACCTATCCTATATCCCTATAGTCATGGCTCTGATACCAATCTGTCACACCCCGACCCGCAGCGGAATAAGAGTCGGGGCATAATTGGGGTATCACCAAAGCTCATGATGTTTACTAAAATGTTTCATATTTATTAAATCCAAATTACAACTTAAATAGTCGAATTAAATCCATACGGTTACAAGGAAAATGAAACTAAGTACTACAATCCCAAAGCTTAAACTGAATTATTCTTCTAAGCCTTCCTATGTGTTTCTTGCCTCAACTGGATCAACTGTATCATGTGTAAAATGGGGGAAATTTTGGGTCAACAAAAGTTGGCGAGTGAACCTTGTTTACAAACATTGTTATTGATTTCTTGTTGTATTTAATATTGAAAAGTTGTGCAATATTCATATGTGAGCAAACATATATAAACAAACAATCACAAACCACCTTGAATGAGTATATGACATGAATGATAATGTATTGTGAGATCAAGGCTCAATCAAACGGAGCCGATCGTATGAAATGTATGATGATATATGTGAGATCAAGGCTCAATCAAACGGAGCCGATCGAATGAGGCACCTGTACTCAACCCGTCTCCCACGGGGAGCTGATGGGCCTATGAAATGCATGTACTGAAAATGATAAACGGGGAATTGGTAGAGGTTCACTCACATTGGGTGCGTTCTTTTGATGTTGTTGGATGCGCACGAGTTTTGGGATTTGATCGACGAGGAAAACTAACCTAAAAATAATAACGAAATAGTTCGGTAAATAAATGGATTTTTAGATTTATTTTTGTGAGTTTAAGGACATTTTCTAACTTTAAAAATATTATTTTTAAGTATTTTTTATTGATTTTTAAATTGAATAAATAAATAAAAAGAAATAAAAATTTTTGACTTTTTGACCGTTGACCGGTCCGTTGACCGTTGACCGGACCGTTGACCGGTCGGACTGTGAGTAATGTGTGCGCTGAGTGAGGCTCGAACCCGAGAACTCTCGTACGCGTGCACGCAACTCTACCAACTGAGCTACGTGTCTAACCCGAAATATTTCTGATTTTAATTATACTTATATACTATTTAGATTATTCAGAATTCTATTTAATTTAAAAAGGTTTTTAAATCATTGAACCGGTGTGAGGGCCTGGACTCGAACCCGCGTCCATAGCCTTGTATTGCACACAACCCGACCAACTGGGTTATGTAACTAACCCGAATGAAATGCGATTTTAATTACATTATTTACTATATGCGCCTTAATATATATCAGTATTAAAAATGGTTGGAAATTTGTAAGAACCGGGCAGCGTGTTAGGACTCGAACTCGGGACCATGATATTAAATTTGCACACAGTCCACCACTGGAATGTGTGTCTAACCCGGTATAATATTCAGTTTTAATTAAACTTATACACATGTCGTCTTCGTCTTCTTCATTTATAACGACACAGACAAAGATGTCCGACTGTTCTTGCTTAAATCGTTCGTCTAACATATAAATGATTGAAATGTAATGGATAAAGAGGGTTTTGGAAATGAATGTACCGAACAGGTTGTTTTTTTCTCAGAACTCCGGCAAGGGTCGTCGGCTCTGATTTGTGAATTCCGTCTGATCGGATCAATTAACAGTTTTGATCAATTAGTTGTGAAATTAAGTGACTAAACAAGAGATATCAGGGGGTTTGGATGATTGTACCGATTTACAGTGTGATTTCAGAATTTCCAGAGATTTTCTGGCGAGTGCAGAATTTCCGGCAACGTCGTCTGGAACCGATTCTGGTTGGATATAATCCTTTTGCTTCTTCTTCTGGGTTGCCAAATTATATTCACCAGGCACCATCACAGGATCCCTACGTGGAAGCAGCAGCAAACAACGATCTTTTCCCTTCTCCTTTTCCACCATATTCTTCCGTGCCATATTTAGCGGGTGGATATCCCTTTTATGGATACCATCCTTCCGGTGCACCTCCGCCATATGTATACCAACATCCGGGTGAGCTACAACCGCAGCCTCAACAGCCTCAATGTCAAGCACCAATGTTAGAGGCTATGCAAGAAACGTTGGAGCAGCTAAAAGAATTTCAGCGGAAAACCGAGAAATCAGAAAAGAAAAACAAAAAGTATCTAAAGAGATTTGTGAGGCTGATAAAAGGGAAAAAGGGTGACTAAACTCTTGTATTTTGATTATGTAATTTTATTTTTCCAAAAAGTCCATGTGTGGACATTTCATTTTATTTAATGTAGTCCCTGCGTGGACATTTTAATTATTTCAGTATAGTCCCTGCGAGGACAATTTTTTTCCTTTATTTAAAGTCCTATTTATGGACACTATTGTATCGCACTTTTATCATTAATGGAATTTTGGAATTTTATTATATGTGTTCCTTTGCACCAGTTGTTCAAGCGATCGTCTCGATTTTAATTCAAAATTTATGATCTGCTATATATTCCAAAAGATCATCTTAATGCTTTCATACCCGCCAAGTGATTAGGTCACATATAATGGCAAAACGTTCTAAGCCTCCTAGTGGTGGTGAACTACGTTCTAAGCCTCCTAGTCTGCCTGATCTAGACTAGTTTCTTAAACCATTTTAAAATTTATTCTAAAAAGTTAACATCGTTAAGGTGTTAACACTCCTCGGCAGTGTAACTTGAGGAACCACACGAGCCGTCAAGATTATGGACTATGTCCTAGTTACAATAAGCCTATGTGATCATATTGATCCTGGCTAAGTATCGTCTATGCAATGATGATATTATTTAAATACCCATTAGTGGTGTAATACATGTTGTCCATTTATTATACATCCATTAGTGATGTACAGCCAACAGGTTATATCCTTGTCCATTAGTGGCAACGACAGATGTAGTCTATGACTCCCTGTCTCAAGGAAATAGATTTCATTCAAATCTCGAAGCCATTTGTGCTACTTTTATTTGTCCTTTGTGACAGGTCATTTGTGCCATATTATTCACCCCCAATCCCCCATAACTTTACAAGTTTACATACCATGCCCCCACAATATAATACAAGTCATCAAGCTTGTATGGCTAATTAAAACTTATATCTTTATTATTATAGCTTCATCGGACAAGATGGCAGACTCTGATGAAGTTAACAGCCAAAGAAAGGATGATGACGTGAATGAGAACATTGTTATAACTAAAGGAGATCTTCAAGTACTTATTGCCACCAAAGTCGATAAGGCAATAAAGAATCACGCTGAAAAACAAATAGAGTCGAGTGCTTCACATTCTAAACACTCATCCAAGCACACCTCCAAGCATACCACCAAGCAATTCTCAAAGACTCCTTCAAAAAAGAAGGAATATTCCGAACACACCTCAAATGTGAGGAGAGATAGGGAGGAATATCAGAAGAAGACCAATTTCTCGAAAGAGGGATGCTCGTATAAATACTTCGCATCTTGTAAACCTCGTGATTTCACCGGAGAAAAAGGGGCAGTTGAAACCCTTAGATGATTGGATGAGACTGAATCGGTATTAGAGATAAGTGGATGCGCTGAGAAGGACGTAGTAAAGTATGTTGCGCAATCTTTTAAAAGCGATGCCCTGACTTGGTGGAAGTCAATGATACAGTCTGCTGGGAAAGTGTATCTATGTAACTTGAGAGCTGGAACAAGTTTGTAGATTTGATCAAGGAAACCTACGCCCACCTCACGAGGTGTAAAAGATGGAAACAGATTTTCTGCGGTTACAGATGAAGAATTTAGACTGTAGGAAGTATTTGTCTGACTACAACTCCATGTCAAGATTGGTACCTTACCTGATCACCCATGAATCTAAACACATCGCGCGTTTTATTTGTGGACTGGAACCGGAGATTAAGGGGAACGTCAGAGCTTCAAGGCCAGAAACTTTTAGATCTACAGCAGAGCTGGCTTTGACAGTTACCCAGGACCTGAAAAGACATCGGTCCATAAAGTCTGAAGCAGAGGGGAAGAGAAAGAGAGAGGACGACCGAAATCATCGGTCGAACAAAACCCGGAGTTTTGGATCCAGCAGGAATCATCAGAGGTCTGATGATAGACCTAAGTGTAAGAAATGCAACCGACGACACTTTGGATCGTGTCGGGATGACTCTTAGTCCAAACCCTGTGGTATTTGTAAGAAGATGGGGCACAAGACCCTAGATTGCAAGGATCTGAAAGAAACCACGTGTTACAATTGTGGTGAAAAATGGCACATCAAACCCAACTGCCCTAAGTATAAGAAAGACAATGCTGCTAAGGATGAGGGAACGAAGAAAGGAAAAGCCCGTGCCTTTCAAATGAGCACGAAGGAAGCAGTCAAAGATGACAATGTAATAACAGGTACGTTCCTTATTAATGATGTTTATGCTAGAGTTCTTTTTGATTTAGGGGCCGATAAATCTTTTGTAGATCATAAGTTTAATGTCTTACTAACACTGCCCATAAGAACTCTAGACATAACTTATGATGTAAAACTCGTTGATGGAACAATAGAAACTGCTTCTACAATTCTAGATGGGTGTTCCATATCTATTAAGAATCATTACATTCCTGTTTCACTCTTGCCAATGAAATTGGCCGGATTTAATGTAGTTCTTGGTATGGATTGGTTGTCTAGTAACCAAGCCCATATAGTCTGCAAAAAACTTATTGAAATCAAATCCCCAACCGGTGATGTGCTTACTATCAAGGAGATTCACACTACGGGTTACCAGAGAAGACTTCATTACTTAAAACATCGAAGTGTGTAAAGAAGAATTGTGTCATCTACATGGCACAAGTTACTATTGACGCGCCAAAGCTGAAGATTGAATACTTGCCCATCATTTTTGAGTTCTCAGACATTTTCCCCGAAGACTTTCCTGGTTTACCCCCGGACAGGCAAGTGGAATTTAGAATTGATATTATACCCGGAGCAGCTCCTTTCGCTAGAGCTCTGTATCGTTTAGCGCCAATATAAATGAAGGAGTTAAAGATGCAACTTGAAGAAATTCTAGAGAAGGGTTTTATTCAACCAAGCTCTTCACTTCGGGGAGCTCCAATTTTGTTCCTAAAGAAGAAAGATGGATCAATGCGAATGTGCACTGATTACCGTGAGTTGACCAAGTTAACCATCAAGAATCGCTACCCATTACCCAGGATCGATGATCTATTCGATCAACTCCAAGGAGCAAGTTACTTGTCAAAGATTGATCTGAGGTCTGGATATCATCAACTCAAGGTTCGTACAGAAGATGTTCCGAAGACGGCGTTTAGAACAAGGTATGGACACTATGAGTTCTTCGTGATGCCTTTTGGGCTCACGAATGCACCTGCAGCCTTTAAGGACTTGATGAATAAGGTTTGCAAACCGTACTTGGATAAGTTTGTCATTGTCTTCATAGACTACATACTTATCTATTCTCGTAGTCAAGCTGACCGTGAGAAACATTTAAGGTGCATACAAGCTTTATGCGAAGTTTTCAAAGTGTGAATTTTGGTTACGTGAAGTCCAGTTCCTAGGACATGTTGTCAGTGAAGGTGGAATCGAAGTAGATCCGCAAAGATTGAAGCTATCATGAACTAGCAAGCACCTAAGAGACCGTCTGAAATTCGTAGCTTCTTGGGTTTAGCAGGTTACTACAGAAGATTTATAGCAAATTTCTCAAGAATCGCTACGCCATTGACTACTTTGACCTGCAAGGATGTTAAGTTCAAGTGGGGTCTGAAACAGCAGGAAACTTTTGAAGTTTTGAAACAAAGGCTGAGCAACGCTCGTGTACTAGCTTTACCTGAAGGAATTGAAGACTTTGTGGTCTATTGTGATGCATCGCACACAGGCATGGGATGTGTGCTCGTGCAAAGAGGAAAAGTGATCGCTTATGCTTCAAGACAACTGAAGGCGCATGAAAGAAACTACACCACGCACGATTTGGAGTTAGGCGCCGTGGTGTTTGTGCTCAAACTATGGAGAGACTATCTATACGGGATGAAGTGTATTATATACACGGATCATAAAAGTCTCCAACATCTATTCAACCAGAAAGATTTGAATATGCGATAGCATCGGTGGATGGAAACACTCAATGATTATGATTGCGAGATCCGTTATCACCCAGGCAAGGCAAATGTGGTTGTTGATGCCTTAAGTCGCAAGGAAAGGGTTAAACTGTAACAACTCTCCAAAAACCCCAAACCAAGCCGAAACGACAAACCGGACATGCAAATCGAGACACGGCACGCAAAACAAGACAGGCTCACCTGGACAGCCCAGGCGCCACGCGCCACAGACAACAGTCTCTGTCGCGACGCGCGGGAGGTGCCAAGGTGACGTGTCACCGTTTCGCGCCATCTGGCAACCCTACACTTGTGAATAGGCTCCTAGCCTAGCTAGGCCTCTCAGGCGCCACGCGACAGGAGACCTGGAATCCCGCACGACGTGCAGGGGAGGTCTGCCCGACTGAGAACCCGCCAATGCATGTCAAGGTCTGCCCGACTGAGAACGTTGTGGTTCTATCTTGTGCTGTATGGTTATCCTACCCGATTGATTTAGAACCCACCGACGCATGTCATGGCCCTGCCTGACTATGCACGTCGGGGTTCTGTCTCGGTTGTATGGCTAAAAGGTACCTAGGTTAATTTACTAACGCATGTGCATTGTATGTTTTAAATAGAAATTCCAGGAAGTAATCAAGAATTTTCATCAGGAACTCCGTAGAAATACCTAAGTTTTCAAAGTGAGTACATTCTCTTTTTGTAAACCTTTTTGTGAGTTAAAATATTTTAATTATGCTTAACAGTGATTGAGTATATGTATTCTACAATTACTGCCGGTATGTTGGGGTTTTGTATACGAAATTTGAATCCGTTACCGTTGGACAAATGGACTTTTGCCAATGGGTAACATGACCCACAAGTCAGGAGTGACAGTACTGATTGGGTAATGCTGTAGATATAAACATTGTAAATGCGGATGCTCTCAATAACTGTAAAGCTATAAAACTTGTTTTGATTATACTGGGATGTATTCAATAGTATTTCTTGCTGATAAAATCTTTTTAAAACGCGTTTCAGGTAACTTAATGTGAAGCTAATAGAAGCCAGCTGGAGAGCACTGAAGGCTTAGAAAAATGGCTATAAAAGTTACCTAAATAAACGGAGTTTATGTTTTCCATAAGTCAGGGTTTATCCCTACAAATGTATTGTAACTGAAACTTGGGTTTTATCCCATTTGTGTAATATAAAAGTTTGGTGTTTTGGAACTCTGATAAATTATTTCCTAACTACGATCCTGATGTTGTAATTCCGCTGCCAAATTAATAAACACCGGCACCACCAGCTCTGTGTCTCGCAGCTCCCGTTCCCGGGGTAGGGGTCGGGGTTGCGACAGAAGGTGGTATCAGAGCCATGCCACTGGTTTAAGCCATTTAGGTGTTCTGTTACATACCTAAATTTTATCATATTGTGTTAGGAAATATCTATAACTTCCATGATTATTTTATGTTAATTTGCCAAATTTTCTTAGTTTACAGTATGAGTGATCAGGGTACTTCTGACGCTTATCCTCACCTACCTCATTCTCCCACAAATGAAGGAACCTCCCAGTCAATCGCTGAATCCACTACCGATTCCGAGGGAATCTTTGTTTTCAAAGCCAAAGCTGTAGAACCTTTTCCCCCTAAAAAGAGAGGTTGGTTTAGTCAAGGCAATGGAGAGAGGAGGAAAAGATTAAGACAAGCCCAACAGCAAGCCATAGCAGTTAGAAATACCCAGAACCCAGAAGCTAGGCCCTTGTGGGAAGAAGAGTTGAATAGACAATTAGCAAATTTTCATCTGTATGGAAATATAGGAGAAGAGCCTAATTTCAACCAAGCAGCAAATCCAGAACCACAGATACTTCCTTTATTTCCCAACCAACCCATGAATCTAGACGAGATCCAGGGAAACCAATTTCCAATCCCAGCCTTTAACCCCAACGAGGAACCCAGGATTCCAGCACCAAATCCTCTACACCTATGGTGGGCCAACAACTGGGAAATACAGCAATTACTGGAAAATCCATTCCCCTACGAAGAACCAGTTCCACTTTACCCTCAACCAGTGCCAGCCCCAGTGCTACCCATGGAGCATGTGGAAGAACTCCGCCAGCTTGGAGATGAACTGGTGGAGGAAGGAAACCGAATTCGCCAAATCGGAGAGAAGCTCGTCTGGAAGTATGACGAGCGGGAAATGCAGTTTTAAGCAACCGCCACCTAATATATATGTATATATATGTGTGTGTATTTTGTTACATAGTTAGAAAAAAACAAAAAAAAACTAAAATAGATATAAACTATATACCACCTATATACATATACCGATGCATAGTTACTAATGTTTGAATTTCAGTTATGTTTGTAATAGACGCATATATATGAAAAGAGTAAAAGTCGCAATGCTCGACGGTTTTGATTCACTATGTTGTGTGATATTTGTTATTCTGTGATATTAATACCTGATAAATGTTTATAATTCAGATGTCAGACAAAGTAAATCAGGAAATCCAGAATAACGATAATAACGAGAATCAAATGAATAAAAGTGCTATCGAACACATAGTAGCCCAAGGAATCATAGATGCTATGCCCTATATTATCGATACTATTAAAAAGGTAGAAAACGATAAGTCCGGAAACGGAAGTAAACGCGTATCCTCTGAACCAAATCATAGCATGAACGGAAATCATGAACTATTAATTCAAGCTCCTGTTCCAAAAAGAAGAAGAACCATCTCATATGGTTGTTCTAATAAAGAATTCTTATCATGCAAACGGGTAGAATTCTCAGGCAGTGAAGGAGCTAATTCAGCGTTGCGCTGGATAGAAAAGACAGAAGCCGTTTTAAAAATAAGTAAGTGTGCCAATGAGGATAAAGTTATGTATGCTTCTAATCTTTTCAAGGATGCAGCTTTAGAGTGGTGGAATACCACTCTTCAGTCTCGAGGAAGTGACAAGGTTTACAGTATGGAATGGAACAACTTTAAGGAAATAGTTGAAAGGAAATTTTGTCCTCCTAATGAAAAGGAACAGATTGCCAATAAGTTCCTAAAGCATAGAATGATTGGGGTAAATTGCAAAGATTATACCACCACATTCTTTGAATATGCAAGGATTGTACCAACCCTGGCCTCACCAGAACCAGTATTAATCTCCCGTTACATTTGGGGATTAATCAGTGAAATCAGACATGTGGTTAAGGCAGCTAGACCACAAACTATTGAAGAAGCAGTAGAGCTAGCAAACACCTTGACAAATGAATTGGTACGTACGCAAGAAGAAAACCAGAAAAGGAACCTAGCTCAAAAGATTACTTAGGAACTACGTTATGGTAATTCCTATCACGGAAAAGGGGCAAGTTCTTCGTCACCCCTATGTAAGTACTGCAAAAAGAAGCATTCCGGGAAATGCTCTACATACTGCAATTTCTGCAAATTCCCAGGGCATAAGGAAGAAGACTGCAGAAAGAAACCTAATAATAGGCTGCAATTGTGGAGAAGCCGGTCATATTAAAACCAACTGCCCGAAACTAGCTCTAGCGGCAAAAAACAAAGCAAGGATGACGGAAGGACCCAAGAAGACTGCCAGAGCATTCGTGCTGACTGCTGAAGAAGCCAAGATGATCCCGGATGTGATTGCCGGTATGTTTTTAGTTAATGATGTTTATGCAAAAGTATTATTTGACTATGGTGCAAACCAAAGTTTCATAAATACTTCCTTCTGCAATTTTCTTAATCAACCATTAACTAAACTTCACCAAGACTGTTTGGTGGAGATGGCAGATGGATCCTCTATCAAAATAAGCGAAATCCTGCAGGGAGCTAAGATAGAACTTTTAAGTCAAAATTTTTCTACTACCTTTTTTCCAATGGATCTAGCAGGATTCGATGTCGTGTTAGGAATGGATTGGTTGGTAACAAATCAGGCACGAATATTATGTGATCAAAAGTCTGTAGAGGTAATTGCGCCATCTGGCGAAAGGATCACAATTAAGGGAGATAAGTCGACAAGATCGACAAAGTTCATCTCCGTGATGAAAGCGGCAAGTTATACACGAAAAGGAGGAATGGTGTACATGATTTCCATAATCATCAACACTAAAGGAAAAGAATTAAAAGATATCCCTGTAATATCAAATTTCTCTGATGTCTTTCCAGAAGAGTTGCCTGGATTGCCGCCAGATCGAGAGGTTGAATTTAGAATTCACCTAATACCAGGAACAGCACCGATTCCCAAAGCCCCCTATCGCCTAGCACCGATGGAAATGCAGGAACTGAAGAAACTACTGGACGAATTACTATAGAAGGGTTTCATACAACCTAGCTCATCACCATCGGGAGCACCGGTGTTATTTGTTAAGAAAAAGGACGGATGAATGCGAATGTGCATTGACTACCGAGAATTGAATAAGGTTACAATTAAAAATCGTTACCCATTACCAAGAATCGATGATCTGTTTGATCAACTCCAAGGAGCCCGATTCTTTTCTAAGATCGACTTGTGCTCAAGATATCATCAGTTGAAAGTACAGGAAGAGTACATTCCTAAAACAGCTTTCAGAACAAGGTACGGTCATTATGAATTTACTGTCATGCCATCTGGTTTAACCAATGCCCCAGCTGCATTTATGGACATGATGAACATGATATGCAAACCATACCTGGATAAATTCATAATTGTCTTTATAGATGATATTCTAATTTACTCTAAGAGTAAGGAAGATCACGCAGGGCATTTGATATACTCCTGTCATTGTTAAGGAATGAAAAACTTTATGCTAAATTCTCGAAGTGTGAATTTTGGTTGCAAGAAGTACAATTCCTTGGACATTTGGTTAACTATGAAGGAATTCATGTGGATCCCACAAAGATCGAGGCGATTACCAGATGGGAAGCCCCCAAGTCACCTACGGAAGTAAGAAGTTTTCTTGGATTAGCAGGATATTATAGACGCTTTATTCAAGATTTTTCTAGAATAGCCATTCCATTAACCAAGCTAACTTGCAAATCACTTAAATTTGAATGGGGACCAAAGCAGGAAGAAGCATTCAGGATTTTAAAGCACAAGTTAACCAACGCACCAATACTCACATTGCCAGAAGGAACTGAAGACTTCATAGTTTATTGTGACGCGTCTAAATTAAGATATGGATGTGTGCTAATGCAACGACAAAAGGTTATTGCTTATGCCTCTAGACAACTTAAGAAGCATGAAGAAAATTATACTACACATGATCTGGAATTAGGAGCAATAATTTTTGCCCTTAAAATTTGGAGACACTATCTTTACGGTAGTAAGTTTGTGATATTCACAGATCATAAGAGTTTAAGATATGTCTTTGGACAAAAGGAATTAAACATGAGACAGAGGCGATGGATGGAAATCCTTAGTGATTATGATTGTGATATCCAGTATCATGCAGGAAAAGCTAACATAGTAGCAGACGCTTTAAGTCGAAAGTATCATGAGAACCCGAAAAGAGTACGCTCTCTTAGACTAAATCTTTAGATAGATTTAAATGAGCAAATTAAACAGGTTCAGGAAACAGCCATCAAGGACGATGCTGAAAGATTAAAAGGAATGATTAAGGAATTAGAAAAAGGAACCGATGAAGTTTGGAGATTCCATAAGAAAAGAATTTGGATTCCTATTCAAGGAGTCCTGCGAAATCGAATTTTAGAGGAAGCCCATAAGACAAAGTATACAATGCATCCTGGAAGTGATAAGATGTATAAAGATTTAAGAAAGAATTTCTGGTGGATAGGTATGAAAAAGGATGTAGCAAACTACGTTGCTAAATGTCTAACATGTTCACAAGTTAAAGCTGAACATCAGAAACCTTCAGGACTGTTGTAACAATTGGAAATGCCAATTTGGAAATGGGAATTGATAACAATGGACTTTGTTACCAAACTACCCAGGACACGAAAAGGTAATGATACAATCTGGGTGATTGTAGACAGATTAACCAAATCTGCTCATTTCTTACCGATGAAAGAAACTTTCAGTATGGAACATCTAGCTAAATTATATGTAAATGAAATAGTTTCATTGCATGGAATTCCTTTATCTATTGTGTCTGCAGGGACAGCCGGTTTACTTCGCATTTTTGGACAAGTTTCCAAAAAGCAATGGGAACCAGATTAAATCTAAGTACAACATATCATCCTCAAACAGACGGTCAAAGTGAAAGGACAATCCAAACAATGGAAGATATGCTTAGAGCATGTGTAATTGATTTCGGAGGTAATTGGGATGAACATTTACCTTTGATAGAACTTTCCTACAACAACAGTTATCATACCAGCATCAATGCTATCCCTTTTGAAGCACTTTACGGACGGAAATGTCGAACACCAGTGTGTTGGGCTGAAATTGGAGAAAAGCAATTATCAGGTCCTGAGATTGTACAAGAAACAACTGACAAAATTATCCAAGTCAAGGAAAGACTGAAAACAGCCCGAGATCTTCCAAAGAGTTATGCAGATAACAGACGCAAACCTTTGGAATTTCAAGTTGGAGATAAAGTGCTATTAAAAGTCTCAACATGGAAAGGAGTTGTAAGATTCGGTAAGAAAGGAAAACTAAGCCCAAGATATGTTGGACCTTTTAAAATTATCAAACGAATAGGGCCCGTAGCTTATCAGCTACAATTGCCAGAGGAAATGACAGGAATACATGATGTGTTTCATATATGTAATCTCAAGAAATGTTTCGCAGACGAATCATTGGTAATACCTTTCCAAGATATAGAGGTTAACGAGAAGCTTAAATTCTTAGAGAAACCCATTCAGATTTAAGACAGAAAGATCAAGAATCTCAAGCACAAGAGATTAGTTCTGGTCAAAGTTAAATGGGATTCTAAGAGAGGACCAGAATATACATGGCAGCTAGAGTCAGAAATGCAAAGAAAATATCCACACCTATTCAAGTGAATCTCGAGGACGAGATTTAAATCAAGGTGGGGAGGATGCAACAACTCTCCAAAACACCCCAAACCGAGCCGAAATGACAAACCGGACACGCAAATCAAGACACGGCACGTAAAACGAGACAGGCTCACCTAGACAGCCCAGGCGCCACGCGCCAGAGACACCAGTCTCTGTCGCGACGCGCGGGAGGTGCCAACATGACGTGTCACCGTTTCGCGCCATCTGGCAACCCTACACTTATGACCAGGCTGACCTAGCCTAGCTAGGCCTCTTAGGCGCCACGCGAGAGGAGCCCTGGAATCCCGCGCGACGCGCAGGGGAGGTCAAAATCGGATATAAATAGAGCAGCGTGGGACGAAGTCCAGTGCTCAAAATCGATCGAATTCTCTGATCGTATACCCTCTAAAATCTCTGTTTCTGTCAAAACCCCTCCCCCTAAACCCCTAAACCTGCGAAGCGCTGCCCGCTGTAAGTATCTTAACCCCCGATCACAAATTCGTTACCCTACCCGAGTTAGAACCCGCCAACGCATGTCAAGGCTCTGCCCGACTGAGAACGTTGTGGTTCTATCTTGTGTTGTATGGTTATCCTACCCGATTGATTTAGGACCCACCGACGCATGTCAAGGCCCTGCCTGACTACACACGCCGGGGTTCTGTCTTGGTTGTATGGCTAAAAGTGACCTGGGTTAATTTACTAACGCATGTGCATTGTATGTTTTAAATAGAAATTCCAGGAAGTAATCAAGAATTTTCATCAGGAACTCCGTAGGAATACCTAAGTTTTCAAAGTGAGTACATTCTTTTTGTAAACCTTTTTGTGAGTCAAAATATTTTAATTATGCTTAACAGTGATTGAGTATATGTATTCTACAATTACTGCCAGTATGTTGGGGTTTTGTATATGAAATCTGAATCCGTTACCGTTAGATAAATGGATTTTTGCCAATGGGTAACATGACCCACAAGTCAGGAGTGACAGTACTGATTGGGTAATGCTGTAGATATAAACATTGTAAATGCGGATGCTCTCAATAACTGTAAAGCTATAAAACTTGTTTTGATTATACTGGGATGCATTCACCAGTATTTCTTGCTGATAAAATCTTTTAAAAACGCGTTTCAGGTAACTTAATGTGAAGCTAATAGAAGCCAGCTGGAGAGCACTGAAGGCATAGAAAAGTGGCTATAAAAGTTACCTAAATAAACGGAGTTTATTTTTTCCATATGTCAGGGTTTATCCCTACAAATGTATTGTAATTGAAACTTGGGTTTTATACCATTTTTGTAATATAAAAGTTTGGTGTTTTGAAACTCTGATAAATTATTTCCTAGCTACGATCCTGATGTTGTAATTCCGCTGCCAAATTAATAAACACCAGTACCACCAGCTCTATGTCTCGCGACTCCCGCTCTCGGGGTAGGGGTCGGGGGTTGCGACATAAACCCATTCGGGTTAACGCCAAAAGAATGGAAGTAAGGAATAACTTGAATGAGAAGATTTTAGATGGGCAGAAACAAGCCTTGTTAGAGGCGAATCTTCCGAGAGAAGAATTAGGTAAAGTTGTGGAATAACTCACGCCAGGAAATGACGGAATCCTTAGATTCTGTGGACGAATTTGGATTCCGGTCTTTGGAGGACTTAGGGATTTGATCCTCGAAGAAGCACATAGTTCTAAATACTCTGTTCACCTGGGTAGTGATAAAATGTACAGAGATTTGAGGCCCAACTATTGGTGGGTGGGGATGTAGCTAAATGCTTAACGTGTTTGCAAGTTAAGGCCGAACATCAGAAACCGTCGGGACTACTGCAGCCGCTAGAGATTCCCATGTGGAAATGGGAATGTGTAACTATGGATTTTATTACCAAGTTACCGAAGACAAATCGCGGAAACGACACGATATGGGTTATCGTGGACATGTTGACCAAGTCGGCTCATTTCTTACCCATTAAAGAAACCTCAGTTCCGATAAATTGGCAAAACTTTATGTGGATGAGATCGTATCCTTACACAGCCTGTCGGTATCCATTTTGTCCGATAGAGACACAAGGTATACTTCACACTTTTGGAAAAGTTTTCAACAGGCCTTGGGCACGCGACTGAACTTTAGTACGGCATACCACCCGCAAACAGACGGACAAAGTGAACGTACATTCAAATGTTGGAAGACATGTTGCGCGCATGTGTGATCGACCTAGGTGGAAGTTGGGATAGACACTTACCTCTGGTCGATTTCTCCTACAATAATAGTTATCACGCAAGCATTCAGGCTACTCCATTTGAAGCACTATATGGGAGAAAGTGTAGAACGCCAGTCTGCTGGGCTGAAATTGGGGAAGCCTAACTAACAGGACCAGAAATTGTCATGGAAACGACAGACAAAGTTTTGCAAATTTGTAACCGTCTTAAGGCTACCAGGGATCGGAAGGAAAGCTATGCGGATAGGAGGTGTAAACCTCTTCAGTTCCAGGTAGGGGACAAGGTTTTATTGAAGGTGTCGCCTTGGAAAGGCATTATGCGCTCTGGAAAGAAGGGAAAGTCCCAAGGTACATCGGACCGTTCAAGATTATCGAACGTATTGGATCTGTGGCATATAAGTTGAAACTGCCGGAAAAACTCAGTGGAATCCATGATGTATTCCATATCTCCAACTTGAAGAAGTGTCTCGGATGAATTGTTTATCTCTCCTCCGTCTACAAGGTGAACTGCTTAGCTTACAGCACAGCATGTTCGCCACCACAATATGTTCATCCCCTATTTCTTTCCATAGAGGAGAGATAAAGAAAAAGAAGCTTCTTAAGAATCATGTGCCGATTGTAAAGGTTAAATGGGACGCTCGTCGAGGTCCCGAATATACTTGGGAAGTTGAGTCCGTTATGCGGCAGAAATACCTATATTCATTTAATTAAAATCTCGAGGTCGAGATTTATTTTAAGGGGGTGAGGATGTAACACTACGTGTTTTTACGTCCAATTAAGTTCCGACACATGTCCCGGTAATCCTTGTGTGCCGTATGGTAAAACAGAAAGGACTAAAGTCGTTAAAATGATATATTATAACCTCAAAATTTGAAAGATGGAAGTCGAGGGGCTAAAGTGGCAAAAATGCCAAAGTTTCATATTCTGGAAGGCGGTTGCGGACCGCAAGGCCGAAGCCATACGGTCCGCAACCACATTTGATTTTGTGGGTGCCAGAAGGCCTTGCGGACCGCAAGGCTAAAGCCATACGGTCCGCAAGGGGTCGCCAGCGATCAAAAATGTGGCAGCCTCATGTGCTGCCACATTTGTCGCCTTTGCCACCCTTCTTTGCATGTTGCCACGTCCATGGACACATGTTGATGTCCCTTTACATCTGGCAACACCTCCTGGACCTTCCTTAGCCTTTAAGATGAACAAAATATGAGTTGCAACAATATTGCATGCACCCTAACTCACCAAGTTCATCAAAGAGAAGTTCCTGGCTATTTTCTAGCATTCCTCACTGCTCTTAGCATCATCTGGACCTTGTGTAAGTGTTCAAATTCGTGCTAAGTCTTTTTCTTTAAGATTTAAGCTAATTTCAAAGTCTCGTCGTAACTACGCCTTGACTTTAAGCTAAGACCATGATGGTCCAGCCATTGATCATAACAAAAGTGGCTACGTGATCGTAATAGGGTAGGCGTTAATCCCTCAAGATGGCATCTCCTGATTACCACGTATTCTTGACCAATTGACGAGTCAAAGTAAAAGTCAAACTGGCCAGATTTAATAAAAATGCATAACTAGTTATATGAATGTTATAAAATATGTTTTGATGCATAAACAACCTAAAAATAAGTATTAGAACTTATATAACTAATTTGACTTGTCAAGTCTCGGTCTAGAGTCGATTCGCAACCGAAAGTCGCAAAGCTTGACTTCTGCTTTAACTTTCAGTTCTGACCCGATTTAGCTAGTTAAGCTACTGATTTTAGATCATTTTAAGATCATGATCAAGTATAGTATAACTTCCTAAAGTTATATTACTTGATTTCTTATCAAACCGAGCTATTATGCAAGTTCCGCTAAAATTGACTAAACTTTGCAAAAAGGTCATTTTCGGTATAAATCAAGGTTTTAAACACTAAACACCACAAAAATGAGTTATGGACTGATTTGTAAAATTTATTAAGTTATTTTGATGTCAAGATTCTGACCATAAACTGCATTTCTATAGAATATGATTTATAAAGCGTTAAAAGGACTAAAATGCCTTTTTCGGCTTTTAGAAAGTTAAAACATAATTTCTTCCACGAAACCTTTTATATACTGATGTAATATCCTAAGTAGGTTATGTGGGGATGTTAAAACAGTTTATGACCTGAGTTGATGCTATAGATTCGTAAAATGCCGTTAAATGACTAAACTACCCTTTTTACGACAAATTGGTTTTAATTAGACTTTTGGACACAAAATCTTATACCTACTGTTGTAACATGTTAAATAACATATTTTGGTAATTTAAAACTGATCACAACCTCAGTTTACATTAAACATCGAATTAAGCGGCATTTATCGACTTTATCGCACTTTCGGCACATAGTATGATCTAAAACCATAACTATGAGCTAAGACTTGATACCTACTGATTTATAAACTCATTTTCTATACTTTTACAATAAATACAAGTCCCAAACTCAGAATCCCAATTATGACTTCAAAGCTATGTGTGAAATTACCAAAATGCCCCTACGGGACATAGGTTTGTTTAAAACTATCAAAAACACATAGACTTGATATCCTACTCATATAACATCACAAAATATATGTCTTTACTGAATAATTATGATCTTGACATCAGTAATGTTTTAAAACCCTTTATAAGCTTTAAAAAAGCCCAAAATGCCCTTATGTGGCGAAATTCGAATTGAAAATCCTTTCCGGACAAACTTATTGATATCTACTGATATCAAATCATATTTTAATCATATTAGCTAATGGAACTTGTATAAAAGACTTTTTTAGTTACCCGGTTTTGTTTCAACGCTTACGGTTAAACACACGTAACTAGTTTACGTAATTTAACCAAAATGGGTTTAACCTCGTCAATTTCTTATTGAAATCCATAATGCTATTGGTATACCCATATATACAAGTCTTAATACTTGTCGGATCCAATTAACCTTCTATTCCGGTCACCGCTTAATCTAGCGTATCGTACCTTATTTATTTTAATGTAAGACTAGCCGGTTCAAGTCTAAGACTTAATTAAGGACCCGTTAGCATTCTAATTTGGTTAATAATACCATCACTCCAGACTAAACGCCCCTGCGGTAGAATGTGCCTGTACTTATTATCTTGATTTGCGGCTGAGTTGTGACTTTCTGAAGACTTAGCTCAGGTAAATACATTAACTTATTTTCCCTATACGGGCTTGGGATACGGTAAACTATTACGCTTGGTCGGGTATGGAAATCATGGTTTATCCAGTTGTGATAATTAACTAAAATACATAACCCGGTTTTAATATGTATTGTCTGAAACTCAAACATTGGGAGTGGGCTTGACCGTGTCTGGGATATCCTTCGCTCACTAAAGTGTTAGTGGCCACAACTTAAGCATTGGTGTAGGCATACATCGGTAACTGCTATTATTATTATTATATGTTTTCTTTGTGGAAGTTCAGAAGTGGCGTGTCAGTCGATCATGTCTCGGTTTCTGTACTGGTCCCCATATGTAAAAGACAGACATGTAAATATGTACACAATGTCAACTGTACTGTTCCAAGTTATTTATAAAAAATGTGCCTAGTGCACCTAAAACCATTTTCGAAAGGTTTTTCAATATAAGTCGGTTGATTGTATTTACCAGTGTAAACTGGCGTATTTTCAAAGATAAAGTTACAGGTACAAGTACGTAATAGGCCGGGAGCTGCGGGGCAATTATACTAAGGAGTTGCGACCTTCTAGAAGTGCCTTTAGACTCTGTTATCATTTTGTGTATGTATATTTTTGATCCGCCTGTGGATCTTATTACAAGCCATGTATATGTTTGTATATTTGTGTTTTGAACTCTGGACGCTCTATGGTTTGTAATAGTTTATATTTTACTCCAATCCTTCCGCTATGTTACTCTGTGTTGTAATTGGTTATGATGATATCAACTGTACGTCATGATACTCCCCACCGGGCCCACCGGAATACACGTGGAAATCAGGGTGTGACAAACAACAGATTCAATAGTTGGTGTAACAGTTGGTTGTTGTGGTGTTGATGATATATGATTTGGTGAAGTAGGTGGTTGTTCAATCTCCCTAGTTTTATCAGTTTCGGCAGCTTTCTTTCGAATATACTTTCGTTTTGCCTTTGCCGCAGGAGATTTAACTCTACGAGATTTCTTTTTTGGTCTTTCTTCTTCAGACTCATGTTCAGATGGAACATAAACATCGTCATCACCACCTTTCTTCTTTTGTGCCTCTTGTTCTTCCTCATTTTCACCCCCAGTTGTTTATTTTTCAGTTTCTGAACTTGCAGAGATAACTTCATCATCACTTTTCTCCTCAGCATTCTGTTCTACATTAGCTTCTGTCTGAGCTTCAACATTTGTTTCAGGTTGATCTTTAGGTTCATCAACAAGCATTGTTTTAACAGTAGCTTTCTTTCTCTAAGAGGTAGACAATGATGCCCCAACTGTTTGTTTCTTAGTTGGCCGTCTTCTTTTCTTTTGAACCTCCCCCTTTTCATACCGCCTGCTGCGTTTTTCAATAAAGCCTTCCAAGCATGCTAACTCATCCTTTTCATCTCCACTCTTAGCTTTATGCCATTTTCCTTTTTCTGATGCAACATACTTTTTATCTTTGATGGCTCCAAATACAGGTTTCCCTACTGGCTTAGAATCTTGTCTGAGATATTAATTTAATCTTTGCAGTGTTTCAGTATCCATTTGATCTAACTTCAATATATCATTCACGTCCTTCTTTAGATTCTTGAATTTATCATCTAATAACATCTGAACGAATCTTGGATATTGAACAAACTTATCAGGGCCTGTGTTCTTCGCCATGTGCTCGAAAATCACCCGTGAAAAGTTATATGGCATATTCAGTACCAATGTCGTGACCATGCACATTTGATAGTCAATTATGTCACCGAAACCACCCTTTCTATGGCTTAGCACGTGAATCAGTGAATGAACAAAGAACTTGTATGGGCGACCAAGGTTTGCCTTCTTGAACGTTGTTGCGCTAACGAATCCTCTGTATCCCATCCGATAAAAACAGCCCTTCACCATATATTCAGGATAACCAGTTAGGTCATTTTCATTTTAAGAACTTTTGCGAGACAGGTGGTGAAGCTCTGTCTGATTTCAGGCACATTGTAAATGTTAAACAATTGAATGAAATCAATCATTTGAAAGTATATTCTGATGAAAACCTTAGTATAATCAATGCCTTCTTGCTGATGAAAACCTTTGATAACCAGTCGAGCTTTGTTGCGCATAATTACCCCTCGATCATCTCTTATGCACTTGAAGACCCATTTGGTTGCTATAGCTTTCTGATTTGCTGGTAGGTCAACAAGCTTCTAGACACCAAGCTTCTCAAATTGTTGCAGCTCCTCCTGCATTACGTTTACCCAGCTTTCATCGGCAAGCAATTCTTTAGGCGATTTTGGTTCAATCTGCGAAATAAGACAATGATATAAGCAAATATCTTGAGTTGAAGCAATTTTAGTATAAAAATAGCTTAAATCCTTGTTGATTTGATTTCGCATTTTCACTCCAGCTCTTAGTTCTCCAATGATATTTTCCGAAGGATGATAAGAAAGATTCCTAGGCATAACTTCATCGGGAACATTCACAATAGCCTCTAAATTTGTGTTGTTCTGTTCAGCACCCTGATTGCTAGTCGAAGCCTCATTCTGATTGCTAGGACCTGCCGATTGATTTAACAAACTTGTTATTTGCTCAGAACCTTCATCGGAGCTAGATTCACCATCTCTATCATATGTTGGCTCTTCTTCAGAATCAGATTCATCCAATTGATCAATAGTGGGTGTTGTTGTATTTTGGTTAACAGATTCAACAATGGGCTCTTGTTGTGTGTTGCTCGGACCTGCTTCAGAATCATTAGTGCCTACAGGTGATTGATTAACCACCAGAGGTCTTAGAACTTCTTCTTGATTAGTTGCTTGACGTTGTTAATATAACAACACAAGTTCCTCTTCATCAGGTTGTTCTGGCAGATCGAATGAATTCCATAAACTCTCACAGTTACACATCCTAGGATCACTAGGAATTTGAGTAGGCATTGTGTACTTCTGACAGTCAACATGCTGAGCTAATATGACTCGGTTTAAACTAGGCAAATATACTCGATGTTGAGGACTAGTGTAGCCTACTTAAAATCCTTCCAAAGATCTAGCACCGAATTTACCATCCGAATTTATGACAGTACATGGTGATCCAAACGGTTCTAAGAACTCTAGATTTGGCTTTCTTTGATTGAGCAGCTCAAAACATGTCTTCTTGTGAATCTTAACTGTTAACACCCTGTTTAACGTATAACAAGCAGAGGCAACTGCTTCACTCCAGAAGCTTACAGGAAGTTTTGAATCGGCAAGCATTGTGCGTGTTGTCTCTATGAGAATGCGATTCTTACGTTCAGCTACTCCATTTTATTGCGGAGTATAATGGGCGCTGAATTCGTGAAGAATGCCTTTGTCATTACAGAATGCGAGCATACGATTGTTTTTAAATTCAGTACCATTATCACTTCGAATTCTCTTGATCGGTAAATGGTATAAGTTTTTAAGCTTTCGAAAGAGGATCATCAAATTTTGGAACGGTTCATCTTTACTCTGCTAAAAGAACACCCATGGAAACCTTGAATAATCATCTGTCACAACTCGACAATACAGATCTCTGGATATGCTGCGAATGCTCACTGGTCCGAATAGATCCATATGAAGTCTCTCGAACGGTAATTTGAAAGAATTTAACAGCTTTTTCTGGTGCGGTTTCTTGTGTTGCTTCCCTTTTTACAGCTAAGACAATCGTCATTCAGATGAAAACTTTTCAGATTAACACCCTCCACCAGATTGTTGTGGACAAGATAATTCATCTTTCTCAAATGTATATGCCCCATCTTTCGATGCCAAAGGATTGAATCTTTTTCAGTAGCTTTGGAAACAAAACATTGAGCTGATCTTGACGTTGTTGATGCAATGCTCATATCAAGAACATAAAGATCATTTTCACTCGGAGCTCGCATAAGGATCCACTTCTCAGGTATCTTAAATCCCAGCTTCAGAATCAGACATTCTTTGTCATTGAAATGCATTGTAAATTTCTTATCACAAATTTGCGAGATGCTGAGTAAATTGTTCTCCAACTCCGCTATGTAGTTCACTTTGTCAAATGAAACCACACCATTCGAGAGTTTTCCTTCACCAATGACCTCCTTGATTTCCAGCAAACCCTACGTAGCCTCAACGAATAGATTTCACATCATAGAGCAAGGCTAGCATTCTTGTCATGTGTCGAGAAGCTCCACTGTCCATGATCCACTTTGATATAATCAACCTTGGGAGCCCCTGCACATGTAAATAAGCAATTACTTAAACAGTGAAACCCAAGCCATCTTGGTCTTGGGTGGGTTTGGGATATCAAAGGTTGGAACTCTAACTTCCTTCTTAACTTCAACCCACTGTCCATTTTTTATTTAATTTTACCTTTCGGTTTTACTAGAACAATTGTTGATTTTGGAACATCAGAAGATGGTTTTTTTCTTTGCTACCTAGGTTTGTGCCTTAGAGTATACCTTTTTTGTCTATAATTTTGAATCCTTTTTCTCATTTTCATTTTTATTTGATGATTCACCTTTTTCAAAGTTTGAAAATTTTGTGATTATTGGTTTCACATCTTTGTTGGATTCAAGATCTCGTTTTAAAATCTTTGTAGACACAAACTCAGGTTTCTTTTGTTTCACATCTTCTGTTGATTTCTTAACTTGGTGAACAGGTTTAGATTTAGGACACTTTCATGCAATATGCCCAACTTCATTACATTTGAAACATGTCCTATTATCCGAGACATTGGTTTTCTGAGCCTGTTCACGAAGTTCTTTTTCCTTTTTAAACTATCATTGGATTGTTTTCCAATATTCTCCTTCTCACTCATAGTGTTTGTTCCAAAAACAAAGTCAATTTTCTTTTTATAATTTTGTTTTTGAAACTTTCAGTTGTTCTTCTTTTGTTCAAAACCCAAACCTTCTCTCTTGTTCTTAGGATAATCCCTGCCTTTCTGGTGATAATTGTTATAGACCTTCTTTGGTTTGGAAGAAAATGCAATTACATTCTTTTCAAGATCAGAAAAATTCACTTCAACCATTTTAAAAAGTTTATCAATACGGTCAACATTCACATTCTGGATTGGAAATGCTTCGTCAAAATGCAATTTATCAGATCCATTCATTTTGTAGACAACTACATTAGGATCATCACTTGAATTGTCTTCTGATGATGAAAGATAATTTTTTGTAAAAGCTTTCCTCACTTTCAGATTCTGAATTTGAATCCGAACTCTTTAAACTTGATTCAGCACTTTCAAATTTTGAACTATCTAAGTCACTTCCCAGCACATTTTCAAGAACAGTTTTTACCAATTCAGTTTCACAGTCATCTTCTGATTTAGTATATGTTACGTCGATGTTCTAAGGCAGCTCATTACTCATTTCAGTTTTTAGTTTTAAATTAAGCGCCATATCCACCCCTGATGGTTTCTTTCTAGCATAGCTTTCCCACATGGATGGTGGAACTCGTTCGTAACTTACACTCTTTTTCGTTTCGTTCTTATCATTTTCTTCCTTCTCAACTTAGGAAGAATATGATCGATGACATAAGAACTGGTTGAGTAACTGATCAATAGTTTGTTTACCCTTTCTGTTTCGATTCTTGTTTTTTTCTAATTCATTTTTAAGTTCAGCAATCGTATTTAAATTAATATTTATTGCCATTTGTTTGTCCATCACGGTTGCCTTGAGCATTGATATGGTTTTATCATCTTCTCTATTGATTTGTTCATATTGTTTAATGGTTCTGCCCAGTTTGTCATATGCTTCTTTCATTGTGTTATAATCGCTTTTTCAAATTGTCTGAGTGTTTTTTAACTTCTTTCAAAATTTTATCTTTACGACACATTCACTGCAAGGCTCTATGTATTTATTGCACGGCTTTTCAACCTCGACCACTTGTATTTTCACAACTTCTTTTATCACTTCGTTCACACACTCTGGCTTCTTTTTTACTTCGTCGGAATCTACCTCTTTGAGATTGGCCATCATTACTTTCTCGACATTCATTTCTTTTTCTTCATTTACCACCTCATCAACCTTTGGTTTTGATTCCTCCACTGTCAATCCTTAATAGCTTGAATCGAAATATCCTGCAAAAGAAGAAAGCATATTAGGTGGAATTATATTTTTAAAAGCACTGTGTAGCAAGTTTTCTTCTTCTGAACGTTGATAATATTCCTCCAAAACAGCTTCCTCAATTGCTTCGTCATCAAAGACTGCTTCAGAGTATTCTTCAGTTTCAGGTTCTGGATATTCAATTATCTCTGCTAGTAACGCAAGACTCTCGGTTTGAGTAATGTACTTGTTCCAATTAAAACCTTCATCCTCCTGAGCAATGACAAAGGCTTTTTCTTTTGAATTTGACGTACCATCTTCGATCTGAATCATTCTAGAATTTGTCTGAGGAGGTGATGGTCGATGATACATAGTCTTTTTGTAGTAATCATTACCAAAAGGATTTTGGTTTCCGCTGACTTCTCGGTTGGTACATTCTCTTTTAAAATGTCCTTTCTCGTGACATTTGAAACAAGTAACCTTTGATTTGTCAAAGCCAATCTTTCTATCCATACTTCCTAAATCTTTTCTTCATGTTATTTCCATGACCCTTTGTGCTCTTTGGACTATGGAAGCCATGCACCATTTGATGTCCATCAGTTGTAGTTCTTCCTGATCAATTTGATCATAATCTTCTTTGGTCATATCCAGATTTTCGATTCTCCCAGCAATCAGGCTTTCGTAGGATTCCAGAACGTAAGCAAGCAATGCAATGTGCTGCTTGGCAGTTTGTTCGTTGAAATCTTGGGCGTTTTCAAGGTTTACAGCAATGTTACATTGTAAGACCTTCGGGTTTGAACTAGACTGGCTTGAATGGTTGTTTTGGAAGTTTATTGGAGCATTGTGAAGTTTAAGATATTTAAGGTGTATTAGGTTCAAAGTTTGGAAATGATTGAAAATTTGATTGGCTAGAGAATGAACTTGCAGAGTTATTCACACTAAATGCAGTTTGCACTTTAGGGATTTGGTTGCCAGCTGAACTGCCTTTATAGTATAGGCTCACATCTTGCATCATTTGAGCACCTTTCGCCTTTGCCATTTTTTGTAACTCCATCTCATGGCCTTCAAGTTTTTCAATAAACTTTGACAGACTATAACCACTATACTCTATGCCATTCTTCAGAATTCTTAGATATGTGGTCCAATCTCCTTCTAGAAAAGCGTCTTCCAGTTTGTCCACTAATTTTTCATTTGTCTTTAAAATTCCCAACCATTTCATTTGAACAACTAAGTGACAGTATCGTTCAATCAACTGTTTCATGTTCTCTCCTTTCATCAAACCGAAAATATCAAATTATTTTCTAAGTAAAGCTTTTTTGCTCTTTCTCATCTCAGTACTACCATGATACTTCAATCTAAGTGCATTCCACAATGTTTGAGCGCGATCATCATGTTGCAGAAGTACCAAGATGTCTTCTTTAACTGACTGTTGCAAAAAAAACTCATCATTTTCTTCTCATTAACGAATTTATCTTTTTCCAATGGTGTGAACTGAGATACACGCTTTTCCAGATTATTCTCTTCGATTGGTGGTGTATATTTTTCTTCGATTGCAATCCAATAGTTGAAATGATTAGCTTACACCCAGTTTACGAACTTTTCTTTCCAACCTTCATAATCCTCTACATTCATCAATTTCGGAGGTTTCACTGTTATTCCCATTTCGTTTTCGAGATTCAGTTGTGCAGCAGGAGTTGAAGTTTTAACAGCACTTGTTGCAAAAGTGTTGAAAAACTCAGTGTTATCCATCGTATCGAACAAATTCCCTGGAACAAGATTAAGCTTGAAAATAATTAGCAACACTCACTTCGTATGAGGTGATTTATGATCACTTCGTACGAATTGATAGCAATTGGTGCGAGTTGCACAAACAAACTGTTAAACTGATCACTTCTACGAGGTGTAACGTCACTTCGTACGAAGTGTAGGTATGAATCGTGCGAGGTGATGTTCAATTTTTGATGATTTTTTACATTTTTGACATGAAATAGTATGTTTTAAGATATAATCTTCTCAAGGGTTAATCTACTGATGATTTTACACATTATACTAAAAAATCAGTTCATTTTAACCGTTGATTCGGTTTAAAAGTAAAAAAATAAGAAGAACGGAGTAGAAATAGAAGTGAATCTTGTGTCAATGTCTTCAAATCAAGCTCCTAAGCTCTGATACCACTTGTAGGATCGAGTTCCTCCTTAACAAAGGTACCTAATTTGTTATCTAGTCCAGAATCGCGGAATTATTATGAATCAGTGACAATTACATAAGATATACTTTCAAATTGTTGATTTCATTCAAATGTTTAATGTTTACATTGTGCCTAAAATCCGACAGAGCTTCGCCGTCAGTCTTGCAAAAGTTCTTACATTCAAATGACCTAGAGACTATATATAGACACACACACTTTGCACCAAAGGACCTCAACTTGTACGAATTGTCTACTTCATACGAGTTGCACTTCGTACGAAGTGTGAACATACATTACAAACTTCAATATCTAACAATCAAGAAACCCTATTACAACTCGACTCGACCTGAGACAAAGACAACAGACATAGTGCATCAACAATATACCACTCTTTTAAGTAAAGTAGGACAATACAGAAAATGTATTATATCCAAACGTATCTCCCTTCTCGATTAAAGATACATATTGTGCAATACCAGTAATCTATATATGTATTTATTTGATATTATTATCTAATATTAATAAATGGTTTCAGTTAATACTACATGGCATTCTATCCTTTAACCTCACAATTACTTATATTTTAACAAAAAATATATACTGAAATAAAATATAAGTAATTGTGAGGTTAAAGGATAGAATGTTATGTGACATTAACCGGAATCATTTATTAATATTAATATTATATTATATTATATATATATAACAATTATCTACTTACATGAATAGTAAGTTGACTTTTTGACTTTTTCTTCTCTTTTTTAAATATTTTTTAAACTCTCGGCTTTTAGTATTAACGCTTACAATCTCTTCAACTTTTCAAAGACTTTGTAATTAAGCTTTACGTGTTTATTTTTATGTACGTCTCGGTATAAGTTCAAGTTGATTTATCAATGTAATTTTTCCTCGAAAAATGAATTGAGTCAAATATAATGTGATCCTATGTTTATTATTGTGTTTCAGTTGATCTATAATTTGACGTAATTTTTTCCCGAAAATCAGTCAGGTCAAATATAATACATTTTCGTGCTTATTTTTTTGTATGTTTTCAGTAGGGGTGAGCACAAAACAGAATTAACCGAAACCGAATAACCGAATTAACCAAACCGAAGCAATAACCGTTGGTTCGGTTATTGTCTTTTGAATATCCGAACTTTCGGTTTCGATTAATTATATATCTAAAACCGAAAATAACTAAACCGGACTGATTAGCCAAAGATGTATATATATATATACCAAACTCTCTTAATGTAATGTTATTTATATGTTCATGACTAACTAGATTTTTTAACCTTTAATCTAAACGAGGGTCTATTAGTGTTTGTTTTATTATGTACATAGGGCCCATTACCAATATGTATGAGGTATCTATATAACTTATTTTACTAGTTTTATATTTATTGGATAATTACCAAAACCAATCCATAACCATTGGTTAACCAACCATCCGTTATGGTTATGGTTAATACTTTTCGATTAACCGAACCCTCGGTTAACCGAATTTGCACACCCATAGTTTTCAGTTGGTCAACGTTTTAACGTAAATTTTGTTCGAAAACGAGTCGGATCAAATATAATATGTTTTCATTATACGGTATAAATTCGAGTCATTTTAGGTCTCGACACCGCCGCAATGCGTCGTACTATTCTTTAACTAAAAAACACTATTTTTATGTGCTTATTTTTATGTACTAACAGTATAAAATCAAGTAGGCTTACATTTCGACGTAAATTTTCATTAAAGTTATATTTAAGATAGCTTTTACGTTTCATTTACAATTAATTTAAAATCAGTCAATCTCGTGTCCAATAAATATTTTTATGGTTTTCTGTCGATGTAAATCATGTGTTGATATACTTTTGAGCATATTTCTTTCGGTTGCTATGCTGAACCAAAATAGATATTGATCGAAACCCCGCAGCGTAGCGCGCGTAATCTTACTATAACATACATTTGCCAAGTTTTGTTAACAGTGACTTACAATTTTACAAGCAAAAAAGTACAAGAGAAGTAAAGAATTTCGTCTTTTAGACCCCTTTAATATTAATAAGTTTATCATATGAACCTCAATTTTAATAAAAATGTATTTTCGTTTTTTTAACAAATTAACACTAAAGCTTCTGAACTTTAATAAAGGTTATCAACGACGTCTAGGTTTCATTTTTCTTATACAAGGGGTTATGCATGCTGCGCTATCTTTTTTTGCGATATCAGGTATCGTTACCGTAATAAAACGAACCGATACAACCAAATTATCGCAACCAAATTATTGCCGCAACGCGCGACGTTAGATTACTAGTTAGATTACATATATAAAAATCCATTTGAATTTATTATTTTATATTTATTTACTACATTAAGGGTTTTCGAGTTTAAAACCCATGTACCTTTTACAACTGCCAAAACAAAATAGACACGCCATATTCGAGTTATGCGATATCCATATTAAGATTTGGATTCATAAATTCAACCCGTGGATCTGTGAACCCCAAACTCATCAACTTGTTCATAAATAAAAACATTAAGAGTAAATTATAAGTTTTGTACTTTATGTTTACACCAAATTGCAGGGGGTGTTCTTTAGCGCAAAAGTTTATAAGTTCCATACTTAATGTTCCAAAATCTTACACGTTATGTTCTTTAGGCCAAACCCAATTAATTTTTTTTGTTAAATCTAGTCATGTGCCTTACACATGAGGGCATTCTTGTCATTTCACAATTTGAAGGGCTATTTTGTAAAGAAATTTTAAGCACAGACCATTCTGTATTAAACTTAAAAAATTAAAAAAGAGTTAAATGGCAGGATAGTCCCTGTGGTTTGCTCTTTTTTCACCTTTAGTCCCTAACTTTCTAAAATTACAGCTATATTCTCCAACTTTTGTATTTTCGTTCCCGGATAGTACCTAGGCCTAACATCAGTTAGTTTTCTTAGTTAAGAGAATGTGAAATGACAAAAATACCCTAACTATAAAATAAATAACTTAACTATTAAATAGATTTATTTATTTATTTGTGGGACCCACACCCCACCTTCCTCCCTCTTTCTTCTCCCCTCTGCAACTCCATCATCCCCACTCCCACCCCCTTTTCTCTCTTCTACCTTCTGCAACGACTTCACACATTTCTACCACAACCACCATACACCTCCACCCCAATAAAAATACTAACCATTAAATCACACAAAATAATTACCCTAATCTTTCCAACTATCCATAAACATTGCATCATATACACAAAATTGATGATAAAGATTTAAATACGAAATTCAGATCTTTTGAAGAAAAATAAACAGAAATCGAAATTCAGTCGATTATGGTGGAAGACGGTGGGTGGTTGTCTTCCGGGTTTCATAATTGCCGCCCCGGTGGTAATGGCGAGGGGTGGTGATGACAGTGGCGGTGGCCGGTGGTGGTGGTGGTCACTGGTGATGTCGGCGGTGGAGGTGACGTTGGTGGTCGTACCAGAGAGAGAGAGCAGGGAGATATAGAAAAGGGATAATCTGGTGGTTGGGGAAGAATGAGATTGCAGGTTTTATGAAGAAGAAGTGGGTGTGGGGCCAAGGCTTTATTTAATTAAATTCTTTTATTTATTAGATTTTTAATATCAAGGGTATTTTTTTGTAATTTCACATCCGCTTAACTGAGAAAACTAACCTCACGTTAGGGACTATCCGGAAACGAAAATTGAAAAGTTGAGGACTATAGAGGTAATTTTAGAAAATTAGGGACTAAAGGTGAAATCGGAGCAAACCATTTAAGCATTTAACTCATTAAAAAATATATAAAGTCTCACTCTCTCTCTCTCTTATCTAAAACTCCATCCCTCTCTTCTTTCTCTCGAACAACAGCTGGAAATGAAATCAACTTTTCAGGTGAACTTTTACTTTGAAAGCTTTTGTTTGCCAAAAAATTCAAATCATAGCAAACCCACTCGTCCATATCATCGTTCACAGTTCAAACATATCTCAAACCAATCAAACCTTTTTTAAGCCTTCATCATTGCCCCACATCATCAACAATCGATCGCCACTTCAATCGGAGCCCTCTGGTTTGCCGGACTTTGACCATCGCCGTTACCGAACGCGAATTTCCACCACCTCCACATTCCGCCGCACCTTTCGACAAATCCGCCGCTGCAACCTTTCGCTCCGCCACGCCCGCCGCACCGCTGAGTTTGCAACAGTCGTATGGTCATGACCACAGATATACGTTTTATAGCTCAGTTCCATCCGTGTAGTTGAGGCAAAGGTTCAGATTACGTGATTCCGGTGATTGGGGGGGTGTGTTTTCCGGCGAGAGATGTTAAATTAAATAATAATAATTTTTAAAACTGGTTTGTTTTATTCTTTTAAATAATATTAAAATAAATATGTAAGAAGACTAAAATACCCTTATGTAATCTGATTTAACCAAAAAATCTAACTGGGTTTGGCTTAAAGGACATAACATGCAAGATTTTGAAACATTAAGTACAGAACTTTTAAACTTTTATGCTAAAGGACACCGCCTGCAATTTAGTGTAAACATAAAAGACAACTTGTAATTTACTCAAACATTAAATTATTTTGGACATTAAACTCGAGGGTATATTTTTCTTAGCATGGTACAATTTCAATAAATTAAGCCTGAAATGAAATGCTTAAAACCCTCGAATCATCTTTTTCCCAAATTCTCTCCCTTCTACATATCTCTCTCTGTGCTACAAACTGCTAGAAAATGATGGTAGAGAAAGGTGAGTACATTGAAGAAGTGAAACTTACTTTTCAAAAGCCTAGCAAAATTGAATGGTTTTGCGGTCCTTATAAAAAAAATATGTCTCTTTTATTTTTTATTGAATTTCAGTTTAATTATTATATTTGTTTAGATTATTATTATTATTATTATTTAATGTTTATGATGCCTACAAAACACGTGCTATTCATGAATATATTATGTTTGTTTTATAATTAGTGATGGTTAAGATATCTTTTAAAACGTGTGAACAGTTTCGTATAGAATTAATTTATTGGTGTTCATGAATATTCAATTGAATAATTCTCAAAGAGATAAAGAATAAGTGTGAAATTTGTTAAGAATTTGTGCTAAAATTTGACCAAATCGATTTCTATTTATAGGGTGCTAAAATTTGACCAAATCGATTTCTATTTATAGGGTTGAACCGGTGCAATGAATCATCGCTATCATTGATGAAACCTCGTGATAGTTGTTATAACCGTCGATTATAACTGTTCACCACTTTTGCTATTAATAAGTTATGCCACTGATGATCAATTTGGTACCAAGGCCATTGTTGCCACTAATCTTCATTCACTACCAAATACCAATTTTATGCAAAACTTATCCCTAGCTACAAGCTATGCCCTGGACCCCACCAGGGGCGTTGTCCCAGGTATCCTGGTTTATAATGGGCATCGTCCCCTTGAACTACTAACATGTCTTGACTCTTAAGTGCTAACTTTCACTTTCATCCCTTTATACTATATATAATATACAACCTCAACCTATTTAACTTTTTACTAATTTAATTTTTCTCCAATAATTTTGTCGTCAACTTTAAAAAAACATGAATACATAGTTGTATTTATATTTTTCTCGACATTCCGGTATATATCTTTTTGTAAATGGAATTGTATTCAAAGTATAATGTTTTTTATATAGTAGGTTATATTGGGTGACGGTGTCGTAACGAACAAACCGATACCGATTGAACAACATTGGTACTGATATATGTACAACATGACTTTATTCTTTGAGTAACACATTACACATATTTATATTTATATGTTGGGTTATATTAGATAACGTTTCCGTAATGAAATCGTTATAAATAATTTTTTTATATTGTGAACTATACCGACTACCACTATCATAACGAACATATACCGACACCAACTGAACAACGTATGTACAAATATAGATATTTGTTTTATGTTTTCAATCAATTTAGAACACCTTTCAATATCCTTTTGGTCATACAACTTTACTTTTTTAGTTGCATGAAACAAGTTTTGTGTAACTAAACCTTTATAAATAGTTTATTTTTTTATTTTGAAACCCACATATTTTTTTTACTAAACCGAACAAATACAATCCGCACAACATTCAACACCGGTGGTACTATTCATTTTTTGTTTTTTCTTTTATTTCAATGCACTTCGGTTTTGATATTTTTCATTATCATAATTGGAGTTGTACCGTACTACAACATAACTTTGTATCACAACTTTGTGTTTGTAATTTTTATTTGATTTCAAATATAATTTTGTATACAATCTTTTATGTATTATATTATACATATACAAAATTCCCACGACCTCAAGTTTGGCAATCCAGATAGTTTTAAATTATAATGTGCGCATCTACGTTTATCTGTATTCGGTGAGTTATTACTATATCTGTCTTAAATGCAATATTTATAAAAAATGCTTTATTTATCATAATTTTAAATATATTAAAGCTCTAATGGTTCTTGATATTAAAAAATAAATCCAAACTTTGAGATGTTATATCAATTCACCAGTTAAAAACATATGTATTATATGATATTATACAGTAAATTATATAATTATATAATTCCTAGAAAAAACCTCATATAATTGACGTACTTTTATTATCATATGATTGTTTAAAAAACGAACTTAAATTTATCACAAAAACAACAACATATGTTAATAAGTAACACTGAAATTAATACTATAGTAACAAGTGTATTACACCGGTTGAATACTTAATAATATATAATACATAAATATATACATTCTTCATATTACTGAAATTAGATATTACATTACATATATATATATACATATATATAGGGGGTTTAAATGAGAACGCTAAATATTGTGAGAACCATGAGAACGAATGAAAAAACTGCAAGAATTTGGTCAAAAATCATTCAAATTCAAAATTTCTTTACACTTATCATTATTATTCGAATACAATGCTGGAAATTAAATTTACACTTTTTAAATTTACGTGAATTCGTAAATAAAGAAAATTTACACATGTGTAAGTTTGCCATTTACACGTGTGTAAGTTTGCCATTTACACATTGTAACTTTGTTATCTTTACACATGTGTAAAAATTTAATAAAAGTGATTTTGAGAGTAGAAATGACTTATTTGATATTGTAAATCTTTTTTTTTGGTGTTGTATTTTAATTACAACTAAATGAAAGCTCCCCCGCGTTGCGGCGGGGGCTAAAAGCGTGTTATATCGCTCTGTTTCTCTATCTAGAAACCCCATTGATGTTCCTCTCTCTACAAAATGTTCGTAAATGATCAGACAAAAACTCGTCGGAAAGCGTATGCAACTAAGAGAGAGAGTTTCAGAGAGAGTAAGAGGTATAAGAGAAAGAGATAATGAAGAGATGTCTGGGGTTTTAAAGAGCAAAAAAAACAAATGTCAAACAAATATAAATAGTGGATAGAAAATAAATATGCAGCTATTATTTTAAAAGCTTACAATCAAATCAAACCCATAATGCAAGAAATTGATGCCGGAAAAAAAACACCAAAGTAAAGTGTACAAAATCCTTATGCCTTTAAATGTAGGGATGAGCAAATGGTACCGGTATCGAATTTACCGAACCGGGACATTTTCCGTACCGATTCGGTACCGACTTTTAACATTTTCAGTATCGGTTCAGTACCGGTATTTATCGGTTTTTACCCTAAAATACCGGTATCGTACCGTACCGGGTATATTCGGTATCCACTTTTGGGAATTTTCGGTACCGGTTGGTACCGAGCCATCCGTATTTAGATGTTGCAAATTATACTACTATATATGTAAATATACATATACAAATTTGTATTTAGTGGATACAACCCACCAATGTTTTAAAATTCGGTTTTTATACCGTATTGGATTTGGCTCAAAAGCGGATTAACCGGGTATACCGGACAGTTCACCCGGTACAACCTGCCGGTTTAAACCGGTTTTTAATACATTGCAACCCAGTAAGCATTATGGTACAAAAATATATATATATATATATATATATATATATATATATATATATATATATATATATATATATATATAGGGAGAGGATCATGAGAAAACTAGAGATAAATGAGAAAACTAGAAAAGTAACTAAAAAAGCCAAAAAAAAAGCATAAAAAACATACAATTTTTTTTTTACATTTTTTTTATAAAAAATCGTTGCTTTTTATGTATAAAAATTTTTTTTTCAAAAAAAAAAAAACTTGTACTGCACATGTGCATTATATGTATATGTTGTACATGTGCATTATATGTTATTTTTATTTTTTAAAGTTTTTTATATAATATATGTAGCGATTTTTTATAAAAAGTCAAAAAAATTGATATGTTTTTTTTTGGTTTTTTTGGTTAGTTTTTTGGTTTTTTCATTTAAACTAGTTTTCACATGATCCATCCCATATATATATATATATATATATATATAAGTTTGTTGCGTAAATAATTTTGTCTTTAGTGGGTACAATCCACTAAGCATTATGGTACTGAAGGGGTATGGTCCCAAAAACTTTGCGCCAACCAAGGGAACCATACCCACTATTAACTTCTAAGAAGACCTTGCGCAGGCTTCTATATCAAGGAAAGTCACTGAAACCTTGCGCCAAGTATCCAAAGAAGGAAAGGATCACTTAACCTACTTGCACGGGCTCGCGCAAGGTTCAAAGTTAACCTTGATCAAACTCCTTGGATAACACTTTATGTACAAACCTTGCATCGATATTTATATCAAAGCAAGTACTCATCAAAAATGTTGCGCCAAGCAGCAGGAAGAGGAAAGAAGATCAGTTAACTAACTTGCGCCTCTCGCGCAAGGAGACAGTTAATCCTGAGAAATTCTCCCTTAGCAAAAATCCTCGAGTTTGTGCAGAAGCAAAGGGAATCTTTTCTGTTGTAACAGACTGAACACGTGGCAAGCAACAGATAGATTACAGCTGTGATATCTTCTAGAAGCCACTAACACCCAATCGTGCAAGCATCTTTTCGGTTGTAACCAATTGCCACATGGCAGCATCTGGGACGATCGAGAGATCACGGTGATAGCATGCTCACATCAATAAAATATAGTGATCTCATGACGACACGTGGCACCTCCCTAACCGTTGATGAGCTCACGATCCGTGTGCACTAACGGATAACCACAACTTAACAGAGTGGCGAAAGATTCCGGTAAGATTAACATCTCTCATTTTGGCGCCCAAACCCCAGCTATAAATAAGTGACTTGGACTACAAGTAGAAGGTATTCATTCTCAACTACTATCTCTCTTACTATACTTTACTTCCGACTACCTCTACTTATTCTCACACCGGAGGGTGGTCACAGAGAGAACCCCCCTTCTCCCCGTGGTGAGCTAACGGTGTTCTGTTTTGCAGGAGCAGTTGGAGTACTGTTATATTCATCATCGTGAAACCAAATGAAGGATTAACCCCTTTTATGCAAAGCCCATTCCATAGATCTACTTAGATTCCGGTCTAGTTGATCTAGGGTTTCTTCATTGGCGCCCACCGACTTTCTTTTGTTTTCTCATCTTTCGTTTTGTTTCACCCAGATGGACCGTCATTTCCAGGTCTAGACGATCACCTGCACCTATTAACCGGCGCAGGACTTATTGGAGGATGGACTTTACCTATGTGGTGTCATCTGTTTGTGAAAACGTTAACTGGGGCTGCGCGGCTGTGGTTCGATAACTTGCCGACAGGTAAACTCTCTTCATGGAATGATCTTAAGGAAAAATTCCTTACTCATTTTAGTCAGCAGCGTCATTATGTTAGAGATTAATCGGATGTGATGAACATCTGGTGAAGAGACAACGAGAGTTTGGAAGATTTTATTACGCAATACAACAAGGAGGTTTTAGAAATCGGTGACGTGCATGAAGATCTTATCCGCGCACAGTTCAAGTATGCGGTAAGATGTGACGAAATGATTAAGGTACTTTCTGGTACTACTGGTTTACCGAAAAGTTGGGATAAGCTCATGGCAGCAGCCAAGGTCTGTGTGCAGACCGAGCGCAACCTTAATTCAAACAGACCTCCTCTACCTCAACATCGTCCTGAAGATTTGAGCAAAGGAGGTCGGAAGTTTAAAAGAGTTGGAAGGACTCGAACCAGAGTTCTTACTCACCATACTCTCCAATGGACGCCCGCGCAACGATTAACAAAATCACAACTCAGAAAGCTATTAAGAACGAAAATAGAGAGCGATATTGGACTCTTCTCATTAAATCTCCCGCGGAAGTCTTGAGCACTGAGAATTATCAATTCAAACAACCCCAGCCCATGAAGAACAAAAAAGGTCAAGACCCAAACCTCTTCTATGATTTCCACAAAGACACATGGCATACAACCGATAATTGCATTAGCCTACGCACATAAATTGAAAAGGCCCTGAAAAGTGGTAAGCTGACACACTTGGTGCAATCAGTTTGAAAAGAGGTCAGGCAACTCACGCGCGGTGATGAGGGGCCAAGCAATAAAAAGATGAAACAAGTTGCCATGATCCAAGGGAGCTCGTCGCGCAAACGCAACTTTCAAAGGTTCCGAGGAGAAAAATGGCGAGAGCAACAAGTGATATTTCCTGTAGTTCCAGGTGGGCCTCAGGAAGAAAGACCAGCGGTAATTTCAGGCATCTTTGGCCATTACCAAACCGACTATATGTTCATAGATCCGGGAAGTTCTATGGATATCATATATGAACAGTGCTTCAAACAGTTAGATCCGGAAGACAAGGCACGCCTAGAACCAGATGACTTCCCGTTAACTGGATTCTGCAATGAGGCTGTCTTCCCTCTTGGACAAATAGTTTTTCCTGTGATTCTTTCAGATGGAAAACACTCGCGCACCATTCAAGTGAACTTCATGGTAATGCCAGCAACATCCCATCACGACGTGTTATTAGGGAGACGAGCACAACGATATTTCAGCATGATCACATCTGCGCCTCACGCTGCATGTGGTTTCCCAACGCCAACTGGAGTAGCTATCATCTTCGCCCGGAAAGAGATTTATGTCTATTGAAGAATCAGTTGTTAAGGCAGCTAAATCAACATCACCAAATGAACCTGAAAAATGGGTACTGAACAATAAGTATCCCGAGCAACCAATTATCCTTGGTCCTACAATTTCTATGGCGAGTCGCGCAAAACTTAAGACCTTGTTGTTTTGAAATATGGATATCTTCGCGTGGACTCCTGCAGATATGGTAGGGGTTCCGCGCAAGATAGCTGAGCATTGCTTAAACGTCTTCCCGACGGCGCAGCCGGTGATTCAGAAAAAGCGCAGCCTTGGATCCGAAAAGACCGAAGCAATGAATGAGCAAGTTGCAGAATTATTGAAAGTTGGGATCCTGCGTGAAGTCAAATATCAAACCTGGTCGCAAACCCAGTAATGGTGAAAAAGCACAATGGCGGCTGGCGCATGTGCGTTGATTTTAAAGATTTAAACAAAGCGTGTCCCAAAGACTGCTACTCTCTTCCCGAGATAGACAAGAAAGTCGATTCAGTAGCTTCTTTCCGTTGGAAATGTTTCCTAGATTGTTACAAAGGATATCATCAAGTGCTGATGAAAAAAAAAGGACGAAGACAAAATAGCTTTTCGCACGGAGAAAGGAATTTTTTGCTACACGAAAATGCCCTTTGGTCTCCGCAATGCGGGAGCTTCTTACCAAAGATTAATGGACACTGTCTTTGGCGATGACATTGGCAAGACAGTAGAAGTTTACATCGACGACTTGGTCATCATGAGCAATTCAGAAGAAATAATGCTAGAAAATATCCAGAGAACCTTTGATTCCTTGCGCAAGGTCAATTTGAAGTTAAACCCAGGGAAATGCTCTTTTGGCATGGAAGAAGGAAAATTCCTAGGTTTTGTGGTTACGAAGGAAGGATTCAAGGTCAATCCTGAAAAGGTGGAGGCCATCCAAAAGATGTCGTCTCCCACCACCATCAAAGAAATGCAACGATTGGCTGGGAGATTAGCTGCGCTTAATCGTTTTTTGGCTAAACATGCTGCGAAATCATTCCCATTTATCCGAACCTTGCGCAATTGTGTCAAACGTAAAACCTTTTCATGGACTCCTGAAGCGGGGAAAGCTTTTCAAGAAATGAAGGATTGTCTTATTACCCACACTTACTGCGCCACGCAGTAAAGAGCCGATGATTCTTTATCTTTCAGCATCTCCAATGGCAGTTGGAGCAGTATTAATGGTGGATCGCGAGGGTGTTCAATTTCCAATATACTACATCAGTAAAATGCTAAATGATCCAGAAACTCGATACTCTATAACGGAAAAATTAGTGTTAGCTCTTGTTCATGCTTCGTGCAGGCACGTCATTACGGTACTGACAAATTATCATATTGGTCAAGTTTTTCTAAACCAGATGTCTCGGGACGCCTCGCGAAGTGGGTAATTGAATTGGGAGCAAACAACATATGTTACAAACCAAGACTAGCTATCAAGGGTCAAGTGTTAGCCGACTTTATTGCTGAAATTCTAGCAGATAAGGTTGAAGAATGTGAAGCAATTCAAAATCCAGTTCCCATTATCGATGACAGAGAATGGATCTTATACACTGATGGTGCATCAAACAACGATGGGGCAGGAGCAAATTTCTTCGCAAAGGCTTCTAGATTGCCTTTCTTTCCTATGCGCGGCCGAGCAACCTTTTTCGGTGGAGACGGTGGTAGAGTCTCAAACTCTTTTCTCTTCTTGGAAGTGCGCTTCAACGCCTCTTCAGGACTTTAAGGGATCTCCAAAGGATCATCTGGGTTCGAAGCAGGAAGAGAGGAGGTGACGATGGATTCTGGTTTTGGTTTCCTCAAACCTACAGGAGCAAGACCCTCTAGTGAGTCTGACACCACCACATAATCACACCAATAATCAGATACGATACGCGTACCTTTCTTGCCTTCAGTCTTTGTAGCCACAGAAGGTTTACTTTTCCGGTCTGGCTTGGTGGAGGTTGGCGCAGTAGTAGCAGCAGCAACTGTTGGTTTTTTCTTCTTCTTCGAGTCAGGGCCTGCGCCCAAGTTTAGCAAATCACCTACATGACCAATAAATGAAGGAAATGTTGTGCCATAAGTAACATTGCAATATTACTTAGAGTTGGTATCTGCAAGTAATATTGCAATAACTCAGGCTTCGCACAAAAAGACTTACCAGTAGTAGAAGTGGGCGGCGAGTCGAGATCTTCATTCTTAGGGAGTTCAAAATTTCCTAAGATCTGAGTAAACCAAGTTTCTTCATTCTCTTCAAGTGGCACAACAGCCATTTTCCCATTATCTCTCTTATACGCCACTTGGTGTAACGGCGCAACTGTCAAACAAAGCATACCAACTAAATTTCTTCAACATGAAAAATACTAAAAACAATGCAAAAAATGAGAAAGTTGCTTACCAAATCCATCCTCGGTATAAACTGGTTTTTCTTTTCTTTCCTTCTTCCATAAGAAACTCATCCCTGCAGCAATCAGTGCCCTCTCCGGCAATATAATATTCGGGATATCCTTTATATTTTGATACCACACTTCGTCGGTCGGAATAGCTAAAGTTTCCAGCTCTATATCCTCGGCAGCCAGGAACGTCATCGCAAGTGGGATCACTGCCGCCTTAATATAGAAAAACTTATGTTTCCAGTCATGATATGATTTGGGCGACGTCACCAACAACCGTTTGGCTTGCACCTGTTTTGAAAAGAATAGAAACCCAAAGAACAGTGAAGCTGGTAAAATACACGGAATTTCTCCACAGTCGGTATCATCTGCATCGACCGGCAAACAAACTCGAAGTGTCGGATCCTCACCATACCCATCAGATTCAGTTGGGAAATATGAAACTTATAAAAATCCAAGATCTCCAACATAATGTGTGTTACCGGTAGCCTAAAATTGCCCTCGGCAAAATAATCGTAAAAAAGAGTGATGTAACCGGCCGGAGCATCCGCCGCCGTTGAACCCTCACTGGGGAAAAAAGCCCCCCAGGTCTTGGAAAAAAAATTGCTAACAAGAGCATCAAAGTATGCCTTCCCCCACTTCAATGGAGGCAGTGCCGACATAGCCAGAGCATCAACTCTACCAGTGCTAGATCCGGTCGCCATAGAAACCTTACAGAAAAGAACTCTTGAAAAAAGGGATTAAAGAAGAAGACGATCAGAATTTATACAGTCGCCGGAATATATGAACACAAGTGATCCTCTCTCTAGAATATCGCCTGGTGAAGAAGAATGGGAAGCCATTTCCCTTTATATACCAATCGCAATTAATGCCAGGTACGACTGCAGCGACTTTTGCGACCATCACTCTTCCCCAGGTAACTGCAAGGGCGAGTGGGGAACACTAATCGCCCCACGCGCGCGAGTGTCGCCGAATTGTCATTAAATGCAGTAAGACGCGTACTATTGACAGCCTGTCAACAGTACCACCACGTCTCAAGAACGTGCGTGTTCACCAACTACGTCATTTGGATGAGCAACACGTGTCCAAATATATTTGAAATTCAAATATCTTCCAAAAGATCACTTGTGACACGTCACCAAAAAAGCATAAAGCAACAAAAGACAAACACCCGTACAGCGCAGCATATTTTTTAAGTCCAGTGCTCCACCTACTCTTTACTTCCACATAGGAGCAACACTGAACTGGGGGGACTTGAAGGGTATGGTCCCAAAAACCTTGCGCCAACCAAGGGAACCAAACATATTAACTTCTAAGAAGACCTTGCAGGCTTCTATATCAAGGAAAGTTACTGAAACCTTGCGCCAAGTATCCAAAGAAGGAAAGGATCACTTAACCTACTTGCACGGGCTCGCGCAAGGTTCAAAGTTAACCTTGATCAAACTCCTTGGATAACACTTTATGTACAAACCTTGCGTCGATATTTATATCAAAGCAAGTACTCATCAAAAATGTTGCGCCAAGCAGCAGGAAGAGGAAAGAAGATCAGTTAACTAACTTACGCCTCTCGCGCAAGGAAACAGTTAATCCTGAGAAATTCTCCCTTAGCAAAAATCATCGAGTTGGTGCAGAAGCAAAGGGAATCTTTTCTGTTGTAACAGACTGAACAAGTGGCAAGCAACAGATAGATTACAGCTGTGATATCTTCTATGTCACACCCCGACCCGCAGCGGAATAAGAGTCGGGGCATAATTGGGTTATCACCAAAGCTCATGATATTTACTAATATGTTTCATATTTATTAAATTCAAAATTACATCCTCAATATTCCAAACATGTTCATACAATTACAAAGAAAGATAATCAACTAAACAATCCAAAGTCTAAACCGGTTTATTCTTCTAAGCCATCCTATATGTTTCTTGCTGCAGCTGGATCACCTGTATCATGTGTAAAAATGGGGGTTTTTGGGTCAACATAAGTTGGCAAGTGAACCTTGTTAGAAAACATTTATATTGATTTCTTGTTATATGTATTATGGAAAATTGTGCAATAATCATATGTGAGCAAACGTAAATAATCATACAATAACCATAACAACAACAAACAATAACATACAATAACAAACCAACTTGCATGAATATATAACATGAATGATACTGTATATGTTGGCAACGTCACGTTCACGCTCATAGGTAATGGGGAACGGACGACCTATGATAAATGTCTGTGCGATCAAGGCTCAATCAAACGGAGCCGATCGTATGTTGGCAACGCCTCGTTCACGCTCATATGTAATGGGGAACAGCTCAACGCTCATATGTAATGGGGAGCGGCGGCCTATGATAATGTATGTACTGAAAATGATAAATTTAATCTAAACATTAACCACACAAACAGTTGATACATATTGAATACACATTTGATCATGAATATGATGGATGCACAATAGTTTAAATGTAATAAATAATAAGACACATGATACACCCCAAAAACGTGATTAAAACGGGGAATTTGTAGAGATTCACTCACATTGGGTGCGTTCGGTTGAAGATGTTGAAATGCGCACGAGTTTAGAGGATTGATCGACGAGAATTAACTAACCTAAATAATAACGAAAAGGTATGGTAAATGAGTGGATTTTATTAATAATATTAATAAGATTTTAGATATATTTTTGTGAGTTTAAGGCTATTTTCTAACTTTAAAAACATTATTTTTAAGTATTTTTAATTGATTTTTAAATTAAATAAATAAATAAAAATATATAAAAAAATGTTGACTTTTGAGTTGACCGTTGACCGTGACTGTGACTGTTGACTGTTTGACCGGTTCGCTAGTGTGCAAGTATGCGCCGGGTAAGGCTCGAACCCGAGACCTCCCGTACGCGTGCACGCAGCTCTACCAACTGAGCTACGTGTCTAACCCGAAATATTTCTGTTTTTAATTATATTTATATACTGTTCTAATTTATTCAAAATTCATTTATTTTTGAAAAGGATTTTAATCATCGAACCGGCGTGCGTAACAGGTCTCGAACCCGGGACCTGTGGTTTAGTGTTGCACACAGTCCACCGCTGGACTGTGTGTCTAACCTGGTTAATATACTGATTTTTATTATACTTAACATCTTCAGTGAGTTAACCCGGTTCGGCTCTTAAAAAAACATTTTTATTTCCGAGAATAGGGTCGTGATAGGGATCGAACTCGAGACGTATGTTTATTGTTTGCACACAGTCTACCGCTTGACTGTGTTTCTAACCCGTTTATTATACTGATTTTAATTAATCTTATAATCATGATCGACTTCGTCTTCTTCGCTCAAGAACGTAGACAACGATTAATCAACTGTTTCTTGCTTAATTCGATTAACAGGCGTATGAATGATTAAAATGTAACGGATAGGAAAAGGTTTTGGGAATGAACATACCGGAATGATGACTTTTCACAGAACTCCGGCAATGTCGTTGGCTCTGTTTTTATGAACTTCGTCTGAGCGGACTAATTAACAGTTTTGATTAGCTAGTTGTGGAATTGAAGTACTAAACAAGAGTTATCAGAAGGTTTAAAAGATTATACCGTTTCACAGCGCAATCTAGGAATTTTCAGAAGTTTTCCGGCGAGTGTTGATTATCCGATATCGTCGCCTGGAACTGATTCTAATTGAAGGGTTTGAGTTAGCAAAAGCTTAACAACTGATAGAAGATGGAAGAATTGAGAAACTTACCGTTTTGATGGAAGACACGGTTTTTCGGCGAAAGTCCGGCAAGTTCAAAAATCGATTCCGACGATCAGAAATTTGAGTAAAAGTGAAATTAGAGGTTCTATGAATGTTACTGAGTCGCGAGATGATGATTTTGTTGAAGTAATTCAAGAAGTGAATGTTTTCGGTTATAAAAACCGAACATCACATGAATTCAAGTTCATTCAAGACTGAATTGATTAAGAATGTCGGTTTATCGGTTATTTTCAGGAATCCGCGATCACTCAAACGTCTTGGACAGTTGGAAGCCGATATCGGTTTCAGTTTGGCGCAACAGGTTGATTCACGGTTGTACATATGTTTTAATTGTTTCCTAGATTTCACAAAGACATCAAGTGGCGGAGTGGTTGGATGAGTGTGAGTTAAGTTGCTAGGCTTCCCGGCTGACCCGGGTTCGAATCCCGGCAGCCTGTTTTTCTTTTTATTTATTTTATTTTTACTTTTTAACATTTATAGCTTATAAATTCAAATTTGTTTATTAATTATGTAACGTTTAAAATTATAATAAGTCATAAATACGCAACGAAATTTTTATAACTTGATATCCGATTACAAACGAAGCGGGTTTGGAAAACCCATTTTTTGACAAATGTTACAGTATCCCCTACTTTTAGAAATTTCGTCCCGAAATTTAAGTAGTAGTGGTAACAGGAAAAAGATGCGGGTATTTTTTGCGCATTGAGTCTTCACGTTCCCAAGTAAACTCAGGTCCCCGTTTCGACTCCCAGCGTACCCTAACTATTGGAATACGACTCCGTCTTAAACGTTTTTCTCCGAAGTCCATGATCTCTACTGGTCTTTCAATGAAATGCATAGATTCATCGATCTGAATATCTTCCAGGGGAATATGGAGGTTTTCATCGGCGAGGCACTTCTTCAAGTTTGATACGTGGAATGTGGGGTGAATTCTGTTGAGTTCTTCTGGTAGATCAAGCTTGTATGCTACAGGTCCTACTCTTTCGAGTATCTTGAAAGGTCCTACGTAGCGTGGTGCTAGCTTGCCCTTCTGGCCAAAACGAACTACTCCCTTCCACGGTGATACTTTTAAAAGTACATGATCACCAATGTTAAACTCCAAAGGCTTTCGTCGTTTATCTGCATAACTCTTTTGACGACTTTGTGCCGCTAGAAGATTGTTTCGTATTTGATGGATCTTGTCTGTGGTTTCTTGAATCAATTCTGGACCGGTGATTTGAGCTACCCAATTTCGTGCCAACATACTGGAGATCGGCACTTACGACCATATAAAGCTTCGAAAGGTGCCATGCCGATACTTGAATGATAGCTGTTGTTGTACGAAAATTCAACTAATGGTAGATGAGCGTCCCAATTTCCCTTGAAGTCTATGACACATGCTCGAAGCATATCTTCAAGAGTTTAAATGGTGCGTTCAGATTGTCCATCAGTTTGAGGATGATAAACGGTACTGAGGTCTAATCGTGTACCCAAAGCAGCTTGTACGGCTTGCCATGTTCGTGAAGTGAAACGACCATCACGATCTGAAATAATGATTAACGGTACACCGTGACGGCTTACGATTTCGCTGATGTAGATACGAGCTAACTTCTCGTTGTTGAAATCTTCGCGGATCGGAATGAAGTGAGCTGATTTTGTAAGACAATCAATGATTACCCATATAGTGTTATACCCACCAAAAGCGCGAGGTAACCCGATAATGAAGTCCATGGTTATGTTTTCCCACTTCCATACAGGTATTTCAGGTTGGACCAGAAGTCCTGAGGGTCTTTGATGTTCAGCTTTTACTTTGAAACATGTAAGACACTTGGAAACAAAAACAGCAATATCCTTTTTCATTCCAGGCCACCAGTAGGTGTATCGAAGGTCTTGATACATCTTGTCGGCTCCTGGGTGTATAGAGTATCGTGTTTTGTGTGCCTCATTCATAAGGAATTCACGAAGGTTGTTGTGGTCAGGAATCCATATGCGATCTAGATAGTACAGAATACCGTCGGATTTAGTTTCAATTTTAAGTTCAGTTCCACAGGACAGCTCCTTTCGTACGTCGTCTTCCGTTACTGAACATGTTGGGCTTCTCGAATTTGATCTTTGATATCGGTTATGATTTGCGAACATAGAAGACGAGTGGAGTTCGCATAACCCTTTCGACTGAGTGCATCGGCCACCACATTTGCCTTGCCAGGATGATACCGAATTTCACAGTCGTAGTCATTAAGAAGTTTGACCCATCTTCGTTGTCTCATGTTTAACTCCTTTTGGTTGAAGATATGTTGAAGACTCTTGTGGTCAGTGTATATTTCACACTTAGTACCGTAGAGATAATGTCTCCATATCTTAAGAGCGAACACAACGGCTCCAAGTTCTAGGTCGTGGGTAGTGTAGTTCTTCTCATGAGTTTTGAGTTGTCTAGAAGCATAAGCTATCACATTTCCTCTTTGCATTAGAACACAGCCTAGTCCTTGCCCTGACGCGTCGCAATAAACCACGAAGTCATCACAACCTTCAGGAAGAGTGAGAATAGGTGCGTCACAGAGTTTTTGTTTAAGGGTTTGGAAGGCTTCTTCTTGTTTGGGTCCCCATATGAAGGGTTTTCCTTTATGAGTTAAAGCCGTGAGTGGTACAGCAATACGAGAGAATTTTTCAATGAAACGGCGATAATAACCAGCCAAACCAAGAAATGATCTTACTTCGGTAGGTGTACGTGGCGCTTTCCATTCTTGTACCGCTTTGATCTTTGAGGGGTCGACATGCATTCCCTTGTCATTGACGACATGTCCAAGGAATTGCACCTCTTTTTAAACCCGAATTCGCATTTGGAGAATTTGGCGTAGAGCTTTTCATTCTCTAAGAGTGTAAGGATGAGTCGAAGGTGTCGTTCATGATCAGACTTAGACTTTGAGTAGATGAGAATGTCGTCGATGAAGACTATAACAAAACGATCGAGATAGGGTTTGCAGACTCTTTTCATTAGATCCATGAAGACAGCTGGAGCGTTGGTTAAACCAAATGGCATGACCATGAATTCATAATGACCATAACGAGTTCGGAAGGCGGTCTTTGGGACGTCTTCTTCATGTACTCTGAGTTGATGATAACCAGAACGAAGGTCGATTTTTGAAAAACAGCTGGCGCCTTGAAGTTGGTCAAGAAGATCATCAATGCGAGGTAATGGGTAGCGGTTCTTGACCGTTAACTTGTTGAGTTCTCTGTAGTCGATGCACATGCGAAACGTTCCATCTTTCTTCTTCACAAAAAGGACAGGTGCACCCCAAGGCGAGGAGCTAGGACGTATGAATCCTTTGTCAGCCAACTCTTCAAATTGACTGGCTAGCTCTTGCATTTCGGAGGGGGCTAACCTATAAGGAGATTTTGCAACTGGTGTAGCTCCAGGTATAAGATCAATGCGGAATTCGACTTCTCTCACGGGAGGAAGTCCTGAAATGTCGTCAGGAAAAACTTGCGGAAAATCTTTTACTACTGGGATGTCTTCAAGTTTCTTCTCCTTGGTTCCCCTTTTGACGACATGAGTTAGAAATGCGACATAATTCTTGCGGAGATATTTTCGGGCTTGAAGACAGGACATTAATTTGAGCCCTTTCGATGGGGTTTCTCCAAAGATTCGTAGAGTCTGACCGTTTGTAAGAGGAATACGTATAAACTTTTCGCGGCATACAACTTCAGCATGATGTTGGCTGAGCCAATCCATACCAATTATAATGTCAAAGCTTCCCAACTTCATAGGAATGAGGTCAACTGGAAAATCGTGATCGTTTAGGGTGAGAGTACAATTGCGTATAATAGAGTTTAATGAGACCGGTTTTCCGTCAGCAACTTCTACCGTTATGGATTCCATGAGTTTATCACGAGTTTGGTTGAGGATGGGTTCAAATTCTAAGGACACAAAACTTTTATCCGTGCCAGTATCAAACAACATGGATGCATAACTACCATTGATGAGAAACGTACCGTTAACCACATTGTTGTCAGCCCTAGCTTGATTAGCGTTGATGTTGAAAGCTCTTCCTCTTGCAGGTGGAGGAGCTTGGTTAGCCTGATTCACCGGATTTGCTTGAGCTTGAGCATGTATAATGTTCACCAAGCGTGGACAAGTGTTTCTAAAGTGGTTTGGGTCTCCACAATTGTAACAAGCCCGCATAGGTTGCACCATGGGATAGTTGGGTTGGTAGTAGGATTGGGCTACATGTTGGGTAGGTGGTAGTAGTAGAGGTTGTTGGGCTTGACCCACTATCTGATGGTGGGTTTGGGTTGAGGGCTGGTGGCGGTTCGTTCGCTGAGGTATGCGACAGGTTTGAACGGTGTGACCTGCGCGACCACAGCCGGTGCAATGTTGGCAGGGATGATTAGGAAAGTGATGGTATTGGCAACGGTTGCATTTTGGGTATGGGCCGGAGTATGGCCTTTTATATGGTGCAGGTGAGGGGGCAACTTGGGTAATGGGTGCAGCAGGGATGGGGAAATTTGTTTGTGTGACAGCAAAGTTTCTGGTGTTTCGTTTCCTCTTGTTAGCAAACTTTGAGGAGGAGGTGGAATGGTTTGAGGTTTGGCCCTCAACGGGGGCTTTCTTTTTCTCATCTTTAAATTTACCGTTGCGAATTCGATTCTCGGTAAGCTCGGTAGCTAGTTCCATAGCAGCTTCAAGTGTTGCAGGCGAAGTGCTGAGAACTGAGTCTTGGATTTTCGAGGGGAGATCTCGAATATAGTGTTCGACTAAGCGGTAGACTGGGGTGAACAAGTTAGGGACCATTTGGTTCAACTCTAAAAACCTCTTGTTGTAGGAAGTATGATCTCCCTCCTTTTGCTTCAACGAATGAAATTCATCCTCTAACTTTTTGATCTCACTTCTAGGACAGAAGCGTCTCGTCATGATTTCCCTTAACTCCTCCCACGTTAAGGCCATTGCATCTTCGATTCCCCTCTTACCCTTTTCAGTATTCCACCAGGTAAGAGCTACCCCAAATAGCCTCCCGGTTGCGTAACGTACCTTGCGATCCTCGGGACAATCGCAGTTGAGGAAGGTGTTTTCCATTTCCTCAAACCAGTGGAGGAGAGCTGTGACACCTTCGGCCCTTCAAATTTCGGAGGATCGCAAGACTTGAAATGTTTATATGAGCACTTTTTGGAAAGAGGCTTGCCGATGTTCTGGTCTTCTTGCTGGGGAGGATTGATGGGGTTTGCGGCGAGAGCTTGTTGGACTTGAACTACAATGTCAGGAAGCACCGCGGCCATTTGTTTTGCGATTTGGGTGGCCAAGCGTTCGTTTGACCTTCCTGATCTTCTACCCCCTCGTTGTTGCCTAGCCGACATCTACAGGAATATACATAAGAATATTGTGAGTTTATGGAGTCTTTTTAGGTGTCATGTGTCTTAAAAAAAATAAAAATAACATAAACATCAATAATGCAACTACATCCATAGGATGTCTTGGGTTTGCTCATGTTGGGCCTCAAATGTCCCCCATACCTTCACCTGTATAGTCATGTGGGCCCCAATGACTATTGGCTTAGTAGGATTCACATTGGTATTGGCGGTTTAACACTTGCATCACCCGAATGAAAAACCATGAAATATGTTTACGAGATGTATGGTCGGAAGGTGTCCAGGTGTAGACACAATGACAACTCAAAGTGGGGTTAGCTCACACGACGTTTGGTATAGCATGCTTTGGCCTAATAGGTCCTTCGTACTCTCATCGTTAGTCCCCAGGTAGGCAAACTGGTCCTTTATTTTGGATTTATACGAATGCCAAGCCTAGACAGGACGTTCCGACTACCGGTACTTGTACCCTTCCAGTTACTACATGCCCGTCATGAGAACTCACTTTGATGTGATTTGAAAATACAAAAATCATTGCAAAAAAAAAATCATGGAAATGATGTGGTGTGTGCTCTCATAGATATGATATGTTATGAGAATATGATTCATGGTAGGCATTATATAATAATATGTACTTATGAACATGCTTGCATAACATTGAATGTAACATTAAACATAAAACATATAAACATCATGAATTTTGCATGTAACACACAAAAATTTTTAAAAATTCTAATCAACTATAGTATAGGTTCTAAGGGTCTAATAACCTATCCTATATCCCTATAGTCATGGCTCTGATACCAATCTGTCACACCCCGACCCGCAGCAGAAAAAGAGTCGGGGCATAATTGGGTTATCACCAAAGCTCATGATATTTACTAATATGTTTCATATTTATTAAATTCAAAATTACATCCTCAATATTCCAAACATGTTCATACAATTACAAAGAAAGATAATCAACTAAACAATCCAAAGTCTAAACCGGTTTATTCTTCTAAGCCATCCTATATGTTTCTTGCTGCAACTGGATCACCTGTATCATGTGTAAAAATGGGGGGTTTTGGGTCAACATAAGTTGGCGAGTGAACCTTGTTTGAAAACATTTATTATTGATTTCTTGTTATATTTATTATGGAAAATTGTGCAATAATCATATGTGAGCAAACGTAAATAATCATACAATAACCATAACAACAACAAACAATAACATACAATAACAAACCAACTTGCATGAATACATAACATGAATGATACTGTATATGTTGGCAACGTCACATTCACGCTCATAGGTAATGGGGAACGGACGGCCTATGATAAATGTCTGTGCGATCAAGGCTCAATCAAACGGAGCCGATCGTATGTTGGCAACGCCTCGTTCACGCTCATATGTAATGGGGAACAGCTCAACGCTCATATGTAATGGGGAGCGGCGGCCTATGATAATGTATGTACTGAAAATGATAAATTTAATCTAAACATTAACCACACAAACAGTTGATACATATTGAATACACATTTGATCATGAATATGATGGATGCACATTAGTTTAAATGTAATAAATAATAAGACACATGATACACCCCAAAAACGTGATTAAAACGGGGAATTTGTAGAGATTCACTCACATTGGGTGCGTTCGGTTGAAGATGTTGAAATGCGCACGAGTTTAGAGGGTTGATCGACGAGAATTAACTAACCTAAATAATAACAAAAAGGTATGGTAAATGAGTGGATTTTATTAATAATTTTAATAAGATTTTTAGATATATTTTTGTGAGTTTAAGGCTATTTTCTAACTTTAAAAACATTATTTTTAAGTATTTTTAATTGATTTTAAATTAAATAAATAAATAAAAATATATAAAAAAATGTTGACTTTTGAGTTGACCATTGACCGTTGACCGTGACTGTGACTGTTGACTGTTTGACCGGTTCGCTAGTGTGCAAGTATGCGCCGGGTAAGGCTCGAACCCGAGACCTCCCGTACGCGTGCACGCAGCTCTACCAACTGAGCTACGTGTCTAACCCGAAATATTTCTGTTTTTAATTATATTTATATACTGTTTTAATTTATTCAAAATTCATTTATTTTTAAAAAGGATTTTAATCATCGAACCGGCGTGCGTAACAGGTCTCGAACCCGGGACCTGTGGTTTAGTGTTGCACACAGTCCACCGCTGGACTGTATGTCTAACCTGGTTAATATACTGATTTTTATTATACTTAACATCTTCAGTGAGTTAACCCGGTTCGGCTCTTAAAAAAACATTTTTATTTCCGAGAATAGGGTCGTGATAGGGATCGAACTCGAGACGTATGTTTATTGTTTGCACACAGTCCACCGCTGGACTGTGTGTCTAACCCGTTTATTATACTGATTTTAATTAATCTTATAATCATGATCGACTTCGTCTTCTTCGCTCAAGAACACAGACAACGATTAATCAACTGTTTCTTGCTTAATTCGATTAACAGGCGTATGAATGATTAAAATGTAACGGATAGGAAAAGGTTTTGGGAATGAACATACCGGAATGACGACTTTTCACAGAACTCCGGCAATGTCGTCGGCTCTGTTTTTATGAACTTCGTCTGAGCGGACCAATTAACAGTTTTGATTAGCTAGTTGTGGAATTGAAGTACTAAACAAGAGTTATCAGAAGGTTTAAAAGATTATACCGTTTCACAGCGCAATCTAGGAATTTTCAGAAGTTTTCCGGCGAGTGTTGATTATCCGATATCGTCGCCTGGAACTGATTCTAATTGAAGGGTTTGAGTTAGCAAAAGCTTAACAACTGATAGAAGATGGAAGAATTGAGAAACTTACCGTTTTGATGGAAGACACGGTTTTCCGGCGAAAGTCCGGCGAGTTCAAAAAGCGATTCCGACGATCAGAAATTTGAGTAAAAGTGAAATTAGAGGTTCTATGAATGTTACTGAGTCGCGAGATGATGATTTTGTTGAATTAATTCAAGAAGTGAATGTTTTCGGTTATAAAAACCGAACATCACATGAATTCAAGTTCATTCAAGACTGAATTGATTAAGAATGTCGGTTTATCGGTTATTTTCAGGAATCCGCAATCACTCAAACGTCTTGGACGGTTGGAAGCCGATATCGGTTTCAGTTTGGCGCAACAGGTTGATTCACGGTTGTACATATGTTTTAATTGTTTCCTAGATTTCACAAAGACATCAAGTGACGGAGTGGTTGGATGTGTGTGAGTTAAGTTGCTAGGCTTCCCGGCTGACCCGGGTTCGAATCCCGGCAGCCTGTTTTTCTTTTTATTTATTTTATTTTTACTTTTTAACATTTATAGCTTATAAATTCAAATTTGTTTATTAATTATGTATCGTTTAAAATTATAATAAGTCATAAATACGCAACGACATTTTTATAACTTGATATCCGATTACAAACGAAGCGGGTTTGGAAAACCCGTTTTTTGACAAATGTTACATTCTAGAAGCAACTAACACCCAAGCAAGTATCTTTTCGGTTGTAACCAATTGTTACATGGCAGCATCTGGGACGATCGAGAGATCACGGTGATAGCATGCTCACATCAATAAAATGTGATCTCATGACGACACGTGGCACCTCCTTAACCGTTGATGAGCTCACGATCCGTGTGCACTAACGGATAACCACAACTTAACGGAGTGGTAAAAGATTCCGTTAAGATTAACATATCTCATTTTGGCGCCCAAACCCCGGCTATAAATAAGTGACTTGGACTACAAGTAGAAGGTATTCACTCTCAACTACTCTCTCTCTTACTATACTTTACTTCCAACTACCTGTACTTATTCTCACGCCGGAGGGTGGTCACGGAGAGAACCCCCCTTCTCCCCGTGGCGAGCTAACGATGTTCTGTTTTGTAGGATCAGTTGGAGTACTGTTATATTCATCATCGTGAAACCAAATGAAGGATTAACCCCTTTTATGCAGAGCTCATTCCATAGATCTACTTAGATTCCGGTCTAGTTGATCTAGGGTTCTTCAGGTACAAACCATAATGCATACCTATGTTGCAAATTATACGTATATATAACTATATGTATATACAATGAGTTTTGTATTAATTTTTTTTAGTTTTGATTGGTTTTTTTTTTCATTCGTTCTAATGGTTCTCGCAATATTTAGCGTTTTCAAGATAACTTTCCTATATATATATATATATATATATATATATATATATACATACATATATATATATGATTAAGATCAAAGGAAAACCACTACGAGTTGTGAGAACTTAGAGAACTTGGCATTCCTGTGCGAGTTTCGCCCCCATTTTTTTCATACCTCTATATTAAAATGTTTAGAAAGACTGTCGTAAAAAAATAAAAATAAAAATTTCAAAGTGGTGTTTTTAGGCTCCTTACAGCAACTGTAATAAGTGATGATATAAGCATGAAATCACTTTTACAGCATATACCATCGCCGTAAATTAAAAAAAATTAGTTTTTTTTTAAATTGATTTTTTAGGATTTTTTGTAAGACCGAGTTCTCTAAGTTCTCACAACCGGTATAAGTTTTTATGAGTAAATTGTTATTTTCGTCCCTGAGGTTTGGGCACATTTGTCATTTTCGTCCAAAATGACACTTTAGTACCATTTTGCCCCCCACGTTTGTAACTTTTTGTCATTTTTGTCCAAATGCCTAACCTAGTTACTTTATAACGTTAGATGGGTTATTTTTGAAAGAGTAAATTGCCATTTTCGTCCCTGAGGTTTGGGCACATTTGTCATTTTCGTCCAAAATGACACTTGTAACTCCGGCACAACCTGCAACTCCAGCACCGTCTCCGGCACAACCTGCTACTCAGGCACCACCTACAACTCCGGCATAACCTGCAACTCCGGCACAAACCTGCAAGTCCGGCACCGTCTCCGGCACAACCTGCTACTCCGGCACCACCTACAACTCCGGCACAACCTGCAACTCCGGCACAAACCTGCAACTGCCAGAGTTGCAGGTTGTGCCGGAGACGGTGCCGAACTTGCAGGTTTGTGCCGGAGTTGCAGGTTGTGCCGGAGTTGTAGGTGGTGCCAGAGTAGCAGGTTGCCGGAGACGGTGTCGGAGTTGCAGGTTGTGCCGGAGTTACAGGTTGTGCCGGAGACGGTGCCGGAGTTACAAGTGTCATTTTGGACGAAAATGGCAAATGTGCCCAAACCTCAGGGACGAAAATGGCAATTTACTCTTTCAAAAATAACCCATCTAACGTTATAAAGTAACTAGGTTAGTCATTTGGACGAAAATGACAAATACCAAAGTGTAGACGAAAATGGCAAATGTGCCCAAACCTCAAGGACGAAAATGACAATTTACACAGTTTTTATTTTACCCAACACTATATATATATATATATATATATATATATATATATATATATATATATATATATATATATATATATTATTTTTGTCATTGTGTATCTTTTAAATATTACTTTTATTTCAGTAAATGAAAATAATTTTATTGTTATTTCATAAATTATATTTTTTTATTTTTATTAAAAATTTATACGGATTCAATTAATGAATAGTTATTATAAAATTATGATACATGTTAACGATTTATATATGACAAATAAAATGTTTTCATAATTTGATAAATTTATTATGTCCACAAATAATAAAAAGTAAAAAATAATATTAAAATTGAGTTAAGTTTCTATCTCTTAATTTATAAAACATTTTTTTGTTTAGTGTGATGAAGGTATTTTGAGAGAAAATTTTGATAAGGTTAAATATGATGGTGAGACACGTCTAACTTCATGTTTTTTTTAATTAGATAGTAGAAGATAGAAAATAGAATAAACAAAAGCATTTGATTTCTGAAGTTAATGCCAATAACAAATTCAGTGAAAATTGCAAACAAAATCAAATAAGTGACTCATTTGTTTTTTTTTTTTTTTTTTACAACTCACATATTATTTAAACATACTCCTAAATCCACATGTTTTATCCACGAGACTTGAACAACTACTATGAAACATTGACACATTTTTTAACATCTTGGTAACTTAAGCTTGTGGTACAGGAGGAGATTGATTAATAAGATATAACAAGTTAAACACCTAAATCAAAATTTATTATTTCTGTGTGGGTTAGCTCATTTGGTAGACGCATATACTTCTTAGAGAGAAACCTTTGATTCAAACATGAGAAAACGAATAGTTTAGAATAATTAGTGTAAGGTAGACTATAATAACTTTTGCGGTAAAAAAATAAAAAAAAGAATTATTATCACATGTCTTAAAGAATTTATTTTATCACACGATATTTCACCATTATATTATAAATATATTCAAACTTTAAATGTAATAGATTAAAAAAAATTCATATCAAGTTATTAAACAAAAAAATCCATATCAAGTTATTAAACAAAAAAAATCTAAACTTTGAGATGTTATATCAAGTTATTAAACAAAAATATTTGATTTCCAAAGTTAATACATGCTTATCAACTTAAATTGTTAGGCTTCTATAGGGTCACAATGACACTCCACATCAGCGTTCCATCACTCACTTTTAATCCACCATCAAAACCACTATCTTAAGGGTGTGTTCATGACCCAAACCGCTATCCACTTATTTATTTGGGTAAATTACACTTTTCGTCCTATATGTTCGTATCAGATTGCAATGGATAGCCTTTAACTTCAATAATTACAGTCACAGTCCTTTATTTGTAAAACATGTTACACCCTACGTCCTTTAGACCTAACCTGATTAAAATTTTCTCTTTTTAATTAAGGGCAATTTAGTCTTTTTACTAAATGACATTTAATGATAAAAGATATTTTAAATGATTATTTATATAAATAAATTCATAACCACTTTTAACCCTAAAGTTCATCTTTCTCCCCAAAACTTCTCAGAACACCAGACTGCCATGAACCACCATCATCACCACCACCACTTCATCTTCATACGAACTCTAACCTCAGATATGCCGTGAATAGCCACCACCACTGCCAGATTTGTCGTGAAATCAACCTCCAGATCCGTCACTAGAGATGAAGATTGCTGGAACAAGCAGTTGGTTTCGGCCGATAAGAAATTGAGGGACGAGGGAGGGGTTGCTGAAATGCAAAGTAGAGAGGCCCTACACGGAGTTCTCCGGCCACCACTTTCCGGCGACGAAGAACTCCATCAATGGAGGTAAATGATTTTCACCAGATCCCGTTTTTAGTTCGGTGCTTAACCTATTAGTCTTACCATTCCCATTTGACCTATTGTAGACCCTATAAATCTGGTTATTCGATTGATTCACAGGTCCACCCAAACCACCACCATTGGGTGGTGGTGCTACAGTGGCTAACGTGCTAAAAGCACTACTTGAGTACTGACCATTACTTTGTTTACCAGTCTCTCCTTGACTTTGACTTTAACCTTCAAGAGGTACAGAGGCTGTGCTAGTAATATTAGAACCAAATCCAGTAATTGTAATATTTCATTCTTGTGTTCTATTTTTTGGTAATTTTTGTGGTGGGGTGGGAGTGGAGGTGGTTTCGGATGGTAGGTTTAGAGAGAGAAAGGGGTGGCGGTGGTGAGTGTCAGTAATGGTGGGGTTGGTTGAAGAGAGCTGAGACACAGAGATGAGTTTATGTTTATATATATATATATATAGGATTTGGTTCAAGGGAGAATCACCTCCAGTTGCGAGAACCACTCTCCACCAATCAGATAATGACACGTATGCACTATTATTTTAAAATCTAAAGGATAATCTGGTCATTTACTCAAAGAGAAAAGTGTCCGGATAGCCCCTGTGGTTTGGTCCGATTTCACCTTTAGTCCCTACATTTTCAAAATTACATCCATAGACCTCAACTTTGGCAAATTCGTTCTCGGATGGTCCCTGACATAGATGGGGGTTAGTTTGTCCAGTTAAGTGGGTGTGAAAAGACCTAAATACCCTTATGATTAAAATATAAGGATTAAAACTTTATAGTAAAAAAGTTAATATATATAATTCAGGTGGAGGGGCCCACCTGATTTATTAAAACCCAACAATTTCTGCACCCTCTTCTCCATAACCACACCTTCGCCTCCACCGTCGGTAACAGCTAAAAGCTGGCCGTTGCCGACAGATCGGCAAACACATTTCTTCGGAATCTCTATATATCAGCTTGCCATTCCCTAACCATTCACAGATCCGTTTCTTCGGAATCTCTATTTATCAAATGGTGATCTTAGAAGAGGGCAACAACCCTTAAAAACCATCTCCTCTAAAATAGCTCCATTTCGTCTGATTAAAAATAAAAATTCAAGTGTTTATTTGGCTCAGTTCTGCAGATATGAAAGTGGATGGGTGGTTGATGTTGGGGCGGGTATGGTTTAGGAGGCGGAGCCGTGGTGGTGGTTCGAGATGGTGGGTGGTGAAGGGTGAAGGCGGTGGTTGTAGGCATTGGAGTTTTGTTGTAGTTAATGGTGGCGGTGGCCGTTTTTGTGATGGTACGATGGTGAAAGGTGGAGATGGTTGGTGGTGAAGGGTGGAGGCTGTGGTTGTAGAAAGAGGGTGTGGAGGTGTTTGGTGATTCTAGTTGCAGAAGAAAGAGGGAAAAGGAGAGTAGGGATGGGTTAGAGATAGGGCATTTTCTTTTAATATAGATAATAAATTTTTATAATAAATTTTTAAGTAAGGGTATTTAATTTCACATCCACTTAACAGAGAAAACTAATCCCATCTACGTAAGGGACCATCCAAAAACGAATTTACCAAAGTTAGAAACTATAGATGTAATTTTAAAAATGTAAGGATTAAAAGTGAAATTGTACCAAACCAACTATCCAGGCAGTTTTCTTTCTGATTCACAGACATAACTTCTCTAATCACTGATCTCTCTTTCTTTTGAATACCATCATCTCTCATCTCTCTCTTGAAATTATTCACCAGCTTCATCTTTAAAATAATCATCTTCAAGAATCCACAATCAGGTGGGTGGCGGTGGTGGGAGGTGGTTGGTCGGAAGACGGTGGTGGGAGGTGGTTGGTCGGAAGACGGTGGTGGGGAGGTGGTTGGTGGGAGCTGTGCAGAGGTGGATAACAAAAGTTAAAAGGGAGGCGGTGGATGAATACGGTGGCCGGAGTGGTGGTTGCCTCGTGATTCCTGGTAGGTCATTCAAGATCCATTTCCGGCGACCACCTTCGATGAGGAAGATCTGGTCAAATCTGGGTTTTGTTTTCGGCGTTATCCCGGATTCCGAGGTGGTGGTAGGCTGCCACCGGAGAGGAATTACAAACATCTAAAAGACCTTGTAAGTTTCTGATTGAAATTACCAAAACCCAGTTGTTGTTTTTGTCAATTTTGAACCTTTTTCTAGTTTCTGATCAAAAGAGCCATGGTAAAGTTTGAATCTTATTTTTATAGTTTTTGACAAAAAAAACACAAAACCCCAAATTGAATTTTGGTAATTTTTGAATCCGTGTTGTTGTGTCTGATAAAAAAAAAACCCCAAAATCCTATCGGGGGTTTTGGTATATTTTGAATTTTGTATAGTTTCAGATTAAAAACACCAAAACCCTTTGGGGTAAATTTTGAATCTTTTTTGTAGTTTTACATCGAAAACACCAAACCCAGATGCGGTTGCAATTCTGATTATGTTTTTTCTTGAATTTTGATGAATTTGGCCATGGGTTTTTGATGATTATATTTTGGGATTTTTTATATATATTTTTTTATATCTAGCAGGGGTGTGGGATTTTTTTATTCACATCATAATTTTTTTCATATCCAACAGGTTCATGTGCATTTCAACTTTTAACACTTGTGTGCATATTTAGTTATCACTAATGTACGATTTGTTTAATTAACAGGCACCCATTGTGTTATTTAAGTGGGGCATGAGTACATGTTTTTGATGTTGGGGGGTTGTTTTACACACAATGTTCTGGGGGTTGCTTTACACACAATGTTCTGGGGGTTGCATAAAGTGATTCTGTTTGGGGATCTCCGGTGATTGATTTGTGTTTTTGATATTTGGGGGTTGAGTTGGCAGTGATGGTTCGAAACAATTTTTCCGACACTTGATAACGATGGCGCGGCGAGGATGGCGTAGGGTAGGTTTTCAAACATGCAACCCCACTTTTGCAGCCATTTTTTATTGAAAACTCTGAGCCAAACTCCGTTTTTTTCAATATCAACACATGGTTTTGATTTTTGTAGTTGGTTTTTATATTTTTTAGTCGATGATGGTAAGTTTATGTGAGACATCTATGAGTCGTGACCTTTTGGGTGAGTTCGTTTGTTAAGATTCTCAAATTTGTAAACCCGAAACCGGGATCGGGGGCGTAAAAAGACGGGTCGTAAATAAGTTTTTTTTTTTGTTTTTTTGCGTAAAGTTTCTTTGTTTTTTTGTAAATAAGTTTTTGTAAAACGTAAAAATGGGGCGTAAAAACGGAGCGTAAAAAACAGGGCGTAAAAACGGGTCGTATAAATGGGCGTAAAAAACGGGGTCGTAAAAACGAGTCGTATAAACGGGTGTAAAAACGTGTTGTAAAAACGGGCGTCAAAACGGGGTTGTAACAACGGGCGTAAAAATGGGTCGTAAAACTTTACGCTACCCATAAAAACAATACACGTAAAAAAACTGTGTATGAAAAGTTAAAAAAACTTTTCTTTTAAAACTTTACCTAAAAATATTACGCTACCCGTAAAAAACTATACACAAAAAAAATTTGTGTATGAAAAGTTTACAAACCGCGGCGTAAAAAATGGTTTAATTTTATTTTTAACAGGGGCCGTAAAAAATTTACAACTGGGGTGCGTAAAAAAAGTTTACAATCATGGTTTAAAAAAAGTTTACAAACGTGGTGTAAAAAAGGTTTAATTTTTTTAACTTGTCCGTAAAAAAAATCTTCGTAATAAACGGGTTGTAAAAAACCGTGCGTAAATACGAAACGTAAAAAAGGGCCCGTAAAAAACAACGCGTAAAAAAGGGCGCGTAAAAACAGGGCGTATAAAAATGACGCGTAAAAAGACTTTTTGGGTGAGTTCGTTTGTTAAGATTCTCAAACTTGTAAACCCGAAACCGGGATCGGGGGCGTAAAAAGACGGGTCGTAAATAAGTTTTTTTTTTGCGTAAAGTTTCTTTGTTTTTTTGTAAATAAGTTTTTGTAAAACCGTAAAAATGGGGCGTAAAAACGGGTAGTAAAAAAGATGGCTTAAAAACGGGTCGTATAAACGGGCGTAAAAAACTGGTCGTAAAAACGGTAGTAAAAAACGGGGTCGTAAAAACGAGCGCAAAAACGGTCGTAAAAACGAGTCGTATAAACGGGTGTAAAAACGGGGCGTAAAAACGGGCGTCAAAATGGGGAAGTAAAAAACGTGTCGTAAAAACGGGTCGTAAAACTTTACGCTACCCGTAAAAACAATACACGTAAAAAAACTGTGTATGAAAAGTTAAAAAAACTTTATTTTAAACTTTATTTAAAAATTTTACGCTATCCGTAAAAAACTATACACAAAAAAATTTGTGTATGAAAAATTACAACCGCGGTGTAAAAAAAGGTTTAATATATTTTTAATAGGAGCCGTAAAAAATTTACAACCGGGCTGCTTAAAAAAAGTTTACAATCGTGGTTTAAAAAAAATTGACAAACGTGGTGTAAAAAAGGTTTAATTTTTTTTAACTTGTCCGTAAAAAAAATCTTCGTAAAAAACTGTGTGTAAAAAGCCGCGCGTAAATACGAAGCGTAAAAAAACGGCTCGTAAAAAAAACGCGTAAAATAAGCGGGGCGTAAAAAAGGGTGCGTAAAAAAGGGCGTATAAAAACGACGCGCAACAAAACCATGCGAAAAAACGGGCGGAAAACGGGGCGGAAAAACGGGCGTAAAAACATGGCATATATAAACGGCGCGAAAAAACGGGGCGTATAAAAACAGGGCGTAAAAAACGCGCGTAAAGACGGGCGCGTAAAAAACTGAACGTAAAAAAATGGATTGTAATAATGTTTTTTGTAAAAAAAATCTTGAAAAACATTGTCTTTTGTTTAAAAAAACTGATTTCAAAATGTTTTTTAATACAAATATTCTGATATTAATAAAAAACAATTAATATAATAAAACAATAAATAATAAAAAACAATAAATACAATAAGACAAAAAAACAAATTTACTAAACTGCCCTTTTAGCAATAAAATATAAAAACATAATAAGACAAAAGAATTTAATATCACTTTTAATCTCATTCATTCATTATCCAAGATTCAATGGATAAAAGTGGTTCTCATTTTACCATCCCCTATATATATATATATATATATATAATATATATATATATATATAATTTTTTAAATCTGATTTGTTTAATTGTTTAAATTTATTTTAGATAAATAAATGATTAAAATTACCAATTTACCCTCATGTGCAAGACACATGTCATAGTTAACTGAAAATTTTAACCAAGTTAAGGCTAAAGGACGTAGAGTGTAACGAGTTTTACAAATAAAAGATTGTGGCTGTAATTATTGAAGTTAAAGGCTATCCATTGCTATCTGATACAAACATAAAGGAAGAAAAATGTAATTTACCCTATTTATTTTAATTAATATTTGCCTAAAGAAAAAAGGAAATGATTTCTTAGAAAATGAAAAGGAAGACCATGTTTATCATTGTTTAATCCATGCAAACCATGGTGAATCAAACAAGGGGGTGGTAAAGTTTTCCATTCATTTTCCTACGTGACAAATAATGTCCCAAAACTTTGAGATGCTTATCAAGTTATTTGATTTCTAAAGTTAATATATGCTTATAAAAATTCAATAAAAGAACGGTAAACAAAAATCAAACAAGCAAGTGATTAATAAGTTATAAGATACAACAAGTTAAACTATCTTTAAAAAAAATGTTAAACCAATTTAAAACATCTAACATTTAGTTGGGGTGTGCATGCGTGTTGGTTTTAATCTTCAAACGAACATAACCGAAGGTGGCGGTTATGGAATTTACCGACTAGTTTTGGTTTCAGCTAATCAGTTAGTTACTTGTAATCGGCTCAGTTAACCAAAAGCTGAATTGCCAATGGACTGAAAAACAAGCAAAAGCGAAAATAGCTTGATGACACATATGTATATGTATGTGTCTCCTTCATGTTTATTTAAATCTGGTACATTCAAACTATAATTGAACAAATAGTACTGAACGAACAATAGGCCTAGAACTTATTTCGAAATGATATAATGTTTGAATAACTTAAATGATACACACACAAAAACAAGAAAAAACAAAAACCATTTCAGCTCTGTGAGCTAATTTAGACAAGACAATTTTATAAAATTTGGCATATATATAAGTGAAACTCGTGATCAGTGATTGGGTTTATGTATCTACTGTACTTTTGGACTGAGTTATCACTCACGAGGAGGCCGAATTGACAGGTATAAACTATTCGAGTCGTTTACGCTATCCTTGTTTAACTTAAGAGAGCTTAACCTCTCAAACTCGACTTATTTAAGCCCATGTAAGTTAAAGATTAGCTCGTTAAATGTTTATTTAATATTTAATTATTTTATATGTATAACTATTTTTAGATACAACTATTACACATAACATAATATCTATTGTTTAATCTGTAATAACTAATATTATATATTTAACGTACTTGATAAACTCCATATAAGTATTGAGCCATCATTAGCCTAGTCTGACAATGGCTCCTTTGTTAGATGAGATTTAAGATAAACACGAGCTCGACTTGATAAGAGTTACAGGGAGCCTATCATGAGCAGCTTAGTTAATTTAGACTCCTAACTTAAGGGTGACCGAGACACTCTGGGATGATTTTTCAATGATGGTAGTCACGCGTGTGACAGGGGATGGTGAATGTTGTTCAACGGTCTTTTGACCGTTAAATTTATAAAAAAAAAACAGTATAATAATAAACCCTTTTCCTACTAAATAAACGATTAGAATCCTTTTTAAAATTTCACGCATTTCTTCTTCTGCTATACATGATATATATATATATAGGGTAAGGTTCATACGAGAACCACTTTTATTGCAAAATAAAATCTAAAAATATCAAAAAAGCACTCAAATTTTTTTAATATTTTTTAATAAAAATCGTTATATTTCTTTACCAAAAAAAAACTTTTTTTTCGAGTAACAGTTATCCATGCACATGTGCATATGTATCATAACTTCGACAAATTCAGTAATACGTTATCACTAGTAGATAATTGCACTTTCATTTACAATATCATCCATAATACACTAAATTTTACATTAAATGCACATGTGCATCATTATGTATAACCATTATATACCGTGTTTTGTTACAAAAAGTTTGTGATTTTGAATAATAAAGTAGGCTCATATATATGTTTTGTGGTTAGTTATATCTAGTGGTTGATGGGTTCATTATAGTTGTCACTTTATGATGTAATATGTTGATTTGATGGTATAAACGGTGTAGATATACATGTAATAAAGTGAAAATATTGGTATTGGTATTGTATTATAAATGGTAGGAGGTAATGATATTGTATTATGGATGGTAGGAGGTAATGGAAGTGTATTATGGATGGTATGATAGATGAAAGAGAAAGTGTATTTCAAAGTAGTGTACCAAACACATTATTTCATGTTGATACATATAGATGCACATGTGCATTTTTTATATTGGTAACGTAAAAAGTAGTGTGTTACACATGGTAGTGTAAATGAAAGTACAATTGTCTAATGTTTGTAATATATTACGGAATTTGTCAAAGAAATGATGAAAATGCACATGTGCATGGTAGTGTATTATGGATGGTATGATAGATGAAAGAGAAAATGTATTCAAATTAGTGTACCAAAACACCTTATTTAATGTTGATATACATAGATGCACATGTGCATTGCTAATATTGGTAACATAAAAAGTAGTGTGTTACACATGATAGTGTAAATGAAAGTACAATTTTCTAATGTTTGTAATGTATTACGTAATTTGTCAAAGAAATGACAAAAATGCACATGTGCATGGATAGTTGATACTCAATATTTTTTTGAATTTTTTTATTGTTGAGTAAATATAGCGAATTTTTCAAAAAAATATTAAAAAAAACAAAAACAAAAACAAATTTGGTATTTTTTTGGATTTTTTTAGTTACTACTGTTTGTGTTCACACTTCACGGTTCTCGCAATAAAGGGTGGTTCCTAACGGATCCTTGTCCTATATATATACATGATAAGGATCCGTTAGGAACCACCCTTTATTGCGAGAACCAGTGTGAACACGAACAGTAATACCTTAAAAATCTAAAAAACACCCAAAAAATTTTTTTAATATTTTTTATGAAAAATTCGCTATATTTCGTCAACAATAAAAAAATTTCAATTTTTTTTAGTAACAATTATCCATGCAATGTGCATTTTTATCATTTCTTTGACAAATTCCGTAATACATTACAAACATTCGACAATTGTACTTTCATTTACATTACAACGTGTAATACACTAATTTTTACGTTACCAATATTAGAAATGCACATGTGCATCGATATGTATCAACATGAAATAAGGTGTTTTGGTACACTACTTTGAATACACTTTCTCTTTCATCTACCATTCCATCCATAATACACTACCATGCACATGTGCATATGTATTATTTCTTCGAAAAATTCCGTAATACGTTACAAATATTAGACAATTGTACTTTCATTTACATTACCATGTGTAATACACTACTTTTTACGTTACAAATATTAGAAATGCACATGTGCATCTATATGTATCAACATGAAATAAGGTGTTTTGATACACGACTTTGAATATACTCTCTTTCATCTATCATATCATCCATAATACACTTCCATTATCCCCTACCATCCATAATACAATAGCATTACCTCCTACCATCTATAATACAATACCAATACCAATATTTTCACTTTATTACATGTATATCAACCCCATTTATACCATCCAATCAACATATTACATCATAAAGTGACAACTATAATCAAGCCATCAACCACTAGATATAACTAACAAAAAACATGCATATGGGCCTACTTCATCATTTAAAATCACAATTTTTTTTTACCAAAACACGTTATATAATGGTTATACATAGTGATGCACATGTGCATTTTGAATATTGGTAATATAAAAAGTAGTGTAATAGGTATGGTATTATAAATTAAAGTGCAATTGTCTACTACTGATAATGCATTACGGAATTTGTCGAAGTTATGATACGTATGCACATGTGCATAGATAACTGTTACTCGAAAAAAAAGTTATTTTTGGAAACAAAATATAGCGATTTTTATAAAACAAAATATTAAAAAAAATTTGAGTGCTTTTTTGATTTTTTTTAGATTTTATTTTGCAATAAAGGTGGTTCTCGCGGTTCTCGCAATGATGGTGGTTCTCCCATGAACCTTACCCTATATGTATATATATATATATATATATATATATATATATATAAAGAGTGGGGTTCCTTTAAAAAGTGTACGAAGTGTTGGGTCATTGGATGAGTGGTTTTAATGGTTGAAATTAGATGAGTGACATTTTTAGCAAAATTTTTGTTTTAATTGCTAATTGATTTGATTGATGGAGGGAATTTTGGTAATTGGTCGTGTTTTAAAAAAGATTCAACCATCATTTCACAACACACTCTTCTTTCTCGTGCAACTTCCCTCTCATTCTTTCACCGAATTAATGAAAAATCCCTTAAAATCATAGATGAAAATGAAGATAAAAGATTTTATTGTGTTTAAAGCTAAATTCTACTAAATCGGAGTTCAATTTTGTTTTTTTTATCTGGGGACAAGAATCAGTTTTATTTTTGTCAGTCATGTGTTTATACTGGTGGTGTGTTATATGTGATAGTGTGTTTTATAACAAGGATGATATGCTTAGTGTAGTGGGTGTGTTATACAATAAAAACACAATACAACCTATTCAGGTAAATCACATACTAAAGAAAACACAATATGATAACAAAACTATATTAGTGGTCTGAAAAAAAAGCAAATATATATATATATATATATATATATATATATATATATATATATATATATATATATATATATATAGGCTATTATGTCAAAATATGCAAACATACGAGTTTAAATACCATATGATCGTCGTAAAATAAAGGTAAAACTGGAATTCATGAAACCGAAAACGGATAAAACATTATGTGAGGGAATAAAATCATGTACACGCATAAAATGATAATCTTCTAGATCGGAGATGAAGTATTTAATGAATGTTATATACGTAACTGAATATGTTGTGGTTTTAGAATAAGGGTCCGTTTGAGTCGTGGAAGCTAAGGGAAATGGAATTGGAATTAGAAAGTTTTCCGTCAAAAATCTTGTTTGATTGGTTTTTGATGGAAATGGAATTAGAAAATATTCAATCAAATTCCCTCAATCTTAGAAATTTAAAAATCCTTCATATGTTTGATGGAATTCAAAACTTTCCAAACGAATGTTACATGATTACGTAAATACCCTTACCGATTCAATGTTCACCCTATCTCTAGATCATTTATTTCTAATAAACTTTTCTCTGCTCATGAAGAAAGAACCACTAGTTCAAAAGTACATAGGAAAATCAAAATATTAAATCCAATATCACACCAATATCGGTAGTGGAAACAGCAGGCTTCACACTTTAAATTGAAAAATCACGCAAATAGTTTATAAAAAAAGATAAACAAAAATTGCAGAGAAAGATTGGAAAATCACGCAGGTAGTTTTTCACACAAGTTGTTTGTTGGTGTAAATCTATTTTATACATAGAAATGAATTAATAGAAAAACAAACAAAAAGGTGTGGGCATGGAAGTCTCGAGAGAGAAGTCTGGTAATGATGGGGAGAAATTTGGGGTGAAGATGTGAAATGCAGATTTAACTTTTCCATTTCTAAACATTACAATTCCATTACTAAATTTATAAACCAAACAAAATATTAATTTAAATTGAAATTAATTCCAATTCCACCGAATTCTAGTTCCACTGAATTCCAATTCCTTTTCAAAATTGCAACTCCTTTAAAAAAATCCGCAAGCCTAACGACCCCTAAGGGTTTCCGTAAAAATCTCAATTAATTAAAAAATTAGCTATCCCATAATATACTTATTTAATTAATTACGAATATACCCTTTTATTATAATACTAGAGATGGCACATGTCATCACCAAAACACTTCTACACTATCAATTTGAGGCTTCGAGCACTTTGTTTCCACCCAACTCACCAACTTCTTACGACTCTTCTAATTCTACACTTGAATTTCTGGCCATGGTTGTCGAAGCAACATAAGAACTTTAAGATACGAGGCGACCAAAGAAAAAATTGTGCACCATGGTCAAGAAGGGGCTTATGAAATTCTAATGAATGATTACTTTGTCGAAAATCTAAAGTATAATGCCGAGACTTAAGGCGAGATATCGTTTATCGAAAAAGTTATTTTTAAAAATTGTGGGATATATAGATGTTGATTTGAATGGTTTCAAGTAGGTTATGACCAAAGGTACAAATAAAGTTTCAACCCCCTACAAAAGTGCACACCTGCGATTCTTCACCTCGCAACTGGTAATGTTCCCAACGAATACGACGAATATGTATCTATGTCTGATAGGACTGCACATGAATGTCTTATATTTTTGCAATGCCATTATTAAGTTATACGATACAAAGTTTCTACCAAGATCGACTAACCACGACATTGCATGTTTGTACGCCGCACGGGAAGATAGATGGATCCTTCTAGGGATGCTAGATAGCATCAACTATACGGATCTTGTTTGGGGAATGTGTCCGACAAGTTTGCGAGGCCAATTTATGAGAGATGGAAACATAAAACCAACAATCATGCTTGAAGCGGTGGCGTTGAATGATTTATGGATTCGACATGCGTACTTTGGTGTTCCCGGTTCAAACAACGACATCAGTGTTTTACATCAATCCTCATTATTCAAATAATGAAATGCATGGAACCGCACCAAGGTGTCCGTTTGTGGTCAAAGGGAGAAATATAGACGCAACTATTATTTGTTGATGGCTTTTACCCACCTTGGTCAGTTTTTGTAAAGCCTTTTCATATCCAACCAACCGATGACAAAGAAAATAAAGTTCAAGAAGTTGCAGGAATTAGCGTGAAAAGTTGTTAAGCGAGCATTTGGTGTTTTGAAAAGTAGATGGAGTATACTTATTTGACTTGCAATTAGGCAAGCGGAAATAAGGAGCGGGGTGTACGTGTGTATCATATTGCTCAATCAATCAATCTTACCTAGGGAATCCCACCCATAGCTAAAAGCTATTGGTAGGGTTGGACGTAGGCACACCTTACCTTTATCTTAGGGAATAGAGAGACTGCTTCTAGTGAGACCCCCCGACTCTAAAGACATATCCCGATATAAGAGCCGAAACATGTAGAAACACACAACTACCCTTAAAATAAATATTTATTAAAAATATTTCTAGTGAGCTATCAGACAGAGATAAAGATAACAAACACAATCCTATAAACACACAAAACCTAAGCTTTTAAGACAAGACCCTAATATAAAATGGTACCACCCCCTAAAATTCTTTAACCTTAATCTTACGTCTCCACGAACCCCTATCCTTGACCATGTCCTTCGAGAGGTGTAAGTCTAACAACTCCTTTCTACTACGCTTTCCCAAGTCAGTTTTGGCTTACCCTTACTCCTCTTCCCCTCCACAATAAGCGTATTACTGTTCTAAACGTGGTCGTTAACTGCCTCCTCTTGACATGCCAAAACTATCTTAACCTCCCATCCCTTATCTTATCTGAAATATTAGCCACTCCTAATTTTACTTAAAAAACCTCATTTCTTATCCTATCAATCCTAGTGTGGCCACACATCCACCTAAGCATCCTCATTTTTGCCACCTCCATCCTACACCTTTGTATCTTCTTAACTGCCCAAGAGTCTGTTCCGTATAACATAGCAGGTCTAACTGCAACACTATAAAATTTTTCCTTTAAATCCGAGAACCTCTTATCGCATAATAACCCAATTGTTGCTTCAACTGACGTGGCCAATCCCGATGATATTAATTTGGAGTTGCGGGATGAAAAAACACACTTTCGATTATGATATGATCTAGTGGAACATATGGTGATTTGAATCTAGTCATTCCCGATTCTGACGAAGAGTAGTTTACATTTATTTTGTAGGGTTTTTATTGTTTTTTATTTTGAAATTTATTTTCAATTAATTTGTTTTATATTTAATTGAAACATCAAATGGAACAGTACATAGACAAGTAAATTCCTTATGAATTCCAAGGTACTCTCTTTAAAATTATAATTAAAAACTATCTTGGGTTCAAGTGATCATTTGATGAGTAGTAAAGTAGGTGAAAATAAGATCAAGTGATGAAATAATGTGGTAAGCTATGATTGGTTGGTTTTAAGTAATCATGGATGCCCATTCCATTTAATGGTCGGCAAGGCACCACTCGGGTACCCCAATCGTATATTACTCCTTCATTCTTGGTAACATCGCAGACACCCAATCTAGTAGGGCTTGCAGGTAGTGACCACGTGTAGGAGTCATCGGATCGCCGAATTTAAGTGGCAAAATCAGACCGCTGGGCTTTATTTTAAATTAAAAAATGGTTTACGGTACTTGAAAATAGTGTTGCTACTAACTAGGGTAGTTTAGGACAACTGGTGGTAAGTTTGAAGAGATTAAATCTCATTGGTTGATTCTTAGGGTAGCGATGTGTACATGAGAGGAGTGCCCCTCCCACCCTAAGGGAGTTGACAAATAAACTCTTGTTGAACAAGTTCAAAAGGAATATCAATTGCTCTAGTCTTTTTAGCATTTGTTGACATTCCAGATTTCATGTCTTGATTACTAAATCTAATAAAAGAACAGTAGCTTGTTTGGTTTCTTTAGTGAACAAATCGGATTGGTTCGGTTAAGTTCAATTAGTTTTATGGATGTATGTAATCGGAACCGAATAAAAAAATCAGCTTAATAACTTACCTAAAATCGATCCATCAGGTTAAATGGGTTCTTTAAATTTTTTTTACTTTATAATTTGATTACTTGGTCGTTATACGCACCTATTAGGAAATATTGGGTGCTCAATGGGAGTACCTTGGTTCTCTCCAATCCTGCACTGCTACCTTACTATAACCCTCAACTACCCTAAAACACTTTAATAGGTGGCATCACCTACCCTAAAATCTTTTTTTATTTTTTATATTTAAAATCAAATTAATCATTTAACAAAACTTTCACTAAAATTTACATTAACTCAAACTAATAAATCATAAAAATACAAAAGGTTAAATAAAAAAACAAGTACAAAAGGTTAACAAAATCGAAAAATCACAAAGCCAACCATATTTGGCACTGATTTCATGTTTTCCATTTAAAATTACTTCTAACATCAGACATGTCACTTTTTCATGTGATTTCATAAATATCTTCAAGTCCCGGTCAAACGTCTTTTGCCTTAAAGCCTTGCGTTTATTCGTCAACAACACTATCGCTTCTTCTCCTTGTTTCGTTCTTAGTTCCACTAACATGTTAATCTTCTCTTCTTTCATTGATCTTTGTGCACCAAGTTGGTTAGCCAAACTGCTTTTGCTTGATGACTTGGCGTGTTTCTTTCCTTTTTGATTTGGTTTTGTTAGTGCTTTTTTCTTCATTAAGGTCTGGCGTATGACTAGTGAAGGCATCGTCGGGTGTAAATAAGTAGTAGTTGTCGGATTCCCATGACTCTCTTCTCTTATTGGAATAACTATCGAGCACTTCACCCATCAATGAGACTTTTCCCATTTGTCATGCATTCGTACATTCCCTATATGCATCAACAAGAGTAAAACCATCGGGGTCATCACCCAACACCTTTTTCATAACTTAAAGATCGTTGCGTCTACTAGTTCGTAGACTATCCTATATAAGATATTAATTAATAAAATAAACCATAATAATTATGGCGAGTTAATTGTTATAGAACGATAAAAAAAATTTAAACACCTTAAAAGGCGATTGAAACGCGAGATAAAATACCTGGTAACCAGTTAAATACCTGTTTTTGGGCTAATATATTATATATAAGTGTATGTATATACATGTATGTGTGAGAGGATGTAGGTGGTGGCCCAAAGGGTGCCCACCTTTTCTTGTTTCCTTCCATTGTTGCCAACTGTTAAACCTTGAATAAAGACATAATGATTATAAGACTTACAACACCCCACATTATGTAATTTTCAAGACCAAAAATTCAGAATACTTCTCCATCTCTCTCTCTAAAACCATACATACATACATACATTCCCATGTTCAAGTTATGAACATATTCTTGAAAATCCAAGTCCATTTCATGGTGTTTTCAAGTCCATTTGAAGATCCAAGAGAGCTTTTAAGGCGATTTCAAGGAGGTGCAAGCTTCATATCTTCAAAAGCTTACCAAAACCCACCAAAAATCTTGAAGGTATAAACTTACTTTCAAACCCATGTTCTTGATTCTTAGTGATGATGAAGATGATGAAAGATTTCTCACAAACTAGGAGTTATTCATAAACTTGAAAACTAATAACAAATGAATTGTAATGATACTAATACCGACTACCAGAAGATTAACATGGACCATTGTGACACACTAGGCAAATCCCACATCCGTCATGGCCTGGAGAGATCTTGGTTCATAAGGAATGTCCTGCCTTTTAAAATCACCAACGCGTTTTGGGCTTAATGCTAGTGGATAAGGGGAGAACTCCACAGTTAAGCGTGCTCAGGTGGGAGCAGTACTAGGATGGGTGACCTCATGGGAAGTCTCCACTGAGGCAACAAAAAACAAATCCGTGAGTTCATGGATAGACAACCCATCGGGGGCAAAGCGGACAATATTGGTGGTGCGAGGGACCGGATGATACAAATGGTATCAGAGCCACTTCTGAGCCGTTCGGGATGGTGGGGCAAACCTCATCGAGGATGATGAGTCCCTGGGGGTGATTGTAATGATACTGATACCGACTACCGGAAGATTAACATGGACCATTGTGACTCCCTAGGCAAATCCCACATCGGCCGTGGCCTGGAGAGATCTTGGTTCATAAGGAATGTCCTGCCTCTTAAAATCACCAATGCATTTTGGGCTTAATACTAGTGGATGAGAGGAGAACTCCACAGTTAAGCATGCTCAGGTGGGAGCAGTACTAGGATGGGTGACCTCCTGGAAAGTCTGCACTGAGGCAACCAAAACCGTGAGTTTCTGGATGGGCAACCCATCACGGACAATATTGGTGGTGCGAGGGGCCGAATGTTACATGAATATTTAACAAAATAAAAATAGATATCTAATACTAATAAAAGAATCCTATAAAAGCCACATGTATTCTCTTATTTAATAGAATCTAATAAATGCCACTTGGCATTCTCTTATTTAATTCTTTAATAATATATTATCTAATAATTCTATTTTATGAATAAATAAATACATAAATAATCAATTTATTAATCTATACACAACAACAAATAAATACATATTATTATTATATCACACTAATATATCTAATTTATTAATCTATATACATAACTTAGATAAATACGTAATACATAAAAATATTTATCTTATATTAATGTAGGATTCTACTTATTTATTTTTATTTTCATATGTGACATAAAATTTTATTTTAATTAGATTATTATTATTATTATTATTAGTATGAAAAATTCCTTAACAACATAATACTAATAAATGTTTTATTGTTTATTTAGATATTATTCATTTACTATTGACTTAACTATAATATATAATTAGTTATTAGTAACAATTCACTTATAAAAGCTTTTTTTAAATAATGCTAATGTGACTACACCTTCTTATTCTTCAAAGGGATTTTTTTAATATATGTTTAAAACATCTATTAATAAATTATTATTTTATATTATAATAATAAAAATGGTAAAGAATAGGTTAATCCGATACTTGAAAACTGGTTTACTTCCATTCTTTGAAAACACTTTTAAAGTTATTAGTTTCGTGTAATACACCGGTTTAACGATAGAATATCATTATAATAATTTTGAAGCAAGTCTATAGTCACCGGATTTCCTAAATGAAGTTATATTTTTAGGCTTGCGAAACTATTGATAATTTAACAAAGGTCAGTATTCCAGTGCTGTTATCATCGAAAGAATGGTTTATGTAATGGAACTCGACTAAAGGTCCTATCACTGGGTAGGTTACTGAAGCACTCATATTACCTGGAAGTAATACTGGCACTTGAACGTTTATCCCTAGATTTCGTTTAATATCGCCAAATAGAAGGATTCCGTTTAATTGAAAAAAAGACAGTTTTCTTTCGCCCTATGTTTTAGCATGACGATAAAAAAAATATAGGATAATTTCTGTGTAAAGTTGGTTTGTTTAAAAAAGAATTAGTTTTTACACATGACCAACTGTTGCGTCATCTATGGTAAAAATAATTCACTTATGTAACTTTATGAAGACAATATAAAATTAAATGATTTATAATTTTATATTCTTAAACCCGTGTAGTACACGGGTCTAATAATCTAGTATATATATATGTGTGTGTGTGTGTGTGTGGCTTGATTGGATGGTGATTTGATGAAGATGATGTTTGGATAATATGAAAATAAATTAAATGTATGTAGGATGCATTTAAATCTTGGATGAATATGAAATAATAATCATGTATTAGGTACTTGTATATAAGTATGTATGATGGTAAAGGATCATAAGTTGGTGAATTTGTTACGGTATGATAAAAGTGGATAAAATCAGAATATAAACATGCTAAAATGATGTTATATGATGATATAAAATTATGTCATAAATTTGGTAGCTTTGCATGTTGTACATGAGGCTTAAAAAATAGTAAAATGAGTGAAATTGCATGATTTATGTGACTTACACGAAATCTGCACTAACATGGTTATTAGTTCCATTTTATTCAGTAAATAACATGTATTATGTTAAAATATCAAGTCGTGACGATTTGGGATGATTATACTAAAGTTCGGTACAAGAATGGGTTAAAAACGGTAAAAATCAGCTTATAAAGTGATTTTGTAAAACCGATTTAGATCAGGTTGTAAACTAATATTTTTATGATAAATATAAGTATTTTAACTTATATTGAGTATCCGTGGTGTTTGGCTAGTCATACGTGACTTCCGACGCTCGAAAACGTTACCGAAACGTTAAAATACGCATATTTCAACGTACACGAAAATGGGTTACTCAAGGGGGGACTTTGTGTGTTATAGTATGATATGTGGTTATGTGTATGTGTAATGTGATATGTTAAGTGTTGACATGATAGTAGGAGTTAAGACTATGCATGTACGCTTGTACGGTTAAAACGGTAATTTCGTTAAATATCACGTTAGATATATAACTTATTTGTCGAGCATGAAATTATACATAGGTTAACTTGAAGAGTTATTTCATGTATGAATTCTTTAAAAATGATAAAATGTATAAGTTGACGAGATACGTGTAGTACGATATATGATAATATGTTCACGTTTATGTAAGTGTATTACGAAGCGTAAATATATTGCTTATAAACGTGTGTGATAACGGATATAACATAATGTGGGTCACCAATAAAATCGTTCGAGCCGCGAAAATCTTAACACACATATATATATATACACACACACACTAGCTTACAAACCCATGTATTACACGGGTTGATGATGAAAAAAATGTAAATTACAAACTTGTATATAATCCTTATTAATAAAATGACTTATTAGATAAAATAGTAAAACAATATAACAATTATATTTCAGCTATCCAAAAAAAAAATTTCTAAGTTTAAACTTCTCCCTTGAGATGCTACAATCCATCTTATTATATGACTTAAAAGAAGTAACACTAAAAAAATAATGATCATAAAATCGTAAGTATTTTTAAAAAGTGTAAATTACGTTTTTGGCCCCTGTGGTTATATCACTTTTACTATATTAGCCCAAAATAAGAATTTTAACATATCTGCCCCCATGGTCTCTATAACTAATCAGTTTGACCCCTAAGTCTAACATATCTGCCTCTATAACTAACTATTTTGGCCCCTAATTATTAACCAGAGTTGGGGGTTTGGTTAGACTTAGGGTCTAAAATGGTTAGTTATAGAAACCATGGGGGCAGATATGTTAAAAATTCTTATTTTGGGCTAATATAGTAAAAGTGATATAACCACAGGGGCCAAAAACGTAATTTACCCTTTTAAAAATAATTATCAGTTATGAGGTTATGGTAAATGAATTGGAATTAAATCTACTATGTATATTAATGATATAATAAATACTTTGATAGAAATACTATTCTTGGATATATAGATTATGAGACGAAATATGATATCATCATAGTATAGAAAATATTACATATTAAAATAAAATCGTACTACAAATAAAGTATACATTTAAAAAAATAGGACTAAAGTTTTTAAACTATAATTTTGAGCGTCTACAACAACTCTTCAATTAGTAGTCGACATTTAAATATTCAAATTAGAACTCGCATGAAAAGTTGGAGTTCTCTAAGTTCTCACAACTCAGTAGGACTAAAGTTTTTTAAACTATAATTATGAGTGTCTACAACAACCTCTTTAATTAGTAGTCGACATTTAAATATTCAAATTAAAACTCGCATGAAAAGTCGGAGTTTACTAAATTCTCACAATTCAATGGGGGTTTTTTCTCTTAATCCAAATATATATGTCCAAGCATTGTGTTAAATATAGACTTAATTCAATTTGTGCATATCAAACATGTCGTTATCAAATTTTACAACTATATCATACTTAAGTAACATAATCCGATGACAATGGTGGAGCTAGCAAAAAATTCAGAGGTATCCCAATTTTTTTAAGGGGGGTTAGAGGTATCCTTTGTATAAAAAGATAAAAATTTTATACTACATAGATGGAGTTGAAGGGTATTTTTACACTACGAAAACAACCCTCCTTGTAAATTACCTCCGCCCCTGTCCGATGATGTAAAATATAAAAAATAAACCCATATAAAATGCATTTAATCATATCCGAAATATAAAAAGTTATTTGATACATTTATATTAGTTATAGATAATTATTAATTAAATTTGAAATTATATGTTTAATATCTAACTAAATTAATTTATACTATATTATATTATATTATTTGATACATTTATATTAGTTATAGATAATTGTTAATTAAATTTGAATTTATACGTTTATCTCTAACTATATTAGTTAATATTATACTATTTTTTATTATATTTTGTGTATAAAAAAATAATTAATATGTAATATTATTATTAGAAGTGAGGATGCACCAGAGAGTGGCACGTATTATATTATTTAATACATTTATATTAGTTATAGATAATTGCTAATTAAATTTGAATTTATACGTTTATCTCTAACTATATTAATTAATATTATACTATATTTTATTATATTTTGTGTATAAAAAATTAATTAATATGTAATATTATTATTAGAAGTGAGGATGCACCAGAGAGTGACACGTGTACAAAAAGATTTTCATTTATTAGAATATGAAGATGAAGATATATATATGAACACATATATAAAAACGCTAAAATAATCAAAATAAAGACTTTTTGAGAAAATATCAAATTTATGTGAAAATTCTAAGTATTGGAGAAACTTAGTTATTTATAGAATAACTAGTGGTAATTCCCGCCAACTTCGCGGTTATGAATAAATAATACATTGCGTAGTAAAAAACACACTTAAATTAATTTGAAATTTATAAAATACTACTAGTATACAACATTTAAAGTTTATTTGTAATTTTTTAATCACTACCTAACATTAAAGTTGTTCATCAACATACTCAAAAATGAAAATTAGAAAAACAAAAAGATGAATATATACGTCCACATCAAAAATCAATGATGTAACCCAACTTGTTTTAATTCAATGATATCAAAGACATAACGTTTTAAATAAAAAAATCAATGCACAAACCATAGATGTCATACAATTTAAGGAAACATTTACAGATGATCAAAAAAAGTTTTCCCTTGTGAAATATTGTGACTGACACTTTTAATCTTCTACTTTTGCTTCTTGACCTTTTAAAACCAATCACAACATCCAATTATATTAGCATTTTTTGTAGACTAATTATAACACGCTCATCACCTGTTGAAATATCTCCGGCTTTAATCAAATCACCACATCCAATAACTCTAAACCTGGTATAAAAGATATATATCAAAAAAATATTAAAAATTGATCAGAAAATTAAATACTACTAAGTATATTGATAAGAATATGACTTTGGTAAATTACAATTTAATTTGCAGCCTATTATTTGAAAGCGGGTGTAAGCAACATTTGTATTTTGTTCTTGTTAAAGTCGGCATCTTTAATATCTTGTTTAAAGTGTTAAGGATTAAACCAAATATCTTAAAGATGCATGTACACTTTCTTTCAACCGGCAGGAAAAATAATTGTACCACCTACAACCTCGTATGCTTTGTGTAGAACACTATTCTTGCAAAAACAATCTATTGAGTCAGTTTTTTCCATATGAAATCTTAAATTCCTGCGAAATTAATGGCATTACATATGAACATGACAAAGAAAATAAGGAAAAACCCATCATTTGCATTCTCATTATTATTATTATTATTATTATTATTATTATTATTATTATTATTATTATTATTATTATTATTTATATACAACAAATAAAATGGAAATGTTGTATAATGAAAGTATGAGGCTCGCATTTCTTAAAAAGCTATGAGGCCCGCATTTCTTTAAAAAACTAAAACTAAGGTAATTTTTGTCATATCATATTGTGACTGTTGTTCCTGAGTAACCATTTGTAAGACTACCAAACATCTTATTATTCCAACAAAGCAAAAATGGAATCCCACAAATTCTATTTACAATATCAATTAGCGTAAACAAGGTGATATAGAAATATAAACTTACCAATTATAATGATTTTAAATTGAAAAAATGAAATGTATAAAATTAAAATACCAAAAAATTGGGTGACTATGATATGTTAAGTTAAAATTTATTTTTAACAGTTATAACAAATAGAAAATTAGGTAAGTTAAAATAAGATACTAAGAATATAGAAAACATTGATTAGGTAATAAATCAAAAGACTTCAACAGTTCTTTACGTAAATTAGGTAAAATTTTTAACTAAAGTTACCATAATTTGTTGATTAAAATTTGAATAAACATTTAATAAATAATAGTTCTATGTTTATGAGGTAAGTAATAAAAACTTACCAAAATCAATTTGACTGATATTAGAATAAGAAATTACAAATCAATTTAGGATTTGACTTTGTTAAACTTTAAAAATATAAAAATAAACGCCTTAAAAGGTATTTATGAAATCTTCAGATTACCAAAATTAGGATTAAAGTTTCAATCCAAAATTGGTTATAATAAAGAGAAAATAAGTTAAATAGAATTTAAATTTAAAATTACTATAATATTCTAGAAGAATTTAATCAAAAGTTATATATACAAAATTTCAAATTTTATACCACTAACATGTTTAGGTATATTGGACCCACCAAAAAAAGGCAATCCATTTAATGTTGTTAACTCCAAATCGTTGACTTCCATATTATCTTTCAAATCGAATTTTGAATTTAAAATCAAGTCATTATCTATCCTCTAAATAAAGAAATAATAATTAACAATAATAATTTGTAACGAACTGATGGATAGTACCGAACCACTATCATGATCCAAATTCAGTTGTCAAACATCAAAGATCAAACCATTAAACTCCTAGAACACATATGATATTCAACCAATCTTCTAACAAAACAATAGAAAGGTGGAGCAAAGATTCGACAACATGGTGAAATAAAAAAAACCAAACACTTCTAAATTTCTACACATTTATCTAGCCTAACAACAAATTACAAACACAACAATCATAATCCGATGATCAATCACAATATCAAATCCCTAAGCTCAAAAATAACATTAACACCCAAAATCAATTATCACGAACATGAAACAGGAGAAATTAACGCAAATCAACTTAAACGTAGTACATCTAATATGGTTTAGATCGGCCATGAAATCACATAAAAGAAAAATAAAAGGAAATAAGAGAAAGAAAACAACGATTCTTAATTAACATAGGAGATAGTAACATAGCTATGGTGCTTTGGTCATGAATGGCTGCAAAGGAGAAGAGAAAGCTTGCCCTGATTACATCTATTGAAATCCAAAGAATACAAAGAAAATTAAATATAATCAACAATAAAGAGTGTAAACAAATATAGATGGGATCATACCTAGATGATGAATACATTTAATTATCAAAAAATATTTATGATTGAAGATGGAGAAACCTTAGATTAAGAACGAATTCAAAACAAAACACAAAAAATAAATAGAATTAGTAAATCATGATGATTAATAGAAAGAAATCGGAAACAACCTTGATGATTAAAATATTTCAGGAGGCGATATAGGGATGGAGAAGATAGAGTCATGTTATGGAAGATAGAAACCCTAGGAAGAGAAAGAGAGAAACCCTAATCGGCGCAGTGAGATTGTGAGGTAAAGAATGAAAGGAGCCGGGTTATAAGTTTATATATGATAACAATATTTGACCCTTTTTAGTCAAGTGGATAGTCCAAACGGATGCACAAAGGGATTTCTTGTGATTTTTGGCGGGAAAATAGAAAATAGAGGCCTTAGATGGATGCCATGTGTCCCATAGCTATGGACTTATTTAGGTAGGATAGATTGGTTATTAAATCGTTCCTACTTAAATTAGGACGTGGAGACTAATTTGAGGGATTGCGCTAATATAAAAACACACCAAAAGGTGAGTGTCACTAACCCCTCTTTTTACTGTTTTATATAATGTTTTGGGGAAGAACACGTCTTAAAAAGGATAATTATACATTTTTGTAAAAAAATATGCCTTTGAATAAATTATAAATATATTTTCGTGGAAAATATGGTTTGGAATGATATAAATATGTTCTCGAGGAAAACATGGTTTGGGAAATGTGATTGAATATAAATATGTTTCAGAGAGAAACGGGTTGATTGATATATATTTGTTTCGGGAAGAAACGAGGAGGATTACGGTGTTTGGGGTAAAATGATGTATAGATTTAAAAATGTTTAAATATAAAGTTGTGACGAATTTGCTTGATCTCAAGAGAGTAAATATCGGAATAGGCTTATGTCTCGGTGGGGACTTCAGGGGATTCGTACAACGCAAAATATTAAATTGATCATTTTAGTCGGTATATATATTGTTCATGAGGCAGACACTATAAGTGACCCATTATGTGGCACTTTGCGCAACGGGAGGATTACGGTGTTTGGGGTAAAATGACCGTATAGATTTAAAAATGTTTAAATCTAAAGTTGTGACGAATTTGCTTGATCTCAAGAGAGTAAGTATTGGAATAGGCTTATGTCTAGGTGGAGACTTCGGGGGATTCGTACAACGCAAAATATTAAATTTATCATTTTAGTAGGGTATATATATTTCATGAGACAGACACTATAAGTGACCCATTATGTGGCACTTTGCGCAAATTTAGCCGTTTAATCATTAATGTTGGTATGTGTAGAATTGTTGATAGATCTATCGAGTTGACCACCCTGTTGTGACCGGTAACTCCGTGTCAAGTCAAACGAAGAATTTATATTTTGTTATTGTCTAGCGTTGATTATAACCATATTGTTAATATATAGCTCGTATGTCTTGCAAACTTACGAATCTGAACATTTGATGCTAGCAATTTAATATATAAACCTTGGGAAGATGATTTGTATCGAAGGTTTTTAGAAAATGCTTGCGATAACTGACCCTCAGATTTTTTGTAAAGGAAGTAAAATTGACTTTCTTAAATATATATGGATGTTTTGTTATAAAAATTCATAATAAGAAAGTTTTCCTTAAACAAATTAATCATAATTTGAATATGTGAACTCACCCTCTTTTATGTTGACACTTGATTTTATGTGTTCTTCAGGTAAATGAGTTCGGTTTCGGGATTTTGGCATATCTTGTGGTTGTTGATGCATGTCATGTTATATAATATTTTGGACAACTCTTTTAAAACTATTTTGGGACCAAGTGTACTAAAAGTCCAAAAGGATCAAACAACTATGTCGTGGTTGTGGTTATGTTTAAACTTTAAACTCTAAACTTTGAACTTATGTTTTAATTAAGTTGTATGTCCAAAATTATATTGCATCGTCCACTAAGATGTTTATAGGTACCAACCTCCATCATTCCCACGTTTGTATTTCCGTTACAACGTTTTTGGAGTGTGACATTAACCACCGTGATGTCCCATTAGTGACATGATTATAACTATACTCAAATTTTACAAAACACATTTTCTTTTATCTAATATATCAAATTTTGTATTTCTTAAGAGTATTTGTTGTTGTTAATATAACTAGTATATTTTCTTGTGCATTGCGGGGGTGTCAAAATGTAAAGTTACTAGAATTTATACTATTGAATGAAAACATAATATATTTGACCCGACTCGTTTACGAGCAGTATGTCAAAACGTAGACAACTGAAAGGTACATAAAAATAACCACGAAAATGTATTATAGTTGATCAAACTTATTTGCGAAAGAAATTTACGGCGAAACGTTAACCAACTTGAAATTATATGACCCGACTTATTTGCGAAAGAAATTTACGTCAAAACGTTAACCAATTTATACCGTCTAATGAAAACGTATTATATTTTACCTGACTCGTTTTAGAATTAAATTTATGTCAAGACGTTGAACAACTAAAAACTTACACAAAAATAATATCCGAGCCTACTCATTGGCCAAAACAAAAAACAAAAAAAAAACTGTCGAAATGTAAATCAACTTGAATTTATATCAACACTTGCATAAAAATAAACACGTAAAACCCGATTACAAAGTCTTTAGAAAGTTGAGTGGTTATAAGTGTCAATGCTGAAAGTTGAAAGGTAGAAGTAAAAGAAAAGGGTTAACCAAATTAAATTATGCTTTTTTAAGTTAAAGAATGGTACGGCATATTGCGGCGGCATCGAAACGTAAAGTAACTCGAATTTATACCGTCTAATGAAAACGTATTATACTTGACCTGACTCATTTTAGAATATTTTTTTCTTGTCAAAACACAGACAAATGAAAACGTACATAAAAATAAGAAAAACCATATAATATCCGAGCCTACTCATTTGAAACAAAAATAAAAAAAATATGTTAAAACGTAAATAAACTCGAATTTATTCCGAAACTTACGTAAAAATAAGCACATACAACTCGATTACAAATTCTTTAGATCATTGAGGGGTTGTAAATATGATTGGTAAGTTTTAACCATCCATACAACTTGTAACACCTCGTTTTTTCATACTTTCCATATTTAGAAAGCTCGTGTTGTATTTCTATTTTTGGAAACCTTTGTATCTTGTATTCGCTCTTTCATTGTAATCGTCGTAATCATTGTAATCCGAGACTTGAATCATAAAAAAAACTCGTATTTTATTCCTAAACATGTTATACTTATTCGTGATCATTTTATACTTATACACATTCATACATTCATGATCATATTCGTAAACGTGTGACAACTTGTAAATACGTGACAATCGTACTTCATACGAGACTTATTCATGATTTATACTTAATCATAATCTGTTTAGACTTATGTGAACATAGATACATGTTATATATGCCTAAATACCCTAAAATGGACTTAAAACCTGTAACACGTAGCAACTAAGCAAGGCCCAAGCTTCAAAACAAAAAATAAAGATTTGTGCCTCCTGCCAACGCCTTGCGGACCGCAAGGGAAACCCCTTACGGTTCATAAGGGCATACTGTTCTTTCAGCCGCGCAAATGCATGAAATCCCAACTCTTTCACCCCACCAATCACCTCTAATCCTCCTTTAATCACTTCCTATTAACCCTAAACTCACCCCTTATAAATACCAAGTTTCTCCAAGCCATTTCACACTTTAACAACTCTCTAATCTCTCCCAAATCATTATCATTCTCTTGCAACTTCAGAATTCGGACAGAATCATCACCCTTCACTAATTTGAGCTTAACTTGCTCATTTCTTAACGAAATTACTTGATTCTTCTTCCTACTTGCTTGGATAATCCTTAGGTTTGAATCCACGGACTCTCCATGGAGAATTCAGACCTAGAAATGCACCTAAAGGGTTCCAAACTTTCTGTTTTATTCAAAACTCTTTCAAAACTTATGCTTTCTTCATTTAACCTTGCGTTCTTGAGCTACTAATTAAAGTTATGGTTAGTGAGACTAACCAAGGTTGTCATACATATAACAAGAGTGTTTTGACACTCTAAACTTTTTTGTTTTTGAAGAACTTTAAGCTCACAAGTGTTGCCAAGTCAAGAACTTGAAGCTAGTGTGACTACAAGGTTAGCTTGAGCTATCCTACACCTAAGTCCACACAACACTTGATGTTTTCTCATTCATCCTAAGTTGCTTGCTAGTTGAAAGTAACACAACCCGTCTAGCCTTCGACGTGTGTCAATACCGGCTCACCGGGTTGTAGATACTTGGCTACTTAGTGTATAGTAACATGTATTTAATTTCCTTATTATTCTTGTACTTGTTCTTGACCCTCCTTGTTGTCTATGACAACTTGTGTAGTGGTGAACTCTTAAGAGGTTCCTAAACGAAAGATTCCTCTTCCTACCTCCTACATAACTTCTATGACGTCCTTGTGGACTTATGATATAACTATTATAATCTATAAATTATATACCTAAATACCGAACCCTTGCTAATGACTATATAATCAGGTGTCAAGTTATTAAGTTTAATCACTAAAAGAGTTTAGTTCCTCGTTATGATTATAATAGGTGTATAACCTATGAAATCACATAAACCCTAATGGTTCCCATAGTGTCAAAACGAGTGCTAGACCTTAGTGAGTATTTTCGCATACTTTACTTTGTGATGCATAATTCCAAATTCCGAATCTACCATAATCATCCAAACACTCACACCTACGTTTTCCTAGTGTAGGATAACCCGGTGTTCCTCCCGTAAACAAGCAACTCTTCACGGATTCAACAAGTTGGAAAGCTTGCAAAACCGTGAGTACACTCGACCGGCTTTTCGTTTATATCACTTTCGAGTGTAACATATTTACCATATACAAAATCACTATACTTAAACTTTATGCAATGCACAAAAACAATCCAATATTCATGAATGCTTTGATACGTTACTTGTTGCTTATATCTTAGACCATTCGTATGTGATATCAAAGTTATTAGCTTATCTTAAGCCTTCATTTGACATGTATAGCGCTACAGGAGTAATGCACCACCTCACTCGTGAAATCTAAAGGCCATGTTAAAATATCGTAATTTGCGTTAACAATGGGTTTATACTAGAAATATTGCATGCCACGTATAATGCTCTCGTATACACTTAGTATCATGTGGATTCATTTTAACTTTATTTGTATACGTATGCTTATGCTTAAACTTGTGTACTGGGCTTTGCTTTTGCATTGAACTCTATTTTAAAACACGTTACAGGTTGATGAAGATGATGCTATGAAATCGAAGTAGCGTTGAGACTAGATATACACATAGACGTTTTAGGTTTATTCATGTTGTATCAAATTTTGTCTTGTTATTGTTGTATTTGAATTCCCATGTATTGTATTGACAATTTACGTATGAAGATCTTACGAATCACTTTGGAATAGTCGACGTTTCTCTACCCGAAACAATCCCATGTTTTATTGAGCCAATCTTTTATGTTATCTCAATTTTTATGTGAATTTATACTTGTTACCTTTATTCGTTTCAAAACCGTTACCCAATTCGCACGTGTATCGCAATAAAAAAACAATAATAATCCTCGTGAACAAACTAAATTTATACTCTTATTGCGCATTCATACGTGATGTTATACATGCCAATGCTTGATGAATACGTGCAAACTATGTGAACCATACGTCCACATATCCATGCTTATACATGCAAAACTTATTTTAACATTATGATCAAGTCTCACCCTTTTCCTTTCTATTTCAACCCTAGATGTCTTCTCCAAACTCATCCAATAAATCAAAGGGTTCCAACAACCATGGGGACTCTATTTTGAAGCAAGAACTTGTAGGGTTAGTCGCGGAATAAATGCCCGAGCAGATGGCTAAGATTATCCCCAACATCGTGAGCCAAATTCAAACCATCCACGACACCCTAAGTCCTCCATCGACTCTAAGGTGGAAAAGCCTAAGTCATAATTTCTTTTCAAACAATTCATGGCCTATAAACCCATGGAGTTTACTGGCAATGATGGTGCGACGACGTTGTTGACTTGGTTCGAAGCCATGGAGATTTCATTCCGCCAAAGTGGCTGCCCTGATGACTTGCGCACCGAAAATGCTACAGAGTATTCTGCCCTGATGACTTGGACCTCTGAACGAAGCACAAGAGGGGATGATGCTGCCCACGCGTTACCATGGACTGAACTAAAGCAGATCATGAGGGATGAATTTTGTCCTCCTCATGAAATCAAGAAGTTAGAGCACGACTTTTGGTACCTCAAGCAAAACGGAGATGGCAACGATGGTCTAACCCTACGTTTCAAACAACTAAGCATCCTACGCCCCAGCCAAGTTGATACCACTGAAAAGGCCATTAACAAGTACATCCACTGCCTGCCTGATTCTTTCATAAACCTCGTAGAAGCTGCTTTCCCAGCAACTATTGAGGAAACCTACCCCTTGGCCACCCGCCTTAACAGCAACCATGTCGAGTGGAAGAATGCCGCAAAGGCATCGTTGAAAAGCGCGCATCAAGCCGCCACCGAAACCGCTACCGTTGAACCCTCACCCAAACCCCCTAAAAATAACAACCCCAAGAACAAGAAGCGGAAGGCTTCTAGTCAGAATTGTGCGGTTGTTACTCCGCCAAACCCTCAACCCATCCAAACGCTAGCAGCCATTACCCCTGCCAACCCCGAGCAACCTAAGCGTGGCTACACTGGACCTCATCCCCAGTGTGCTAACTGCTCCTACCATCACCCCGCCACTATACCATGCAGCAACTGCACCCAATGTCAGAGATTAGTGCATTTTGCTAACTGTTGCCGAAACTTCCCTCAGCCCCAGAACTAGCAAGCCCAAGCCATTGTGCCAAACCCTAACCCTGCTCACCCTCAAGCTCAAGCTGCTCCTGCAAGTTCATGCTATACATGTGGCAACCCTAACCACTTTGCCAATGTTTGCCCCCAACGTGTCAACAACCAGCAACAGCAGCCTCAACCAGCTCGGGGCAGAGCCTTCGCCCTCACTGCCGCTCAGGCGCAAAACGCGAACGATGTCATAACTGGTACGTTCCTTCTTAACCATGCCTATGCTTCATGTCTTTTTGATACTTGCGGAGATAGGAGTTTTGTGTCTAATGAATTCGAACCCTTGCTTAAGTGCGTACGTTCTAAGTTGCCCAATCCATTCTCGGTCGAAGGCGCTAACGGGAAGTCCGTCACTGTTGATTCTGTCCTTTCTAATTGTTCCTTGAATCTTAACGATCATACGTTTTTTATGGACCTCATACCCATGCAATTGGGAAGCTTTGATATCATAGTAGGCATGGATTGGCTTAGGCAAGTCCGTGATGAAGTTGTTTGTTCCGAAAAGTTCATTCGCCTCCTTCTTCCAAACGGTGATTCCTTACACGTCTATGGCGAGAAACCATCTAAAGGTCTCAAGCTTATGTCGTGTATCCAAGCAAACAAATACTTACGCAAGAAATGCTTCGCCTTTCTGGCCCATGTTGTGGAAAAGAAAGACAAGGGCCCGAGCGTAAGTGACGTTCCTGTTGTTTGTGATTTTCCTGATGTCTTCCTAGAGGATCTTCCTAGTCCTCCTCCTCCTCATTCCGTTGATTTTCGTATTGATCTCATCCCTGGCGCAACTCCTGTTGCGAAAGCTCCTGATCGTCTAGCTCCCTCAGAAATGCATGAGCTATCGAGCCAACTTCAAGAGCTTCTTGATAAAGGCTTTATACGCCCTAGTACTTCTCCTTGGGCGCTCCGTTTTGTTCGTCAAGAAGAAAGATGGGTCCTTTCGGATGTGCATTGACTACCGTGAACTCAACAAACTTAAAGTCAAGAACCGATACCCACTTCCTCGTATTAATGATCTATTCGATCAACTTCAAGGTGTGACGTGTTTCTCGAAAATCGACCTTAGATCTGGCTATCATCAACTTCGAGTTCTCGAAGAATATGTACCGAAAACCGCTTTTCGCACACGTTATGGACATTACGAGTTCGTGGTCATGCCTTTTGGTTTGACTAACGCGCCTGCTGTGTTCATGGATTTAATGAACCACGTGTGTAAGCCTTTCCTCGATCGTTTCGTAATCGTATTCATCGACGATATTCTCATCTATTCCAAAACGAAAGGAGAATATGGGCGACATTGCAACTTATCCTTCAGCTTTTGCGTACCGAACGTCTTTACGCCAAATTCTCCAAGTGTAAATTTTGGCTAAAAGAGGTTCAATTCCTTGGTCTCACCGTCAATAAACTTGGTATTCATGTTGACCCCGCAAAGATAGAAGCTGTGAAGAATTGGATTGCACCTAAATCGCCTTCTGAAATTCGTTCGTTTCTTGGCCTAGCTGGATACTATCGTCGCTTCATCTCGAACTTTTCCAAGATCGTTGTCCCTCTTACGTCTTTGACTTAAAAGGATAAACCTTTTGTTTGAGGTCCCGAACAAGAGGAGTCTTTTCAAACCCTCAAGGACATGCTATGCTCCTATCCTTACACTTCCCGATGGAAAAGACGATTTCGTCGTGTATTGCGATGCTTCAAACCAAGGTCTTGGTTGTGTTCTTATGCAACAGGACAAGGTTATCGCTTACGCGTCGAGACAGCTCAAGATCCATGAGAAAAACTATACTACGCACGACCTTGAACTTGGTGCAATTGTTTTTGCATTAAAGATTTGGCGACACTACCTTTATGGTACTAAGTGTACGGTCTTCACCCACCATAAGAGCCTACAACATATCTTTGATCAAAAGGAACTCAACATGCGTCAACGTTGATGGGTGGAATTGTTAAACGACTACGAATGTGATATTCACTACCACCCCAGTAAAGCGAATGTTGTAGCCGATGCACTTAGTCGTCGTAAGACTCATGTCAAGAGTATTTGTTGTCACCAAATCATGGGAAAGCTTCATGAGCTAATTTGCCAAGCACAATTTGTCGTCATTAATGAGGGTAACCTCGATAACGAGTTGAATTGTGGAGTCGACAACCCACTCACAGCTAAACCCGATGGTATCCTTTACTACCATGATCGCATTTGGATTCCCGATCATCTTAACCTTCACAACACCTTGATGGATGAAGCCCACAAATCCCGATACTCCATCCATCCTGGCGCCGACAAGATGTACCACAACCTTCGGGCATCTTACTGGTGGCCTGGGATGAAGAAAGAGATCGCTCTTTACGTCTCGAAGTGTCTTACTTGTTCCAAGGTTAAAGCTGAACATCAACGCCCCTCTGGCTTGCTTGAACAACTAGAAATTCCTGTCTGGAAATGGGAGAGTATTGCTATGGATATCATTACCAAGCTTCCTCATACTTCATCTGGTCATGACAGCATCTGGGTCATCATTGATCGATTAACCAAATCTGCTCATTTCCTTGCCATTCGTGAAGATTACAAAGTCGAGAAATTGGCTCGTATCTACACGGATGAAGTCATTAGTCGTCATGGTACTCCCGTTGACATCATTTCGGATCGTGATGCTCGTTTTACCTCTCACCTTTGGCAAACGTTTCAATCCGCCCTTGGCACTCATCTCAATCTTAGCACCGCTTTTCACCCTCAATCCGACGGTCATACCAAGCGTACTATCCAAACTCTAGAGGATATGCTTCGTTCATGCGTAATCAATTTTGGCGGCAACTGGGATTCGCATTTACCCTTGGTAGAATTTTCGTACAACAACAGTTTCACGCTAGTAGTCAAATGGCTCCATTTGAAGCATTGTATGGTCATAAGTGTCGTTCCCCGATTTGTTGGCACGAGATCGGAGACTCCCAAATCACCGGTCCTGAACTAGTACAAGAGACAATGGACAAGATTCTGCAGATACATGATAATCTTCTCAAAGCTCGAAGACGACAAAAGAGTTATGTTGACAAAAGACGCAAGCCTTTGGAATTCAACATAGGTGATAACGTACTTCTCAAGGTATCCCCTTGGAAGGGTGTTGTTCGATTTGGTAAGAAAGGAAAACTCGCTCCTCGCTATGTAGGTCCTTTCAAGATTCTCGAAAGGATTGGTAAGGTTGCGTATCGACTGGACCTACCTCAAGAACTCAACAACGTTCACCCAGTTTTCCATGTTTCAAATCTCAAGAAATGTCTAGCTGAAGAAGGACTTCAAGTTCCACTCGAAGATCTTAAAATTAACGAGACATTGCATTTTGTGGAAAAACCAGTTGAAATCATGGACCGAGGAATCAAGCAACTAAGGCGCAGTCGAATCCCTATCGTCAAGATTCGATGGGAAGGAAAACGTGGCACTGAATTTACTTGGTAACTCGAGAGTGATATGAAGACTAAGTATCCGCATCTCTTCGTTGCATCTTCCTAAATTTCGGGCACGAAATTTCCTAAAGGAGAGGAGACTGTATCGCCTCGCTTTTTCATACTTTCCATATTTAGAAAGCTCGTGTAGTATTTCTATTTTTGGAAACCTTTGTATCTTGTATTCACTCTTTCATTGTAATCATCGTAATCCGAGACTTGAATCATAATGAAAACTCGTATTTTATTCCTAAACATGTTATACTTATTCATGATCGTTTTATACTTATACGCATTCATACATTCATGATCATATTCGTAAACGTGTGACAACTTGTAAATACGTGACAATCATACTTCATACGAGACTTATTCATGATATTTATACTTAATGATATTATGTTTATACTTATGTGAACTTAGGTACATGTTATATATGCATAAATACCCTAAAATGGACTTAAAACCCGTAACATGTAGCAACTAAGCAAGGCCCAAGCTTCAAAACAAAAAAAATAAAGATTTGTGCCTCCTGCCAAGGCCTTGCGGACCGCAAGGGAAACCCCTTACGGTCCGTAAGGGGGTCTGGGTGGGCAGGCTGTTCTTTCAACCACGCAAATGCATGAAATCCCAACTCTTTCAACCCACCAATCACCTCTAAGCCTCCTTTAATCACTTCCTATTAACCCTAAACTCACCCCTTATAAATACCAAGCTTCTCCAAGCCATTTCACACTTTAACAACTCTCTAATCTCTCCCAAATCACTCTCAATCTCTTGCAACTTCAGAATTCGGACAAAATCATCACCCTTCACTAAAGTGAGCATAACTTACTCATTTCTTAACGAAATTACTTGATTCTGCTTCCTACTTGCTTGGATAATCTTTAGGTTTGAATCCACAGATTCTCCATGGAGAATCCAGACCTGGAAATGCACCTAAAGGGTTCCAAACTTTATGTTTTATTCAAAACTCTTTCAAAACTTATGCTTTCTTCATTTAACCTTGTGTTCTTGAGCTACTAATCAAAGTTAGGGTTAGTGAGACTAACCAAGGTTGTCAAACATATAACAAGAGTGTTTTGACACTCTAAACTTTCTGTTTTTGAAGAGCTTTAAGCTCACAAGTGTTGCCAAGTCAAGAACTTGAAGCTAGTGTGACTACAAGGTTAGCTTCGGCTATCCTACACCTAAGTCCACACAACACTTGATGTTTTCTCATTCATCCTAAGTAGCTTGCTAGTTGAAAGTAACACAACCCCGTCTAGCCTTCGACATGTGTCGACGCCGGCTCACCGGGTTGTAGATTACTTGGCTACTTAGTGTATAGTAACATGTATTTCATTTCCTTATCATTTCCTTATATGTTTTGACGCTCTCTTTAGCAATGAACCTTCAACCATGGTATCCTATAAATATCATGATCTAAATTTTCGGGACGAAAAATCTTTCAACAAGGGGATGATGTGACACCCGACAATTTCAGGTTAACACCGTTAACACAAACTTCGTTATCTCAAACACTCTTTCATGCATTACACTTGATTAGGTGCGTCAGTTATTTCACAAGCACTCACGTAACAGTAATTCGCAGAATTACGGAATGACACATGGATTTGTACCTGAAAGTCAATAAACAATCGGAACAGTATTCCCTAACAAATAAATAAAAATAAATAAGGTGAATTTATATGCTAAGTGATTTTATATGTTTATGTGAGTTATATGTTTATTTTGTAAACTTACGTGAAACCGTGTATATTTACACTTAACAACGCTTTAGTGACGAACCTATAACCTGAGTATAGAGCATACCTTAACCTAAATTTCGAGGATGAAATTTCTGTAACATGTGAAGAATGTGACAACCCGTATTTCCGACCCTGGTTAACTATAGAAAGTTACCTTTAGAAATATCACGGATTACTATTTAGTAAATAATATTAACTTGTAAAGAGCAAACACACTGTTTAATTGATAATCACGTTGACGATGTATTACAAATTCTTTACGCATATTATGTTATACGTAGCTATATATTATAAATATGTTATATATATTTGTTTTAATTTAACTCAGTAAATATAATCTAAATGTTCTATTTATTTTTATGAATGAGAAATTTAAATGTAACACGAGATATAAAGCGGGTTCTCACAAGCCGTATGCACCCACTAGTCAACTCACCCACTCAAAACCCTAAGCATATAAACATATCTTTCTCTTCTCCCCTCATTTTCTATCAAACCCTCGCCCCCCACACACTCTCTTCACTCTCACTCACTTCAAGAACGGCCGGCCACCACCGTGGGCGGCGGAGCCGCGGTGGCGGCGTGGCGGCGTGGCGGCGCATGATTTCGGCCAGCAACAGCAATGGCTGCAGTAAGGGAACAGTTGGGGGTTTGTTTGGTGCGGGTTCGGAGGCAGAATAAGGGGTGTTCGGTGACGTTTCGGCTGTTGTTAGGTGGCCTCATGGTGGTGAAGGGCGGTTGAGATTGTGGTTGTGTGTGGGCGCAATTCTTGTGAAGGTGACGACGGGATGGTTGTGAATCTTTGGGTGGCGGCGGCATTTGAGTGTATGTGGTGGCAGGTTGATTGGTGAACGATGGAAGGGTGGTGCGGTGGCGAAGACGGGCAGGGCGGTGACGCAGAGCATAGGGTCAGCGACGCGGCGGCACGGGTTCGAAACACGGGAGACGGTTCGAGTGGGGCTTGGCAAGTTATGGCAATGGTGTTTTACTTTCCCAGTGAACTCCGATGACCCGCGAGAACCACCCGATCTCTTACGGTGATTACTTTATGCTCTTGAGATTGTAGTGTTTGGAAGCAAGCATTGTGGTGTTAGTGTTGTTTCGATACGAATCAGCTGATAGTCAAAGGGAATAACGTGCGGTCAATAGATGGTCAACTATCGGGTCAATGACCAAAGTCATCAGATCTGGTCAACACACGTATTTAGGAGAGTTTTATGTATCGGTTTTCTTGAGCAGTTCATATGAGTAGGTAACGAACGACGCGCACAAAATCTATGTATTGATTTTGTATATATTTAATATTCTATATTTGTGTAACATGTGTAAAACCGAGCGCTAGCGACCCGATCCGACCCGAGTAACAAGATGATAATGTAACTTATCAAGATTTTGTGTGATGTTCGGACCTTTATTGAATCAAATAGACTATATAAGATATTTATAAATGTATATTGGTCTTGGGTAATGGTGATATATGGAAATGTTGGTAGATGTATCTTGATTAGCAAATGAAGGAAATCGATTATTGTTAAACGGATGTTAGTCGAGATAATAAATATAAATGAATAATTACTTACCGATTAATGCAACTAGAAATTTGGAATGCACTATGTCTACACGTGAGTATTTTTCTTTGAAGTAAAACATATAGTTATTTTCGTAGTCGAGGTAATAGACATTAATAACAATATATGTGTGTATATGCACTAGCTTTTGAAAGGTGCACAAGTGCTTGTGCTCGAATGGGTAGATACACGTATTTGTGTGGAGCGCTCAACTTTTTTTTTGGCAAACCATTTTACACGCGAACATTGGGCATCTATTCTTTTTGAGGGTTAGTATACACTACTATGCACACTTGATTTCATATACAAGCATTCAGTTAACACATACAAAGTATGAAAGCTCACTAGCATGGTATTATATGTTATTTACATTGCTATTATCGATTTATATTATCCACAATATTCGAGCCATTATATATGATACATACTTGCATATACTACCTTACAAAAATGCATATCTGCACACACACAAACAACCGTAATAAAACATAGTCTATGATAAACGAGCATACACGTACTTTGGTCAAGTCAACATATCTTATTTATATATATAAACATTCTGTGAGTGTTGAACAAATATTTATACATGTATATGTACAAAGATAATATGTATACATATGAGAGTTACATCTATGGTCCAACCTCATAAACTCATGTAGACTATATATGTGTGCGTCGGATATGAAACCATTATTTTTCTTAGACAATAACCTTACTATCGGGTTGAACGTTTAACGATTCGGTAGAGCTCAGGCACACGTGAAAACAACCTTACCCTAGTTTTGGTTACTTATGATGTTCTAAATTATTCGGGATGTCTTGGTGAATATTTGCATGATATGCCAGTTCATGTCGCTGACACGTACTGCTTTTGGATATACTTTGCACGCTAAGGTGAGTTCACGGCCCCTACTCTTTTAAATGTTTTTAAAACATAGAGGGAGAAAGCATGCACTACATTATGGTAAAGTAATGTCACAACGTTACGGTAAGATAACGTCACAACTGTTAGAGTTTTTGTTATATTAGTTATGGTCACAAAGTAGAATTTATCACATGTCAATCCCCTTAAAACTTATGATCCCGCTAGTATTGGATTATAGCGAGGGAATTTTTAATAGTACTACTAGGCCCGACAAGCCCCACTCGAGCTGGTCACGCCAGCTAGACCGACCGTTGATGGTCACAGGTGTAGAATTTGCCTAACACTTAGCCATAGTTGGTGATAGACCTGGCACAACAGGAGCAGCAACGTCAGCTTCAGATCGAACTCTTTGTTGACATGACTTAGGTTAGCTACCTACAAATATAACAAGTAACTGCTAAACACTTCAACTTACTGTTTCGGGTTTGAAACAGTGGAAACTCTTGAGAAACAACTTTCTTTATAACTGTAACCTAAACCCTGTGAACTCACTCATCACTATGTATTGACACTTGTTCTTGCATGTCTTTCTCAGATTGATAAGGTATCACACATCAGGACTAGGATGCATTACGGAGTCACATTGAGTTCAACAAACATTTAGACTCAGCTTTATTTACATTAGCTATTTTGGTTTTTGTAACTATTTACGCTTCCGCAACTAAATTGTATAAACAGTATTTTCTCATGAATGAGCAAACAGGAAAAAATTTAAACTCATATAGTGGTCATTCAGTATGACTAATGACTACGATCCTGGTTTGTCACGCGCCTCGCAGTAGAACTCCGCACGTGGAATTTGAGGGTGTGACAAAGAGTTTAGTTCCTCGTTATGATTCTAATAGGTGTATAACCTATGAAATCACATAAACCCTAATGAGTTCCCATAGTGTCAAAACGAGTGCTAGACCTTAGTGAGTATTTTCGTATACTTTACTTTGTGATGCATAATTCCAAATTCTGAATCTACCATAATCATCCAAACACTCACACCTACGGGTTTTCCTCGTGTAGGATCACCCGGTGTTCCTCCCGTAAACAAGCAACTCTTCACGGATTCAACAAGTTGGAAAGTTTGCAAAACCGTGAGTACACTCGACCGACTTTTTGTTTATATCACTTTCAGGTGTAACATGTTTACCATATACAAAATCACTAGACTTACTTTATTCAATGCACGAAAACAATCCAATATTCATGAATGCTTTGATACGTTACTTGTTGCTTATAACTTGGGCCATTCGTAGGTAATATCAAAGTCATTAGCTTATCTTAAGCCTTTATTTGACATGTATAGCGCAATAGGAGTAACGCACCACCTCACTCGTGAAATCTAGAGGCCATGTTAAAATATCGTAATTTGCGTTAACAATAGGTTTGACTAGAAATATTGCATGCCATGTATAATGCTCTCGTATAAACTTAGTATCACGTGGATTCGTTTTAACTATATTCGTATACGTATGCTTATGCTTATGCTTAAACTTGTGTACTCACATTTTCTTTTGCATTGAACTCTATTTTAAAACATGTTACAGGTTTAATGAAGATGATGCTATGAAATCGAAGTAGCGTTGAGACTAGATACACACATAGACGTTCTAGGTTTATTCATGTTGTATCAAATTTTGTCTTGTTATTGTTGTATTTGAATTCCCATGTATTGTATTGACGATTTACGTATGAAATGAAATCTGGTTTAATTAATTATTGTCACTATTAGCGTTGTGAGCAATGAGCAATCTTTTTCGTCCCGCCTCAATGTTTCTGCCATCGGTTGGGGTGTGACAGATTAGTATCGGAGCGATAACTATAGGGAATTAGGTAGAATTGCCATGTTCGACCTAGTCTATAGTTTAAGCGTCCCATTTTTGACCATTCTTACATTATGCTTAAAACTTTATTCTTCCTTCATTGCTTCTTCCTTTCTTTTGGTCTTAATATTTACATAATGTCTTTCCTAAGAAATTTTGCACAATACACTTGAATATTTGAAGATACTCGTGATGCAAACGAGGCGATTTGCACCAAGATAGGCCCAATGGCTTACAATTTTTGGTGGAATCCCTTATTCCGCGTATTCGTTTTTTCACGAAGTTACGCCATCGAGTTAAGAGTGATATCCACATCTTGATGGAAAACTTCCATTTCATACTCTAGTGGATCTTACAAACGAGTCGGAATATGCTCTTCGTTTAGTAAGAAACAACCACACTTAGGGTACGAAATTTTCAAGTTAGGGGTGAAACCCGCTCCTTGTTGATTAAGTCCCGTTCCTCGATTTTCAATCTCGCCAAAGTCTCGAATTTTCGATCGGCTAGGGACATGCAGTAACTAGAAGGGTAAGATACCGTTAATCGCTTCTCGACGAGAGTATTTTACCTATTAGGCCAAAGCATGTTCCCTAACTCAAAAGATCTTACGAATCATTTGGAATAGTCGACGTTTCTCTACCCGAAACAATCCCATGTTTTATTGAGCCAATCTTTTATGTTATCTCAATTTTTATGTGAATTTATACTTGTTACCTTTATTCGTTTCGAAACCGTTACACAATTCGCACAACTATCGCAATCAAAAACAATAATAATCCTCGTGAACAAACTAAATTTATACTCTTATTGCGCATTCATACGTGATGTTATACATGCCAATGCTTGATGAATACGTGCAAACTATGTGAACCATACGTGAACATATCCATGCTTATACATGCAAAACTTATTTTTACATTATGATCAAGTCTCACTCTTTTCCTTTCTATTTCAACCCTAGATGTCTTCTCCAAACTCATCCAATAAATCAAAGGGTTCCTAGAAGGGTTCCAACAACCATGGGGACTCTATTTTGAAGCAAGAACTTGTAGGGTTAGTCACGGAACAAATGGCCGAGCAGATGGTTAAGATTATCCCCAACATCGTGAGCCAAATTCAAACCATCCACGACACCCTTAATGTCACACCCCAACCGATGGCGGAAACATCAGGATGAGACGAAAACGAGATTGCTCATTGCTCAAAACGCTAATAAATGACAATATTTAATTAAATCAAAATTTCATTTCACAACATTGTCAAATACAACATGAAGCAATACAATAAGTTCATAAAACATAACAAAATTTGGTACAACATTTATAAATCTAACGTCTAAAATGTGTGTATCTAAGTCCTTGCTATTTTGATTTCATAGCATCATCTCCTTCAACCTGTAACATGTTTTAAAATAAAGTCAATGCAAAAGCAAAGGCGAGTACACAAGTTTAAGCATAGCATACGTATACGAATAAAGTTTTAACAATCCTCATGGCAACCAAATCTATACAAGAGCAATATCAAGGCATGCAATACTAATAATCAAACCCTTAACGCAATCACGATGTTTTAACATGACCTCACGAATAACACGATGGAGGTGGATGCGTGAATTCCTATAGCGCTAAGCATGTCAAACGAAGGCTAAAAATAATTAATGACTAAAGCATAGCATAACGAATATCCAAGACAAGCAACAAGTATACGATTCAAGTATTCATGGGTATAGGATTGTTTGTGCGTTTCATAAAGTTTAAGTGTTTGTGATTTTTGTATAGGTAAAACATGTTACACCCAAAAGTGTTATAAACAAAAGTGGGTCGAGTGTACTCACAATATTGCATATGCTTTCCGATTGGTGATTCCGTGTAGAGTTGGAGGTTGGAACTTCAAAGCTTCTTTTAAAACACTTAATGTTTTCTTTTAGAACTCTTAGAGCTCTCTTCCTTGCTTGGAAGATTTGAGAGAAGTATAGAAGTTGAGAGAAGAATGGGTGGAACACTTAGTGTCCTTTTAGAATTCTTGATTTAGAGAGATTGAGAGAATTAGAGAGATGGAGAGAAGAATGGTGTGAAGAAAATGGTAGAAGGGGGTTGGTATTTATAGGTAGAGAATGTGGAAAAGGGTGAAATATGATTGGTTAAAGAAGGTGGAAGAGGATTGAGAAGGTGATTGGTGGAGAAAGGAGGTGGAAAATGGTGAAATATGATTGGTTAAAGAAGGTGGAAGAGGATTGAGAAGGTGATTGGTGAAGAAAGGAGGTGGAAAAAGGGTGAAATATGATTGGTTAAAGAAGGTGAAAGAGGATTGATGAGGTGGAAATATGATTGATGTATTTCTTGGTATTTCTTGAGTATATATTATGTAATTGAGTATATAAAAAGTATAAAAGTATAATTCAAGTATTGAGGATGTGCGTATAAGTATTTATACGTATAAAAGTGTCGGTTTGCGTGTAAATACGTATTTTAAATGATCGGTTGTGTGAATAAAATAAAAAAATATGAATTTTATGATTAACGCCTCGAATTGTGAGATTGAAATTAAAATACGAATGTAAGGTTTCTAAAATTAGAATACGAATACGAACATTTTTTTTAAAATAGAAATACGAAGATACGAGGCGTTACACTTAAGTCCTCCGTCGACTCTAAGGTGGAAAAGCCTAAGTCATAATTTCTGTTCAAACAATTCATGGCGTGTAAACCCATGGAGTTTACTGGCAATGATGGTGCGACAGCGTTGTTGACTTAGTTCGAAGCCATGGAGATTTCATTCCGCCAAAGTGGTTGCCCCGATGACTTGAGCATCGAAAATGCTACGGGGATATTCCGCTCGAGAGCCTTCGAGTGGTGGACCTCTAAACGAAGTACAAGAGGGGATGATGCCGCCCACGCGTTACCATGGGCTGAACTGAAGCAGATCATGAGGGACGAATTTTGTCCTCCTCATGAACTCAAGAGTTAGAGAATGACTTTTGGTACCTCAAGCAAAACGGAGATGGCAACGATGGTCTAACCCTACGTTTCAAACAACTAAGCATCCTATGCCCTAGCCAAGTTGATACCACTGAAAAGGCCATCAACAAGTACATCCACTGCCTGCCCGATTCTTTCATGAACCTCGTAGAAGCTGCTTTCCCAGCAACTATTGAGGAAACCTACCGCTTGGTCGTCCGCCTTAACAGCAACCATGTCGAGCGCAAGAATGCCTCAAGGGCATCGTTGAAAAGCGCGCATCAAGCCACCACCGAAACTGCCACCGTTGAACCCTCACCCAAACCCCCTAAAAACAATAACCCCAAGAACAAGAAGTGGAAGGCTTCTAGTCAGAATTGTGCGGTTGTTACTCCGCCAAACCCTCAACCCATCCATATCTTGGACCATTCGTATGTGATATCAAAGTCATTAGCTTATCTTAAGCCTTCATTTGACATGTATAGCGCTATAGGAGTAATGCACCACCTCACTCGTGAAATCTAGAGGCCATGTTAAAATATCGTAATTTGCGTTAACAATGGGTTTGACTAGAAATATTGCATGCCACGTATAATGCTCTCGTATAAATTAGTATCATGTGGATTCGTTTTAACTTTATTCGTATACGTATGCTTATGCTTAAACTTGTGTACTCGCCTTTGCTTTTGCATTGTACTCTATTTTAAAACATGTTATAGGTTGATGAAGATGATGCAATGAAATCGAAGTAGCGCTGAGACTAGATACACACATAGACGTTTTATGTTTATTCATGTTGTATCAAATTTAGTCTTGTTATTGTTGTATTTGAATTCCCATGTATTGTATCGACAATTTACGTATGAAATGAAATTTCGTTTTATTAATTATTGTCACTATTAGCATTGTGAGCAATGAGCAATCTTTTTCTTCCCGCCTCGATGTTTCCGCCATCGGTTTGGGTGTGACACAACTAGTAGGTGAGTTTTAATTAGAATCACTTCCTATTAACAAACTACTACCTGGTAAATTAATATTCAATTATTCATGACTATTTATTTATTTATTTTAATATACTAGTAGTTTAAGATCACGTGTGTTACACGGGTTGTATAAAGAAAATACTTCTTATAAATCTATTGATTTGATAAATTACACATAAATGTAGATAGTACTATACTCACAATTGGTTCCCGTGTTATGATTATCTATATATTTTAACACCTCCTACTCTTTAACACGAAGTTGCTTCTCATTTACAAATAAATACAAAAAAATCACAGGTAATTTATATAATATATAATATAATTCTTTTTATAATAAAACGAAATGATGCATTAAATATAGGAAAAAGTTAAGTTACAATATATAAGTTTTTTTGTTCTTTATTATTTATGTTGTATACACATTTGAAGTCTTGAATCTTAAACCTTCAAATCTAAGTGTACCTAAAGGCTTTTGTCTTTATCAATGGGTCACCAACCTCATTTGTAAGTAACAAACATATAAACAATCTATAAGTAACTAATATTTCTTTGTACACCACATTTTTCGTTTTATTGTAATATTTTTCGTCTTTGTTTAATATTAGTAACTTGAATTTGTGTCTTCTTTTTATTCTTGATAGTACAACTGTCAAAGCAAAGACCGATTCTTTTAAGTACAATCCAACCTTTGATAGTGATTGAGTTTGACTTTTATTAATAATAATTTGCTAAACATCAGATTGTTGTTTATTTATAAAAGGTGCAAACATTTTAAATATGGAAATGATGTTTAGTTATCATTCAATATTTTATTAAAAAATAATAATAACAATACACAAAAGGTAATAATTACTATATTAATTTATTTAAATAAAAAAGACAATTTAAACTTTATTGATTGCGTAAATAATATATATTATAACTTTTACAAGTATGTTTATATTGGTTACAATTACATATTATATTTTAAAATATTATTGTATTTATTCAGTGCATTTATTAAGATTAGTCATTTGCAATCACATTCAAAAGTAGGGATGAGCATAAAACCGAAATAACCGAACCGCAACCGAAAGAACCGAAATAACCGAAAACCGAAATAACCAAAAGGTCAGTTATTTATATTTTTGATAACCGCATGTTGCGGTTCGGTTATGGTTATTATTAGTTTCATAACCGCAAATAACCGAACCGAACCGAATGTTTTAAACATGGCCGAATCCATAGGACCATAGGTTTTTAAGTTAGTGTTTGTAGGACCGATCCTCGATGCTTAGGAACCTAAATTTGATATCTAACGTCCATAATAGCGGAAATATTACGTCGTGTTTACCAATAGACAAGATTTAACCTGTTAATCGTCAGTTTTATTGATCAAACGTTCTGGTTACAAACTGACAGAGCTTCGCCTCTAATATGCCAAAGTTACAAATGAGACACACAAGCTAGGTATTTATAAGACAACAAGTTCGGCCCAAGATGAGCAAGTTCGCCCGAACTTACCTATGCAAGTTCGGCTGAACATGCCTGGACATGTAAACATATGGGCGAACTTGGCTAAGACACTTCATAAATACTTCTTAACCTAGCCTATCCAGCTCTATACAATACAGACTCGATATAAGACTAAGACATAGACATTATGCACCAACAGACTCCCCCTTGGATATCGTCTTCGTCTTTTATCAGTCTTCAAAACTCTGTCTTCATATATACATTAATGTACCCGACCAAAGAAGTTCTTGTACGGCTTCTTTCGTCTCTCTTGTTTTGGATCCAGCGTTTAATCAGTTGGCGGTGGTCTTCTAAAATTAGCCATCTTGAGCGAACTTTGCCTTACCGGTTTTTCCATCTTTTCTTTGATCGCCTCACTTCTGATTTCTTCTTTAAGAAATTCAACTCTTTCCAGATCCCTCCACTTTGTCTACCACATTTTTCCTGAATTCACATTACGTGTGTAGCAAACGTTGACAACTTTCTGATACTGCATCGCTTGTACCTTTTCTCTTTCTTAAAAAACAATCTTGCTGTAGAAAAGGCATTTAATATCTTCTCTAGAGCAGTTTACCAACCACGTAGGATCTAGAATCCTTATCGTCCTCCACAAACCTCTCATACCCTGATAACCCATTACTTCAACTCGTTCCTTAGCAATATCTAAGTGATCTTCAAACTTTAATACAATCACTGCTTCACAAGTAGCTGGATCAATCTGCCACCACTTGAATAAAGGATAAAAGGTCTGTTCAATCGGCATAAGCGGCATATTCCTCATGGCTCTAGGACGTTTCATAATCAACGTTATGTCCCTTTCACCTGTAACCTTGTTAATCTTTATTCTTCGTCTCAGAATAAACGGCTTCCAGTGATTCCAACCTTTTTCAGCTTCGTACTTTATCATTTTCCATAACAATTGATCAACTGTCTTCATCTGATAAGTAACGTTCACTGTTTGCACTAGCTCTTCCATATCCCAATACGGCAATGTCTTTAAATCAGCAAGATATTCGAAGTATTGCACTCCAAATTCTCTTTTGATTGCATACACGTTGAGCTCCTTAAACCATCCCCAACTCAATATATCTCCCAAAGAAACATCTTTATATCTGGTGAGGAATGCTAGTGGACGTCGAAACTTACGTTCACAAGGCATCTCCTTGAACCAGGTCTTTCTCGCTTCAGCTATCTCTTCTTTGGTCATTGGCCTAGGAATTTTTCCTTCACGTAGCTCTTCAGCAATCCTATCTTTCAACATGTTTTCATTCAGCTGTTTATACATTTCTTCGAATGTAGGAAAATTTTCTGAATCCTGACCAACATACTTATCTTTCTTTTCTATTTCATCATCTGAGGACCAATCTTCCACAATCACACGATTATACTCATCGGCCTCAAACCTTCATTCATATTGATACTCTTTAGGTTCAAATGTGTTAACATTCATAACCTCTTCAAAATCAAACTCCAAGTTCTCAGCTTCAGTTTCAACTAGTTTTGCCAGATCTTCTTTCGTATAGTTATGTACAAACTCACCTTCTTCAACATTGTGTTCCAACATTAGTATCAAAGGCTTCGTAGGTACTGCAGTCATAGGCTTCACAAAACGATCAACATCTAATAAATCAATATCATCTGAAGGCCCTTTTTGCCCTGACTCCCCCTGGCTTTTTTCTTCAATTCGGTTAGATTCATCGTCCATCAGATCAGAAAAATCAAATTCATCCGAAACTTTAGCTTCATTGATCTTTAAGCCTGTACCACCTTGATCAAAATCATCATCTCCTTGATCAAAATCATCGTCGTCATCCCCAACATTCCAATCTTCATATCCTTCTTCTTCTTCTTCGTCATTTTTATCCTCTTTCTCGACTTCTTCATTGTCTTTTTCTTCAGTAACGACAATAGGATCAGAAGGCTTGACAGATTCGTCAACCTTTTGTATATCAGACTCAGAAGCTTTTGAAACATCTTTAGTAGACTTCTCGGGGACATCAGAAGATTTCTCTGTAGTAGATTTAGGGGCTTCTCCCTCTACCTGCTTCCCTTTACCACCCTCAGCCAATTCTCTTTCAGCACGTTCCTTGGCTTCTTCATGATCCAGACGATCGTACTCGGCGATAAAATCAATATTCAGATTATTGGATAACACCTTTTGTAATCTGATGAATCTTCGATCATTCAGAGCTTGAATTTTCTTCAATTCTGCAATCTCTGTTTGTAATTTTTCATTGGCGTCCTGCAGACTTTCTATCAACGCCTTGTAATATTCTCATTCATTCTCGAGCACCTTCACTTTATCATCAAGAATTTCTTTTTCGACTTTGCTTTTATTCACCTTCTTTACAAGCTCAGCCTTTTCTAACTCAATCTGCGCAACTTTATCTTCTAATACCTTCACACGCTTTTCTAATATTTCAGAATTAGTCTCTGGGAAAAATTCATCCAAGTCTTTAAGACTGATTGAACCGTGTGGCATATCACCAAACATACTTCCCCTTGGTGTCTTTGGTGTTGAATCTTTTGGTGTTGCAAATTTCGGTGTAGACTTCTTCGGCGTAGAACTTTCAGGAGCAGAAGTCTTTGGTGCACTAGGTGATTCAGCGATCGGTACTTCAACAAATTCAGACACAGGAGGTTCTTGTGTAACTCCTTGCCTTTCTGCTTCAGCATGTACGATAACAGAAGGTTCTTGTGGAGGAGGTTCTTGTGTTGCTCCTTTCTCCTGAGCACCAGAAGGTTCTTGTGTGGCTTCTGTGCTTTGCAATTTGCTCTTGTATCTTTTGCTCACCGCTTTTTGAGCTTTCTTAGATTTTCGTTTCCCTTTAGTATGAGGTGACCCTGTAGTCTTCTTAGAGATTTCTATTGCTGGAGACTTTGTACGTTTCGCCTTTTTCTTAGGCCTCTCCTCATCAGATTCTTTTTCAGCATTTGGATCAAAATCTGCATCCAATCTTGTTTCTTTTTCTGCTCTTATTTCAGCCTCTGTCTTTTCAGGCTCAGATTCTTCATTTTCGGACGTAACAGAAATTACCTCTTCTTGAGTCGACTTCATTGTTTCTTGACTCTCATTAACAACTGCAGCGCTAGATCCAACCACCGCCTCAACATTCTCAGTCACCTCCTCATCAAAAAGCAAAGTTTCAGCTTTCTTTGACACTCGCTTCTTCTTTGGTTTATCAGCTTCAGCATTCAAAAACCATTCACTCCTTGCCTTTGGTTTGAATTCTTTAAACCACTCTCGTTCAGCTTTAAGCTCATTCTCATCATCGCTACCTTCTTTTCTCCATTTGTTTCCAGGTGGCGATACGTAATCTGAATCTTTAATTGCTCCGAATACTGGTTTGGCAATAGGAGCTGAAGCTTGTTTCTGAAACTTGATAAGCTTCTTCACTGTGGTTTCGTCGAGATGAACCAAATAAAGAACTTCATTTGGATCTTGAGCAATATTGGGATACTTCTCATCGATCAGCATCTGAATAAATCTTGGATATAAACACAATCTTGAATCCTCCATATTCTTCGACATGTGAATGAACACCATCTTAGAAACATTGAACGGCTTCTTCAAAATAAGCGCCGTTGCCATGCTAGCCAAATAATCTTGAACATCATCTAAACCGGCTTTGCGATGGCTGAACGTGTGAATTAGAGCATGCATCAAAAGTTTATAGGGGTTTGGCACTTCCCCTTTCTTCAGCGTTGGTTTATTCACACTCCCCTTATAACCCATGCGGAAAAAACATCTACGAACCATCTTCTCATCTAGATGAATCGGATCATGTTCTTTATCTTTAAGCTCCAAAATACTTCGAATATCGCCTTCAGTAACTGTGATCGGCTTTATCTCATCACCAACTTGTACTGCAGAAGAAATCGTCTTCTCGTCAGCGCTTAGACTCGCGTTCATCCAGAAGTGAATAATATGAGATCGATAAGAAACGGTTCGTTCTGTAATAGCACGGCGAATGTGACTGTCTTCGAGAAACTTAAAAATACTGTCATATTCTTTCAGCGACGGACAAATAGACTTGTCAAGCGTGATGCATGTAATGTGAGTTTTGGAAAATTCAACTGAGATAACACGCGCTAGAACCTGTGAATGAGAAACAACGCAAAACAATTAGCACGCTTTTCGAGAAAAAACATCAAAATTTTCTAACATTTTAATCAAGTTCGGGCGAACTTGATTAGGTGTTACAACATTCTATTTTGATCAAGTTCGCCTGAACATGTGATAAACATGTTCATCATTTTCAAATGCAAGTTCGGGCGAACTTAAAATTTTTATCATTCAATTTTAACTAAGTTCGGCCGAACATGTATGAAACACATATTCCACTTAAAAGGACAAGTTCAGGCGAACTTATGTTATCAACATTTAGTTTTATTAAGATCCAAGTTCGGTCGAAGATGAAGAAATTTAAATCATTTCATTATTCAAGTTCGGTCGAACATGAAACTGACTCATTTAAGCATATTTTGGACAAGTCCGGTCGAACTTGACAACAAGTTCGGCCGAACTTGTCGTCTTCTCCAACAGACCAAAACAAGTTCAAACATTTAAACAGCCTATTTCCTTCAATTAAAACATGTTATACGTTCAACTTCTTGTGTAGATTACAGATCTATGTTCAATTTTGTTCAACTAACCCTAGATCTATCAGATTTTAAATTTTCAGGTTTGTTTGGTTCGTTTTAAGGATCCAAACATGGTTTAATGTTCAATTCTCACCTCAGCCATAGTTATTGGTGTGTAAATCACCAAAAACAAACTTCAATCGGACATAATAACGGCTTAAAAGTGTCAATTTCACACAAGATCTCTAAACACTCAAGTTCGCTCAAGAGTCTGATAACAGATAAATGAGTTCGGCCGAACTTGAATGGTATTTATACCATGTCAAGTTCGGGCGAACTTGTTAAGCCCAACATGAGGGCCCATATGAGTTCGAGCAAACAAGTTATTTAAAAACAACAACCATCCATCTGCAAGTTCGGTCGAACTTGCTGTTTGTGAAACTTGATATTGTTTAGCAAGTTCAGCCGAACTTGCCAAACCTCGAAATTTTCAAACTTTTTCAATTTTTTAATTTTTCATTTTAACCCCTGATCTTTCCAACTTTTTATCAGTTATGAAAATCCACTCAGTTGACCAAGTCCAAGCTAACGACCTTGGTTAACCGATTTGTCTGCCGAGTCCAAGTTACAAACAAACTGTTGGTATTTTTTTAAAATCAAAGTTTCAAATTAATGAACTTTTCATCATTTTGACTTTTCAGATTAACAGATTAGCTCCCAGCCCGTTGTCAAAGAGATTCCCACCAGTTCTAGCACCTTACCAGACTTCGAAGATCCGTTCTCCAATATTGGTTTGCTGAAAACAATGTAGAAATAAAATCTTTTTGTATTTTGTATTTTTTGTAAGTTTATGCTAAAACACACCGAAAATCTTTTTGTTTTTAATCTGTAAAGCTGAAATACAACAAAATAAGCAATGTAAACTATGTACAAATATATTTACAGACATATTTTTGTGAATTCGTGTCTAAGGATCATATCAGTTGATTGAGACATATCACCAGTACCGTTGACCTTTAAATGACTTTAAGTTTTAAACTCGTTTACCTAGATTGTCGATATGTTTGTCCATTTAAGCTTTACCACATTTCTCAACTGTTTCAAGATATGTTAAGGTAGATTTTATGAAACTTGACTTATCTATGGTTCCACTTCTTGAATATACTCCCGTATCCAGATTTCCTAGATTTCATCTTACAGGTGAATATAGCATAATTGATATCTGTATCTGGGTTGTGCGAGACCTTGAGAGCTCAGGTTAGTACTACCGTACAGACAAAGAGATGAAGGCTCGTCTTTAAGGTGTGTTCAGGAATCTTTTCAGCATTGCATGTGATTATATCTTTCGATACTTTTCAATATTGCATGCAATTTGGGGGTTTAATGCGAAAGTATTATAGAAGTTCTAGGCCATTGCTTCCGCAAAATCAGAAGAACTTGTATAATACCCCAGATATCAACTATCAATAAAGACCTCGTATCTCAGAATCAGGCAATCTTTCAAACGAAATTTCGGAGTACTAAGTCCATATATCCAAGATGTGTTAATCCACAAGATTAAGCAGTTGTAAAATTTAGTTTATATCTCGAAAACAGTTTGCTGAACGTGTTAAGCCTATCGACACATCCACAGTAAGACTCGTTTATCACTTTTAAACTTTACATTTCTTTAGCATACTGTGATAGTCCACTGATGTACTATCATTTCCTTTTATGACACTAAATTCTTTTTGTCTTTTTCAATGTTTTGGGATTTTAAAAAATTTCCGAATGTTTTTGTATTTTCCCTAACATTTCTCCCCTAAAATCAAAAACATCTTTTTGGATTTTAGTTTTTAATGAAATTCTAATCTAGAAAGATATTTACAAACCAATGTGGATCACGCGAACTCGTCGTCTGATCCGTATTCAACCTCAGCGTCCGCACCTGTAAGCAAATTTTTCATACCATTAATTCTCAGTAAATATTTAAATCGTGACAAAGAAAATGGTTTTGTATAAAAATCAGCTTTTTGTTCGTAGGTGTGGATTTTTTCTATTCGTACCAACTTCTTCTCGTAGCAGTCACGGATGAAGTGGTAACGAATTTCAATGTGTTTTGTGCGTGAGTGATGAACCGGATTTTTAGTTATATCGATGGTTGCCTTGTTATCAACATACAACGGAGTGTCTAGAAATTGCAGACTATAGTCTCTCATCTGTTGTTGAATCCACATAATCTGTGAACAACAGCTGGAGGCCGAGATATACTCAGCTTCACAGGTAGAGAGAGCGACCGTAGTCTATTTCTTACACTGCCAGGTTACCATTCTAGTTCCGAAGAATTGGCATCCCGCTGTAGTTGATTTTGAGTTCAACTTATCTACACCAAAAGCGGAATCAGCATAGCCTGTGAGGTCGAAATTGTCGTTCTTCGGGTACCACAAGCCGGTGCTTGGGCATCCTTTCAGATATCTGAAGATTGCTTAAAAACGAGACCATTAAGTAAATACAGAGATTTGAGATTCATTTGTAAAGTGATCAAGTGGATGTCTAGTTTGAAAGTGGGTGGTTACATAACTGAGTCTTGGAGGAGTTGTTTATCAGATTCTGCAGTCATGGTTGTGGATTGACACCTGAGTCGCGCGTATGGTTTGGAAGCACACACAACTGCCTATCTTTAACTCTGCTTTGCACATGAATTATTGACTGGACTAACCGCCAGGAGATAAGGATGCTTTGTAGTTTCAGTTGCCCCGGGTTGTACGCGGTACCATGATTAAGGAAGATGATTTATGGGATCGGATGTCGTGTGTGCTTCCAAACCATACGCGCGACTCAGTGTCAATCCACAACCATGACCGCAGAATCTGATAAACACCTCCTCCAAGACTCAGTTATGTAACCACCCACTTTCAAACTAGACATCCACTTGATCACTTTACAAATGAATCTCAAATCTCTGTATTTCCTGGTTAATCTGTAGTCGGAAACCACCCGAATACTGTTGCAATGTCACTCCGTAGCTCTGATACCAATTGAAGGACCGATCCTCGATGCTTAGGAACCTAAATTTGATATCTAACGTCCATAATAGCGGAAATATTACGTCGTGTTTACCAATAGACAAGATTTAACCAGTTAATCGTCAGTTTTATTGATCAAACGTTCTGGTTACAATTGAAGGTCCGTGATAAGGCGATTCTAGACGGAAGTTATTGGATAAATGTAAACTGATTCGGTAGAATGTTATTACAGAAAGGAGTAGAAACAGAATGCAGCGGAAGTCTTCATTCATACCGAAAGACTATACATCTTTATAAGTCCAGCTGCCGGAGTTCCTGGAGAGAATCCGGCAGCACCTCCCCGTAGGGATGCCAAAAACTTAAATGACAAATGAACAACACACCTATATATAGGGAGACAAGTTCGCTGGAGTTAATGAAAGTTCGAGCGAACTTGATCTAGTCAAGTTCGGCCGAACTTGACATCAACATGTCAAGTTCGAGCGAGCTTGACCTCCACAGGTCAAGTTCGGGCGAACTTGTTCCCTTTTACACTGAAATCTCCGTATTTCGGTCGTGTGTTCGATTCTAACCTATAAAATATTCAACACACGCTCTATCTAGCCTATTCAACAAGTGACGAACACAAAGTGCACCAACAGTGTTTAAGTGTTTAACCATGACCCAATCCATACGTTTTTTTGGTGAAGTGTTTAAGTCTTTTAACCATGACCCAACCTCATTGAATTTAAAACTCTAGCCATTTTGTGTTCGTATGTATGTTTCCACATAACACGTGGAAGTGAAATATAATTGATAATTCTACAAGCTTTAATTGTGTATATTTATTATTTGCACATGAATTTTGCATAACTCACACATTTAAAGCCTAACTTTAGAAAGGATAAAATAACCGACCTATAACCGAACCGAAACCGCATTAACCGCAAATAACCGATTAACCAAAACCGCATTAACCGAACCGAACGGTTATGATTTTTTGATAACCGAAGTGTGCGGTTATGGTTTCGGTTATAGGTAATAACCGAACCGAACCGCACCATGCTCACCCCTATTCAAAAGGAAACAATATACATAAAAAGGAAAGTCTAATTACTTTAAAATTTGTGAGAAAAGAAAAACAACAAAAATCTTGTGCTTTCACTCCTAAAGCAAAACATTAATGAGTATAATAATGACACGTGTCAATTAAGGGCTTAAGAGAAGCCATGTTGATTAAGATGGTTTTGATTGATTATAATTTATTTATAGATTATAGATATATTTAGTTTTTTATATGCCAAGTAAATATAATAAATTATATTTATACATATATTAACTTAAATCAAAACTGAATGAAAACAAAACTATGTTCCACATATTAGAGAATTTTAATTTAATGAATTTGATCATTAATCATCACATTATAAAATGTAATACAGAACATAAGATATATACTGAAATAAGATTTAGTATTTTAAGGTTAATGTAATAAGAAATATTATCACAGTTATTATTGATATCTACAAATTAACAAGGTTTATAAACAAATTATTTGTCTTATAAACATTAATAATACTGAAGTTATGATATATTATTAATTAATAATTAATTGAACTTTTCGATTTTTTTTAAATAACACTATTAACTAAAATAAATAATCTTAGGTGCTGTTTGTTTTTCAGAGGTAAAACGTCTACAGTTTGCAGACCACATCTGCAAACATCTGTAGCAGAAGAGGTGGACCAAACCTCTGCAGTTTGCAAGAAAAAGACCGTTTGTTTTTAACTTCTGCAACTGAAATAATTGACATAGGCATTGAACGAACATCTACAAATTTCTTATTATTTTATCACAATGAACTCAATCCAATTCACACCACCATTTTTCAAATCAATCTACAATAAGCCTTATCTGCTATAATCAATCAAAACTATAAGGAATAAACTTCTTATACTAATAATAAACATTATCACGGAGCCCTAAATTACACGAAAACAAAAACGTAAGCGACTAAACACACGAAACTGATCCAATTCACATCATTACATTTCAAATTAATCACCAATAAATCTATCAAGCACAATCAATTAAACCTACAAATCATAATAGTGTACGTACAGATGATAATTTACTCGTATATTAATTGTGGTGTGGTGCTTACTTGTTGAGACGCAGCAGCGCAATCAGCGTCGTCGGACAAATCATGAATATCCGGAGAGAGGCGGAGATTGCGGGTGGAAGGTGGCGGCGATGTGGAGTGGCGCTGGTGGAGAGTGCCGCCTGTGGGGGGTGGCGGCTGGGAGGAGGAGAAGGGTTGGAGGAGAAGGTTTGTGTGGGAGGAGAACCGGTGTTTTGAAAATAGGGCATGAAAAGGTTAGAAGAGGATGATCCAGGTCTGCCCCAAAAAAGAGGACTTTTTTTAATAAAAGGTATTTAAGAAAAACAAACACTCTTCAGATCTAAAGGTCTGCGCGTAGTCTGCACGGCGCAGACATAAGAGGCTAGGAGCTCTTTTTGGAAAAAAACAAACACCCCCTTAGACTATTTAATTTAGGGGTTGTTTGTCTAAGCTTATTTTGGAGTGACTTATGACTTATTAACTTTTTGAAAAAGTAAATAAGTCAGAATTGAGTGACTTATTGACTTAACTTTTCAAAAAGTCAATAAGTAAATAAGTCACTAAAATAAGCTTAGCCAAACAGCCTCTTATTTAATACATATATAAAAATCCTTTTAAATTTTCGGGGTCTTCCATAAGCATCCATTAACTTATGAAAAACGTTCAAAACAATAAAAGGTTGTGGAGTACTATCTATCACTAGTCATGACCGAACCTAACTTCAAGTACTAACATAACACGAAAATAACAAAAATTTTGAGTTATCATACCTAGAGTTAATATTTTTAACCACATAACACGATTGTTTTTCTTGAGTTATGATACCAATAGTTAATATGTTTTACCCAAATAACCCTGCTTGTGATAACCACTTTAATCAAACAAGCCGGCCATCAACCCATATATTAACCACTAGATTCGCTAGTCGCTAGTCGGCAAGTGAAAGGGAACTAGTGACTACCCGAGATTAATCGGATCAGATTTTTTATATATATTTTTCAGTTTTATCTATATATATACACATTTTTATAGGTAAATATTTTAGTTTTATATATACATATACACATTTTTATAGGTAAAGATTTTAAGTAGCTAGATTTTAAGTCTTACTCAACTTATTTTTTTAAGTATACAAGATTAATTGTCGGAATTCACATGGTTTGGTTGGAAAACTGGCCGGAATTAGAAGTTTTGGCCAGAATATACAGGTTTTTTGCCGTAATCTGGCCGGAATCGCCGATTTTTGGCTGGCCTACTAGGTCCGACTAGCGATCAATGGATTGATTAACAAAAAATTATTCAGTTACTGACCGACTAGTCGCAATTTTTACAACACTGATCTAAATCCATTTCATTTAATACAACACACAACTCTAAAGGGGAAAATGACACTTTGGTGGTTAAATATCTTGAGAGACTTCAAATCATACAAGTGTATGTTATAATGTATTTATCTTGAAAAATCTACGTTTTACAAGTCACACAATATCCAATCCACCTGAACCAAAGTTTAACATCAATCGAATCCTCATATATATCCACATAACTACACTAAAAAATTACTATATTTTCTTTCTCCTTTTCAATTAAATAATATTTTTTATACCTTTTATTATTACATTTTCTCTTTCCACCACCCCAACCACCTTTAAAAATATAAAAAGGAAATTATAAAGGGTGAACATGTTAGGATCTGAGTTTGAATTACTTGTAGTTTTTGTTTCAAAAATGGAAAATTATTGAGTTTTAAAAGAGATTTGCAGCGAAAATAGATGGAAAACTTTTACTACAAGCAATGGTCGTTTGTTTTCATCATCATCATGCTTTCAAGTTGGTAAACTCGCATGTGATTCACAAACTCCCCCTCAGCCTTTGCAATTGAAGTTTGGTAGTAAGAAAATGCAGAGAAGATGATATGCGAAAGTTGATCTTTTAATAGACAAGTTAAACTATTACACAAGTTGCCTATTTATACTAAACTATCTAACCACTGAGCATCTTTGATGATGTCAGGGTTGATAGTGACAGGAAACTAAATGTAACTAACTACAAACACTGTTAATGCTAACTATCAGTGCTTAGCACTGTTACATTGATAATCTATCTAATGACTAAGCTCTGATCTCTATCATCTGATCCTTGTAACTCTGGCAGACCTTTGCAACTTTGTGAAGTCAGATGATAGGAGAGCAGTCTTTAGGGAAAGCAATGTATGTACAACAGAGGTTGTAACCTCTGATAGTTTAACCAAAGCTCGGATAGTGTTATTTGGCTTTGTATCATCTGTTCCTTTCATAGGTTTCAATCCCAACAATCTCCCCCTGGAACAGATGATGCCAAAAACACTTTATTCTTGGTCTTTATTCCTCAAGAAGAATTCTCTTATTTGACATTTAAATTAAAGTTCAAAGTTAAGAGATTCTAAGTCATCAGCATCCTTCTCTAGCTCTAAACATAATAATTCTTGGAAGTCTTCTACTGTAAGCCCATAAGCAGCTTCCATAGATAGTTTAGAGGCATTACCATCAGAGTTGAGCAGTGTCAATTCATGGGTATCTTTGTCGACCTTCCATTTTAGAATTTTTGGGTCTGAAGGTTTTCTTGAAGGAGCTTTTATTGCTGAGGATTGAGAAGGAGCTATTTGTGATAAATCTTTAGCCAGCTTGGCACTTGAATCATCAGTTGGATAATCAATCATGTTCTGTATACCTTCTTTGATAAATGTATCCTCAAACTCTTTCTCAATCTTTTCAGACATCTCCCCTTGCCTTTTTCTGTGTAACAGGGCAAGTGTGGAATGGGCAGATGTTGTGCTGGACTTTTTGGAGAGTTGGGCTTTGAGAATAGCATTTTCTTTTGAATAATCAGGTTTAAGAGGCATGGATGGATCCTTTTTCCTCCTTTCTTCCAACTTTTTGTAAGTGTCTATCACCCTGACCTCACCCCATCTCATCACTTAGTTCTTTGAGCCATAATGATTCTGAGTTAGTTCATTCTTCATTCTCTTTAATTTTAAGTCTTTTTCAGGCATATATTTCTTGTATAAATCCCAGTTGGGAGGAGTTGGCTTTTTAAGAGGATCTTTCAACATTTCTTGCATTCTGTTAATTCCTTCTCTTAGCTCATCTATGCTCCAATCCCTGAACTGTGCCCTTGTTGCCTTATACATCTTCTTCTCCATGATATACTCAATGAGTTCACTTTTGAGCAGCTTATCTTCCCTTTCTGACAACTGGTTGCTCAGATTCTTGACAAAGTTTTGTAGAATGTTGGCTTTACTTAGTTGAAAGGACATGGCAATCTGTATTTCTCTATCATCTTTACCAACTGTTTCTCTTTTGGCAATATCCTCTGCTTGCTTCCGTTTTAATTCCAGGTAATCATCAACATTTGCAGGTCTTGGATAGCCATCAAGGGATAGGATTGTTCTTTCGTCAGGGTCATCCTCCTGAAAAGAAACTTAGGATCTCTTCCCTGACTGCTGGTAAATCAAGAGGATACAACTTTGCTGCAGGAGTAACTTCAAGAGTTGAAGATGTTGTAAGCACTGATGTGGAGGTCATTGGTTGTGATGATAGTGGAAGAGGTGCATGAATCCCATCATCATTTATCACTTTTTGTGATTTTTCTCCTTTTAAACCTTAAAGTGGGTGATGGTGGTGGTGGCATTTTTGGTGGTGTGGATAATGGATGAGTTGATTTGGGAAATGTGATCATGGCAGTGGATAGAGTTGCATCTGTTGCAACCTCTGCTATATCAACAGATGTTGACACAACAGGTGCTGTAACATCTGCTTGTGTGGATATGGGTTGTGGTTTTGAAGATGTGATAGGTTTTTGAGAGGCAGAGGTTTTAATGGTTTGATTGGTTGCAGGATTAGCTTTAGGAGGTGTGGATGTTGGTTGCCTGGCTTTTCTAGCAGGTATCCTCTTTGATGAAGTACCAACCTCTCCTTTTTCTTTTTTTGTTCAATCTTTTTCTCAACCAACACTCTGCTCTCCTTGATCACTGTCTTCTTGTGACTAGCCCTTGCCTTGGCCACAATTTCATTAGTTAAATCTATCTTCTTTGAACCATCAGGCCTTGGAATATTTAAAGTAGGTCTGGCCTTATCATCATCTATTTTCAGCTTTTTGTTCCCAAAGGTTTCTCCCCCTTTTTGGCTTCATCTGTTGTAACAAAGATAACCGTTGGAGGTGCATGGCCAGTGGTTGTGAGTAGATGAGCTTTGATGGCTTTAATGTCTGCTGCAGTGTCTTGATACCTTGATTCAACCATGTTTCTAACATCATTCATCTGGTGCTTGTGTTGTAGATCCAAATAATGTTGTTGATGTTGAAACAGAGGGTTAAGAGCTTTTTTGAGATCAGCAGTGGATAGAACAGAGGGTTAACTTTTTGTAGCTATCATCTGCTTCAGTAAACTTTTGATTTCGTCCATAGAATGTTCTATCTTAGTAACTCTCTCCGTCAAAACCTGATATTTTAGATCATCACCTAATTTAATAGGATCATCTGAACTCCTACCAGAAGTGGTAGTTGTATCTATGGTATCATTAGCAGTGGTTTTAGTATCAGCTTCAACCATAGATGCCCCTTTGTCTTGGAACTAGGGACTTCCCACAACAGAGGTAACAGTTGTTGCCTCAACAGTGGTTGCCTTCAACCAAGTTTTAGTAATGAAACCACTGTCCAACCGAGAACTTGGGAGTTCAGCAATTGTAGTGGCTGCTTGAGTTGAACTATCACCAAGGGTTACATGTAACCCAAAGGATGTAGCCTCTTCATGTGCTGATGGGCTAGCAATGAATAAAGAGTCAGACCCAGCTTCTTGATGAAGTATATTCTCAGTAATAGGTTGTTGAGAAGTGCTGGTTTGTGTCTGGTCTAATTCAATTGCATTCAGCAAGGGTAACATAGTAGGTGGAAGTGTAGTCATTGGTGAAGGTGGCTGTGTAGAAAGCGACAGTGCCCTGGGAGAGGGGCTGTGGAAGATAGAACCAAGTGGATCTAGAGCTTCATAATTTGGTGTCCCTGTATCTACAACCTTTTCCTTTTGTGAGGAAGAAGGAGGAGTTTCAAAGCCGGTTGGAGATCTTTGAACCATCTGCTGTGAAGAAGTAGCAGCAGTGGTTTGTGACTTTGGTGCTGTCACTGGGTTAACCTCTGGGATCTCATCTTCCAGAGGACCCTTTTTGGGTTTGGTGGGCTTTTTGGTAAGTGTTTTGGTTTTCTTTTTGAGGATTTTTGGTGTGGGCTTCAGAGCATCGGTTATGGTGCCCTGATCACCAAGAGCAGTGGGCTCAGTAGCAAGAGGTTGAGTTTGAACATTTTGTTCAGGTAAAACTTGCTCAGCCTCCTCTACTTGTGTTTTCGCAACTTTATCTTGGTTTGTTATTCTGGTGAAGGTTTCATGAGTGAGGCAGCCTGGTTTAGTCACAGCGTCTTTTTTACTTTCAGGACCTTTAATTAGATCTTGTAAGTAAACACTCAGAAAACGTGGATGAATCAAAAAAGCTTTTCTTTTTGCAATATTTTGAAAATTATTCACAAGATCATTGAACAGTACCTGAGAGTAGTTAAAATCTGTGTCAGTTAAAATTGCATACCCCAGATATTGCATGTTCAATGGAATTTCATTGAAAGCAGCGGTTTTTGCTGAGAGACAAGTTAGAATTGTGTGAAAGAAAAATCTCGTCTCAGCAGGAAAGTTAGGTTTAAAGATGGTCATACCTTCCATCTGGCCTACATAACCTCTTTCCAGGAACTCTGCTTGGATCTCATTTTGGGGAAATGACACAGGGTGTTCTATGTCATTTAACTTGAAAACTTGAGAGATCGATTGGGGGCTAATTTGCATCAACACCCCCCCTACTCTTGAGATTATTGTATAAGGAACACCAGCAGCAGTTGAGTGAACCTTAGCATTATTCCAGAAGTCACGAAGAGAATCAATGTATATTGGGGCTTTGACTTCTAACATGTGCTTGAATTTCGACTTTTGCAAAATTCGAATCATTGGATGATAGCGAGTATTTGCGTTTGCTTCAAGTATGGCGGTGTAATTATGTGGGGTTTTGATTATGAGAGTGTAGAGTGGAAGTGCTTGTGTGGATTTCTTCGAAAATTTTGATTTTGGGAGCCATTGTGTTAGAGAGAATAAACTGTTTTGAGATTTTTGAAATCGACACAGTTTAGGGTAAACACTGGTGAGGAATAAAACAGGGTTTTTATACGGTTTTGAAAAAGTGAACATGACGTGGCATCTGTTGCAAGATCTGATGGCTAACATCTGGCCACGTGTAAACTCTGATGAGAAAAGTACTGATTTTTAACAATATAAGTGGATAACTATCAGTGTTTTGAAAAAGTGGTAAAAAATGGAAGTCAGAGGATACACTTTAACAATGGATAAGATTTTGAAGTCTTTCAGAGGTTTTGAGCAAACAGATGTTATGAGCAGACTTTTAAAGATTTATTGAAAAAATTCAACTTTAACTATTTTAAGGATAAGTTTTTGATTTTCTGAACACATTTTGATGCTATGTATGCATGGATTTACAACAAAATTTGTACTTAATCCATGTTTAGCATTCCAATTATTGAGATCAAGTTTTCAAAGGTAGATGTTCCAATGCCTTGGTTAAAACATCTGCCAACTGATCTGAAGTATGGACATGATGCAAAGAAATCAAACCTTTTTCATAGCAATCTCTCACAAAGTGATGTCTGATGTCAATGTGCTTTGTAGTTGAATGAGAAACTGGATTTTTAATGATGTTTTCAGCAGCTTGACTGTCCAATCTGAGTGGAGTCTTAAGTGCAGTTACACCAAAATCCAGCAACTGGTTTTGAAGCCACAAGAGTTGAGCAGTGCAGCTAGCAGCAGCAATATACTCTGCCTCAGCAGTGGATGTTGAAACTGCAACCTGCTTTTTGCTTTGCCAAGACACTAGACAATCACCTAGGAATTGACATCCTCCTGATGTGGACTTCCTTGTAGTTTTGCACCCAGAAAAGTCACTATCTGAAAAACCTGAAAGCTCAATATTCCCATTAGCTGGATACCAGATGCCAAGTGTGGGAGCACCTTTTATGTATCTGAATATCCTTTTTACAGCAATAAGATCAGACTTTCTAGGTAATGCCTGTGATCTGGCACAAACACATGTTGCAAACATGATGTCTGGCCTTGATGCAGTTAGGTACAATAAAGACCCAATCATGCTCCTATAAAGAGTTTGATCAACAAGGTCATCTTTACCATCAATGGTGACTAGCTTGGTGGTTGCCATGGGTGTGCTACATGGTTTACAATCATCCATATCAAACTTTTTAAGCAGTTCTTTCACATACTTGTTTTGATGGATGAATGTACCATTTTGCAATTGTTTAACATGTAGACCAAGAAAACATTGGAGTTTGCACTCATCTCAAACTCTACTGCCATGAGTTTTCGAAACTCTTCACACATAGTAGTGCTTGTGGATCCAAAAATGATGTCATCCACATAAATTTGGACAAGCATCAAATCTTTTCCTTCCCATTTTAAGAATAGGGTTTTATCTATTTTACCTCTAGAAAACCCTATGGATAAGAGAAAAGTGGATAGAGTTTCATACCAGGCTCTTGGTGCTTGCTTCAAGCCATACAATACTTTGTTGAGCTTGTAGACATGATCAGGATGGAATGCATCTTCAAAACCTGGAGGTTGACAGACACACACCTCTTTTTTGATTTTTCCATACAAAAATGCACTCTTTATATCCATTTGATACACCTTTATGTTGTGGTTAGCAGCAAAAGCTAAGAACAGGCGAATAGCTTCCAACCTTGCTACGGGAGCAAAAGTCTCATCATAGTCTATACCTTCTTCCTGTCTGTAGCCTTGAACCACGAGCTTGCTTTGTTTTTGACAACAATACCCATTTCATCAGTTTTGTTCTTGAAGACCCACTTTGTGCCAATTGGACTTACATCTTTTGGCAGTGGCACAAGCTCCCAAACTTGTTGTCTCTTGAACTGAAGGAGTTCTTCTTGCATGGCTTCTACCCAGCTGTTGTCTTTCAGTGCCTCTTGGTACTTGACTGGCTGTGTGAGTGATAGAAAACCAGCAAAAAGACAAATATTTTGGGATTGGCTCCGTGTGAGCACCCCAGATTTGATGTTGCCAATAATTGATCTGTTAGATGGCTTTTGAGATAAATCAAATCACCTTGGTATGGAACAATAGCATTTTGAGGTGATGGCTGCAAATGTGTATCATCTGAGCTAACCTCTGCTGGTGAATTTGAAGTATCAGCCGCTAATAGAAATGGAGGTGGTGGTATTGGGGGTATAGAGGTAATATTATGATGATTTTGTTGCCCAATTGTAGGACTTTTATCAACAGATGTTTGATTTTGTGAACTGACAGAGGTTTGAGGATCAACCACTGTTGACCCAGAAGTGGTAGAGTTTACACAAGAGCTTGTGGCACCTGATCCTCTGTTGGAAGAATTGACTTTTGTTTATGGAAGCACACAGTCATATTCTTGATCTTGATCTTCTCTAGATGATTGTGGTGTACCTGTATTCTCTAGCTTGATAGAAACATCAGCAAATGTGAATTTATCTAAATCAAAAAGCTCTGTAGGATTTGTTGGGATTTTCAGTGATGAGAGTTCATTGAACTTCACATTCAAAGTTTCTTCAACACACTTGGTCCTAGAGTTAAAAACTCTGTAGGCTTTAGCAGTGGTTGAGTATCCCAGAAAATAACCACAGTCCATTTTGGCTGCAAACTTAGATATAGAATCTTTTAAGTTCAAAATGAAGCATGGACAGCCAAAAACTTTAAAATAGGAAATCAGAGGTTTGATTTTATACAAAATCTCATAGGCAGTCTTTCGATGCCTGGGGTTAATCAAAACTCTGTTTTAGACATAGCAAGTAGTGTTGACAGCCTCTGCCCAGAAGGACAAGGGTAAACCAGAGTCTGCAAGCAGAGTTCTTGCTGATTCAATTAAAATTCTATTTTTCCTTTCAACCACCCCATTTTGCTCTGGAGTTCTTGGAATGCTATATTGTCTAACAATTCCTTTTGACTCACAAAAAACATACAACTCCCTATTTTTAAATTCTGTTCCATTGTCACTCCTAAAGATTTTTACTGGAAGATCAAATTGCTTTTCTACTTGTTTAACAAAGTTTTGCAAAATGACTGCAGTTTCATCCTTAGAGTAGAGAAAGAAGGTCCATGTAAACCTAGAGAAATCAGAAACTATCACTAGGCAATACCTTTTGTGTTTTAAGCTCATGATTTGCACTGGGCCAAACAAGTCCATGTGAAGCAATTGTAAACAATGGCTTGTTTTGGACTCTTCAATTGATTTGAAAGAACTTTTATGTTGTTTTCCTTTTAAGCAGGAAACACAATGTTCATCACAGGAAAATTGCTTGTGAGGCAAACCTCTTACAAGACTTTGTTTTGAGAGTGTGGTGATAGTTTTAAGATTTGTGTGTCTAAGTCTTCGATGCCATAACTCAGTCTCTTTGCTAGAAGCAACTGAGAATAAGCATGTTCTAGACATAGGATTATCTTTTAGCATATCTACCACGTACACATTCCCACTTCTGTGTGCAGTGAGTTGTGCTTTGCTCTCAGCAATGATTTGATCAATCTTTTTAACAACCTCTGGTCCCATAATTTGACAAGTTTTCTTAGTGAAGTGTAACATCCGTCGAAAAACGGGTTCTCAAAACCCGCTTCGTTTATTAATCGAATAATCAGTTTCAAATTTTCGTTGATCATTTAATGCTTATTTTAATTTTAAACAATACATAACTAATAAACATTTTAGAATATGGAAAGTAAAATTGTTAGAAAATAAAAATAAAGCAATTAAAAATAAAAAGGGGCTGCCGGGTTTCGAACCCGGGTCAGCCGGAAGACTCAATTATCAAACACTTAACCACTCCGCCACTTGTTGTTTTTGTGTAATCAAGAAACAAATAAAACCTTAAGATCACCCGTGAATCTACCTGTTTGCGCCAAAAACTGAAACCGATAATCGTCTTTCAACCATCCAGACGATTGAGTGATCGTGAGTTACTGGTTATAACCGATGAAATCATTACGACCGACGTTCTTAATCAATTCGGCCTTTATTGGACCCGATTCATATGATGTTCGAGTTTGATAACCGAAATCATTCAACTCCAAATTTACACTGGTATTATCATTGTCTCGCAACTCAGAAACACCCACAGAACTCTCAATTTCACTTTTGCTCTAATTTATGATCGTCGGAATCGCTATCTGATATCACCGGACTTTCGCCGGAAAACCGTGTCATTCATCAAAACGGTAAATTTCTCAATTCTTTCATCTTCTATCTATTGTTAGACTCTTACTAACTCAAACCCTTCTACCAGAATCGGTCCCAGACGACGATACCGGATAACCTGCAACCGCCGGAAATTTTCTGAAAATTATGAAATCACGCTGTGAATCGGTACGAGCATCTAAACTCTTTGATAATCCTTGTTTAGTCACTTAATTTCACAATTAGTTAATCAAAACTGTTAATTGGTCCGCTCAGACGGAATTCATAAACAGAGCCGACGACCTTTGCCGGAATTCTGAGAAAAACCTCTTTCTGGTACATTCGTTTCCAAAACCTTATTTATCCATTTCATTTTAATCATTTATATGTCCGTTAATCGAATTAAACAAGAACAGTCGAATAATTGTTGTTCTGGGTTGTTTTAACGAAGAAGATGAAGTTTAGTTTGTGTATAAATTTAATATAAATCGGATTATATCTCGGGTTAGACACACAGTCCAGCGGTGGACTGTGTGCATTTGAATCATAGAGATACCGGGTTCGAGTCTGTCCTTGTTCCGATTCGTCACAATATTCAGACTTTTTATAAAACCGAAATACGGAAACTTCCAGTTAGTATATAAGTGAAATAAAAACAAGTATTTTAACCAGGTTAGACACACAGTCCAGCGGTAGACTGTGTGCAACGTTAAACAACAGGTCCCGGGTTCGAGACCTGTTATGCACACCGGTTCGATATAATTAAAATTCTTTTTAAAATAAATGAATTTTGAATAAATTAAATAGTATATAAATATAATTAAAAACAGAAATATTTCGGGTTAGACACGTAGCTCAGTTGGTAGAGCTGCGTGCACGTATACGAGAGGTCACAAGTTCGAACCTCACTCAGTGCAAACAAATACAAGACCGAACCGGTCAACAGTCAACCCAAAAAAAGTCAACATTTTTTTAATATTTTTATTTATTTAATTTAAAAATCAATAAAAAATACATAAAAATAATATTTTTAAAGTTAGAAAATGACCTTAAACTCACAAAAAAAAAAATCTAAAAATCCTATTAAAATTGTTAATAAAATCCACTTATTTACCGTACCTTTTCGTTATTATTTAGGTTAGTTATTCCTCGTCGATCAACCCTCTAAACTCGTGCGCATTCAACATCATCAAACGAACGCACCCAATGTGAGTGAATCTCTACAAATTCCCCGTTTTAATCACATTTTGGGGTGTATCACGTGTCTTATTATTTATTACATTTAAACACTTGTGCATCCATCATATCCATGATCAAATGTGTATTCAATATGTATCAACTGTTTGTGTGGTTAACGTTTAGATTGAATTTATCATTTTCAGTACATACATCATCATAGGCCGCCGTTCCCCATTACCTATGAGCGTGAACCGTTCCCCATTACCTATGAGCGTGAACGAGGCGTTGCCAACATACGATCGGCTCCGTTTGATTGAGCCTTGATCGCACATACATCATCATAGGCCGTCCGTTCCCCATTACCTATGAGCGGAACGTGACGTTGCCAACATATACATTATCATTCATGTCATATACTCATGCAAGGTGGTTTGTTATTGTTATTGTTATTGTATGTTTATTTACGTTTGCTCACATATGATATATTGCACAATGTTTCCATATTAAATATAACAAGAAATCAATAATAAATGTTTTCTAACAAGGTTCACTCGCCAACTTTTGTTGACCCAAAAACCCCCATTTTTACACATGATACAGGTGATCCAGTTGCAGCAAGAAACATATAGGACAACTTAGAAGAATAAATCGGTTTAGGTTTTGGATTGTTTATTTAGTTAGTTTTTCCTTGTAATTGTATGAACTTGTTTGGAATATTGAAGATGTAATTTTGAATTTAATAAATATGAAACATATTAGTAAACATCATGAGCTTTGGTGATAACCCAATTATGCCCCGACTCTTATTCCGCTGCGGGTCGGGGTGTGACATGAAGAAGGATCCATACCCTCTGTCACTCATTTGTGAGACACTCAGCAGGTTAAATTTCAGATTATCAATTAAATTCACATTTTCAAACTTGAGTTTACCAGCCAGAACCGACCCAGACCCTAAAACCTTCCCCTTTGAGTTATTACCAAAAGATATATCACCCCCCATGAGCCATGAAGTCCTGGAGAAGGGCTCTACATCATGTCATGTGCCTGGAACCTCCACTATCTACATACCATAAGCTATCAAGGCAAGTAGAGGGTCCCTGCACATCAAGTAAATAGATCAGTTAAGATAGGTCTCCAAAGCCAAAATGGCTTTGGATGGGGTCACATATGGTCCAGCCTCAAGTCTAGGACAATGGTCAGTGGTTTGGATATTTTCTTGTAACATCTGCGCTTGACCATTTCCTATCAGATGATTGTATCCATAGGGATGCTTATTCACTCTTTGCTTTGAAGGCTTTTTGTATCATTCATAAGTAAGAGGAACCCTTTTATAGGCTGGTTGGCCATACCCTCTTGGAAATAAATTTGATGGTGGGGCATCTGTCACTTGCACCTCTCTAGGAACAGAGGTTTTGTTTAAAGCTTTTGTAACAGATGTTTCAGTTGGTTAAAACTCTGCTTAGATTTATTTCCAGCAGAACTTGAACCTTCTCTTTCTAGTGCTTTTGCCTTGATCTCTTTTACCTTTTGCTCATAGTTTTTGACATAGGCACACTCTTGAGTTAAGTGATTTGTTTTGTTGCAGATGGTGCATCTTGAAGAATTTTTGATAGCACAAGTTTTGTTAATGTCATAGGCTTTTAAAAGAAAACAATCTGCAGCCACATGATTTCTTTTTTCACAAAATTCACAAAACAAGTTTTTAATCTTCACTCTTCTTTTCCTATCAGACTTTTTATCAGCAGTGGATGTAACCTCTGCTGGTACATCTTTGATAGGGATCACCAGTGCTTTTGGGGCTTTAATACCATTAGAGGTTGTAAAGTCCATTGGCTTAAAGTTTTCTAAAATATCACATTCATCTGACCAGGTTGGTTTAAACTGATATTTTTCAATTTCTTTATCTTTTGTTGAAACCTCTGAGTTTTCCAAAACAATTTTGTTTCCATATTTATCTGTGATTTTTATTTCTTCACCAGCCAAATTTGTTGGGACAATTTCAACCAACTCAGAATCAATTTCAGCAACATTTTTCTCATTTTGGTCATAGGTTCTAAAACCTACACCAAACTTAATGTCATTCTTGATCTGAGCATCAAGCATACATAATCTCATAACCTTTACAGGACTCAACCCATTTTTCACAAGTGATTTGGGTTTCTTCTAACTCCTTTTTATAAACTTGGTATTTTTCTACCATAGTTTGGAGTTGGTCCTTGGTTATGCTTGATACATGTCTCAGGCTACTTATTTCAGAATCTTTTTCACTTAACTTTGATTTTAACTCTTTAATCAGTTTTTCAAAATTAATTTTATCTTCTAAAATTCTGTTCCTCAGGTTTTCATTCACCTGCTTAATGTTTGCAAAAGCAATGATGCATTTTTCAGAACATAGATCTTTAAGGATCTGAGGTGATACCTTTGTAGCAGCCAAGAGAGCCCAATCACACTCATCTTCACATACATCAACATTCCATGGGTCAGCACGAGAGTTCTTTTCCTTATCAGCAACATTTTCCTTTTCTTCACTTGAAACCACTGGTTCATCACAAACTTGAACTTCATCAATTTTTGACACTAACTCCACAGATTCAACACCTTCGACAATTGTCTCTAAGGCCATTAAACAAAATTCTTGTTCAACATCATTTTTGGCCATTAAAGCAAAGTTCTCATCAGTCAAATCCCCAGGCAAGCTACTCCAGTTAATATAACTTTGTGTGAAAAAGCTCTGTTTACCAACCTCTGCTGGACTAGCAGTGGTTTGAGCAGGTTTTGTGACAATAGGTGCTTGTTGTACATGCACTTGAGGATGTGATGGTGCCTGAACATATTGAATTTGTGGAGCAGAATAGTAGTAGCAGGATGTGCAAAATGGGTAGTGGTTTGAACATGTTGAGCAGGGGTATAATGGGAATAATGAGCAGTGTTTTGTGTGTGCTGAGGTCTAGGGCCAGGATGAGTCACTATTGGTCCAGAATTTTGAGACCTGCATTCTTTGGCAAAGTGTCCTAACCTATTACACTTATAACACTTGACTTTTGATTTATCCAGCCCAACCTTCAACCCCCCATGCAATCCTGGGAATTTCCTACCAGTTCTGTTGTAGAATTTACTAGCCCTAACACTCAATAGGGCCAGTTGGTGCAAAATATCCATTTCTTCAAGATCATAAGGTTCAAAGTGTTGCAAGTCATTCAGCTCAAAGGATAGATTATCAGAGGTTTGGCTTTCCCCACTAGCAGTGAAAGCATAGTTGGGTGCATATGTTTCAGATCCAAAGTTCCCACCAAAAGTAATTTCTATATAGTTATCATAACTTTGGTCCTTACTGCTGCCAGATCCCTCTTCTTGGCCAAAAAGAGCTGTGTTACCCATTAAGTAATCATCAGTCATTTTGACAGAATCTTGCAACTTCTTTTTCTGGTTTAACTCTCTCTCATAAGTGAGGAGTATCCCATGAAGTTGTGTCAACGACATTTCTTTAAACCCAACAGAATTTCGCGTTACATAAGCTACAGTCTCCCACTTATCTGGTAACGATCTAAGGAAACGACTATTGACAGTCGAATGAGAAAAAAACCACGTTAACCAGTCTAAGTTCACTGATGAGACAGCTGTAACGTTCGAACTGTTGTGTTAGAGACTCTCATTTCAAGTGACAAAACGTTTCATACTGCTGATTTAGAACTTCTCTGTTACTTTCAATCACTTCCTCAGTCCCACCAAATTGCTCTTTCAGTGCATCCTATAACTCCTTTGCACTATTGCAATGGAGTAGACCAGCATAAATCTCATTGGGTAAGGCAGAAGCAACTATGCTAAGTGCCTTAGCATCCAATTCAATTTTCTGGAAATCCTGCTCCGAAAAGTTTTCAGGATTTTTTGGCAGTTGTTTAGTTGGATCCTCTGTGCTTGGAACCATCGGAACGTGAGGTCCATAAGCAACAGATCTCCAGCAACCGGTGTTTTGCTGAGCAAGGATATGACCCATTCGTCGTTGCCAAATGAAATATTCATTTCTTTTGAGCATCGGCGGTTTGAATAAGGATCCAGAGTTGGCATCCTGTGTGTTTTGAGATATTTTCAGTTGATTTTACACAGATTTCTGTTTTAAAAACTTTGAACGTAATAAAACTCTGTTTATCAAGCAAAAACAACCAAACTAATAGCAGAGAGCTGATCTGTTCGAATCAAATCGATTGTTAGATCGAATTTGATGAATCAAGCTCTGATACTAATTGTTAGGATCTGAGTTTGAATTACTTGTAGTTTTTGTTTTAAAAATGGAAAATGATTGAGTTTTAAAAGAGATTTGCAGCGGAAATAG